>SJXQ01002359.1:339663-448581 GCA_006408695.1 Aepyceros melampus
CCCTCCGCCCCGCCCCCCCCCCCCGCCACAAAAAAAGCTGAAGACATTGTTAAATACTTTATAAACATGAGACTACACACTAGGTGGGATTTCCTTGGCATTTAAGGTCAAGGTAGAGGGCTGAACTTCCATGCCTAAAAATCACATGCTCCTGGGTAGCCCGGAGGAGCCCCCGCAGGACTGAGTCCAGAGCTGGGAGGTGGAGGGACAGGCAGAGGGGGCTATAGGAAGGAGCCAGGCTGTGTGGAGGGGTGCTCCGGCAGCTGCTGAGTGGTCTGCCTTCTCGCCCGCAGAATGCAGGGATGTGCTGCTTACTCTGCTGATAGACCAGCTCAGCGGCCAGTTAGACGACAACTCCAGCAAGCCTGACCACGAGGCCAGCTCACAGCTTCTAAGCTACCTCCTGGAGGTTCTTGACAGGAAGGATGTGGTGAGTTCAAGAGTCTCTGATGTGGAGCACAGCTCATGCTGGACCCGTGGCTGGGGACAGGAACAGCTGTGCGGCCCTGCTCATCCCAGGCAGTTGAGAATCTAGGCGGTACCCACTTTAGAGGTGTTTAGAGAGGCTTCTCCTGGCTAGAACCTACCAGGCAAATCTAGGTCTGGGGAGGTCTGCCTGCTATGGGGGCCGCTGCTGGCTGATTTTCCTGGCCAGCCCAGGTTGACCATCACTGAGGTCTCTATGGGAACTCTTCAGAACCAGAGCTCTGTGTAGGCTTGTACGGTAGAAACCTCTACCCTCTTATGCTTTTGGTACCTGACAGCACTATAATACCTATTCTTGAGCTTCTGAGAAGTTCTCCATATATGCTCTCTGATGCTGATCCTTCCTCTGAAACCTAAATGTTGTTTTCTACTCTTTTTTTTTTTTTTTAGATAATATCTCTTTTATTTGGCTGAGCCATGCAGCCTGCATGATCTTAATTCCAAGGCTCTAACCCATTTCCCCTGCAGTGGAGGTTCAGAGTCTTAACCACTGAACCATCAGTATAGTCCCTGGGGGTGGTAGTTTTGTTGCTCAGTTGTGTGCAATGCTTGCAGCCCCATGGACTGTAGCCCACCAGGCTCCTCTGTCCGTGGGTTTCTCCAGGCAAGAATACTGGAGTGGGTTGCCATTTCCTTCTCCAGGGGATCTTCCTGACCCAAGGATCAAACCCAGATCTCCTACATAAAGTCCCTAGACATATTTATATATACAGACTAATTACCTGTGTCTTCCTATATCATTTCGACTCATTCCAGGCTCTCATTACTGAAGTTTATTCTTATGCCCCCCTTTTTTTATAGCCCAGTATTCCCTCCTGTTTTCCTATAACTACATTTTCACATTTTCCCCGTTCTTCAGAGTCCAGTTGCATTAAGCACCTCCATGAAGTAGTTGTTGGTGCAGTCCTGCCCAAATTCCTGCACTCTGCTAGCTGCCTTTATTCTGTCCTTACGTTTTAAGGCTTTTACCATTTTTGAGTTGTAAATTCCACTCACAAACACTCCTTACACAGCTCCTGTGCTCTGGACACTGTGAAAGGTCTGAGTCTTCAGCAGTGAACAAAAGAAGCAAACCCTCCCCTCATGAAACTGCCCTTCCAGGGGAACCTTTGTATTTTGTTTATTTATATTTAAGCCCCAACTCTCCTGCTGAAGTGTAAATTTGTTAAAGACTCAGAGGGTGCCTGTACACTGGACACACCTGCTGGGGTCTAACATATGGAACTCATGGAAATAGAGGAAAACACAACACCCCACAGAGAGGCGGGTTTTATGAGTCACTTTCTTTCAAAGAAATAATAAAAAGCAAGGGGGTACTAATAATACTTTTCATACTGTTCATACTGTTCATGGGGTTCTCAAGGCAAGAATACTGAAGTGGCTTGCCATTCCCTTCTTCAGTGGACCACATTCTGTCATACCTCTCCACCATGACCCACCCATCTTGGGTTGCCCTGCAGGCATGACTTGGTTTCATTGAGTTAGACAAGGGTGTGGTCCTAGTGTGATTAGATTGACTAGTTTTCTGTGAGTATGGTTTCAGTGTGTCTGCCCTCTGATTCCCTCTTGCTATGCAAAGAATTGACTCATTGGAAAAGACCCTGATGCTGGGAGGGATTGGGGGCAGGAGGAGAAGGGGACGACCGAGGATGAGATGGCTGGATGGCATCACTGACTTGATGGACGTGAGTCTGAGTGAATTCCGGGAGTTGGTGATGGACAGGGAGGCCTGGCGTGCTGCGATTCATGGGGTCGCAAAGAGTCGGACACGACTGAGCGACTGAACTGAACTGAACTGAACTAATAATACTTGCTGTTTTAGTAAAAGTACAAAAATAGCAATGATCTAGTTGTTGGAAGCATTAAGCAGGAGATTCAGACTATCTTTCAAGAAGCAGGAATGGATACTGGCTTTGAAAAGGCAAGTTGAATATTGATAAGTTGAAACTGAAAGAATGTAATATCAAATCACAAGAAGGAAAAAGGAAAACATTCACGAGGCAGTGTTGGGTGTATCAGCCCAGCTAATTCCTGTATAGGAACTTTTGTTGTGTGTGTGTAGCTATGAATATTGAAGGCTCCGCAAAGTTGAATACTTGCTCATAGATACCTGACAGAGTCAGATTATTAATTCCTTTTCTTAGTCTGCTCAAGCTGCTCTAATAAAATAGTGAAGGCTGTGTGGACTAAAGAATAGATTTATTTCTCATAGTTCTAAGGACTGGAAGTTCAGGGTCAGTGTGCCGGCATGACTGGGTCCTGGTGGGGGCCTCCTCCTGGCCTGCAGACAGCCACCTTCTAGCTGTGTCCCCACATAGCCTTTCCTTGGCAGGACAAGCTCTCGGGTGTCCCTTCTTAAAAGGATACTAACCCATCAATCCCAGATTTTGTCTTCATGACCTGATTCACTCCCAAAGCTCTGTCTCCAAATACCATCACCTTTGGGGGTTAGAGCTTCAACAAAGAAATTCTGAAGGCAAACCTTCAGTTCATAACAATGTCCTTGACTTGAATTTGTCTTTTTTTTTTAACCTCCTACACAGAAGATGGCAAGAACTTTGTATATTTGCGTTTTGCTTCCCCTTCATGTGCCGATTTTCCTGGGTGACTGGATCTACTCAGGGTCAGGACCCAGTACATCATGCTAGTGGGGCTCCTCCCCAAACTGTTGAATCAGCAGCTACAGGGAGCTCTCAGTGAATCCAGATGACGTAGGTTATTAGGGAGACATTCTTCTCATGCATCTCCACCTTCATCTTTCAAACGTTAGAACCAATGATGTTAAGCAGATTCCTCAATAACATTATGTATCATTCTGCGATGTTAACCCCTTTTGGATAAGAGACTGTTTTGTAGGCAAGAGCCAGAACGAGATGAAAGAGAAATCTCAACTGTCTAAGGTTTCCTTAAGAAAAGTGAAGCAAGTCAGAAGCGTGTCCATCCGTGTGTTTCCTCCTTAGGGCCCCACGGCGAAGCACATACAGCTGGTAATGGAACGGCTGCTGAGAAGGATCAACCGGACCGTGATTGGGATGAGCCGACAGTCTCCCCATATTGTGAGTGTCGTCCAGGGGACCACGCTGCCGCTGCAGCTTCTCAGTGTCCCATCCCACCTGCCCAGTGAGGGGCTTTGGGGACCAGTGACTTGAGACCAAATTCACATAGGCCCCTCCCATCCCAGTTTCTAGACTGCACTGTTTGTTGGGTGGCATAGCTCCCTCAGGAATTGAATGGGACCTCACACTTTACAGCCTCCCTGGTTGAGTGACTCTTCTTTTTAACTGTGAGTAAATCTGATGCTGATTTTTCCTTGAGGGAAAATGATCTAACAGGAAGGTAGAGGAGATGAATGGGGGGCAGTTATTAAGGATCTCACTAATACAAAGTGTGTGAATCCATTCTTAAGGAGTCTTACTCAGATGGACGGTGAAACAAAAACCTCCTCTAATATTATACATTAAAGCAGAGACCCACTGAGATATGCAGGCACCCTGGGTGGACTGAGAACTCGGGACCAGTTCTACCTAATGCTCTTTAAATATTTACTTAATATTTTCTTTAAGGAAAATCTGAGCTTTTGTGAGCAGAAAATTAGAAAATTCATTTAGCTGACTGATTCAGCATTTCCTCTAGTATCTCTAGCAGCGTAATTGTAACTCTCAATGTCTGCATTTTTATGTGGCTCCACCTTCATTCGAATGATAGTAATAGTATGTTCAGCCAAAATGATGTTAATAGTAGTGGTCACTGTTAGCTCATTTGTGTGTGTGCGCGCTAGAATGTATCTTGAGCACATGATATTTCACTGAAAACTCATAGTAAGCTCCATTTTTAAAAAGAGGAAACATGCAGAAATCTGTATAAGATTACACAACCACCGTATGATTGAGGTGGACTTTGGCTCCAGACAGCTGTTCTAGAGGCAGCGCCCTGCGTGCTGTTAGCCATGCCCCCACAGAAGCTTACCAAGTTATGTTTCCAACTATGCACTATAGGCACCGTGAGAGAAAGTCTGATAAATTCAGTTCTCCCCTTCACATTCTGTTTCCCGTGATGCTTGAGATGCTTATAGATTGGTGCCCTGTATTACTGGGCAGCCCTTTTCGTTCAAAGAAAATCTTTTAAATAACTTGAGATTAGCATGCTTTTAGAAATGTCAGTGTTGGCCTTTTATTTTCCAACTATTTTGTCTACTAAATGTTAGGTAAAAGGTATGATGGAGACCAGAGGTAATTGTTGAAAGACCCAAGTGGTATCGTCTCCATGCATCTTAAAATGGAGCATCTTTTGCCTGCAGTTGTATAAGCTCCATGCCTGTGTGCTTAGTTGCTCAGGCATGTCCAACTCTCGGTGACCCTGTGGACTGTAACTCATCAGGCTCCTTTGTCCATAGCATTCTCCAGGCAGGAATACTGGAGTGGGTCGCCATTTCCAATGAGATTTTAATTAGAGGATAGAAAAAGAACTCTTCTAAATTGCTACTGTAAATAAAAACTATTAAAAAAAATAGGTTGTAAGAAACTGCTATAAGCCAGATATTGTTCTAGACAAGAGAAATACATCAGGAAACAGAACAAAAATCACTACCTTAGAGAAGCTCACATTCTAGCAAGAATAACAAGAAAAAAATAGGTGTAAATATTAGAAGGAGATAAGTGCTGTGGAAGGAAAAAAAAAGATTGAGTGGAATAAGGGGATTCAGGGTCATAGAGTTAAAATTTATGTAAGGTGATTAAGAATGGCTTTTTAGGGACTTCTTGGTGGTCCAGCAGTTGGGACTCCACAAATGCAGAGGATGTGGGTTCCATCCCTGGTTGAGGAACTAAGATCCCACGTGCTACATAGTAGGACCAAAAAAGAGTGGCTTTCCTGGGAATTCCCTGGTGATCTAGTGGTGGTTAGGACTGGGAGCTTTCACTGCCCAGGGCCTGGGTTCCATCCCTAGTCAGGGAACTAAGATCCCACAAACCTCAGGACATGCCCCCCACCCAAAAATACCTTTCTGAAGAAGGTAAAATTTGGACAAACACTTTAACAAAGTCCTGGAGAAAGAAATAGCGTTAGGTGCTTATGGTAATGCAAACTGTATGCTAGTTTGGCAATAAATATCAAAGCCTTAATACAATAAGTTTACATTGCTTTATAATTAGAAAAATAAACTTTTTTTTAAACAAAGGAGATGTAAGGCATTCATCCAGAGAGAGGTGACCATGGATAGTCTTTTATTGTTTTTGTATATAGGAAGTTATTCTCTCCATCCCAGGAACAGCTAGGTTTTCCTCTCCTCTGTGCCAAATTCATTTAAATTTGTATTGTTTTCATAACTATATGAATACAGGCAGATTCTGCCTTGGGTTACTTACCTTTAGGCTAGAAAATTAAGTCTGTGACTCAAATATGACTGGACTAGGGGAAAGCCAGTTGAATATGTAATTCCTGGCCTCAAAAATGGAAATGATGGTAATCACCTAATTATCCAGACCAGGGACGGCCCTAGTGGTAAAGAATCCAGTTGTCAGTGTAAGAGATGCAGGTTCCATCCCTGAGTCTGGAAGATCCCCTGGAGCAGGAAACAGCAACCCACTCCAGTATTCTTGCCTGGAAAATTCTGTGGACAGAGGAGCCTAGAGGGCTACCATCCATGGGGCCGCAAAGAATCGACACAGCTAAGGGACTGAATACACGTCTAATTATCCAATCCCTTTCTTCAAACCAGGTCCATCGTTAACATAGCTTAACATGCAAGAATCACTGACCAAAGGACTCAGAGCTGGAAGCACGACACTGAAGTGGTCCAGCAGGGAGCTCTCCTTTCCTATCCTCTCCTCTGCTTCTCTACTCGGTTGTATTACTTCTCTTTCTCCTCTTGCTGTCCTCCAAGCTCACATTTGTTTAAATGATCTAAATATTTCTGGCATTTCTCTCTGGATGTCTCTACTACCCATCTTTCTCAACAAGCAGCTCAGCATCTACACGTTGTTTCAGCTTCACGAGTTATCTAGCTGGGATCTCAGAGTCAGTATCCCCTGACCTACGGGATTTCAGAGGTCAGAGCTGACAACAGGATGAATGAAGCCCTCCACTCGAACCTGGAAGGAGCTTGTTTTTACCAAGAAACAACAAAGCACATGCCTTTAGATCTT
Source organism: Aepyceros melampus (assembly GCA_006408695.1). NCBI lineage: Eukaryota > Metazoa > Chordata > Mammalia > Artiodactyla > Bovidae > Aepyceros > Aepyceros melampus. The sequence goes on from SJXQ01002359.1 coordinate 346,293, forward strand.
TAGAATTCAGTATGTTTCCAGCATGCTGGGGTCTCTGCATACTTACTTGGGGAGAGAAAACCAAAGACCACGCGCCCACATCTTGCTTTGGCAGTTGGTGGTCTCAGAAGCTGGGATTGTCATGTTTTCCATCTCCTTCCAGGGCAGTTTTGTTGCGTGCATGATTGCCATCCTGCAGCAGATGGAGGACAGCCACTACAGCCACTACATCAGCACTTTCAAAACCAGGCAAGACATCGTTGTAAGTGGTCTTCATTGCCTCCTGCTCACTTTAAGACTTTTCATATTTTGACAGAACTGAGCATCGGTTCTGTGTGGGTTCTCTTCCCACACATCTCTAACGCTGTGTGGCTTTGCACAGTGATTATAAGAGGGAGAGTGTTTCTCTGCCGTAAGCTTTAAAGAAGAGTACCGTATATGTGGGCTTCCCAAGTGGCTCAATGGTAAAGAATCCGCGTGCCAGTGCAGGAGATGCAAGAGACGTGTTCCATCCCTGGGTCAGGAAGATCCCCTGGAGAAGGAAATGGTAACCCGCTCCGTATTCTTGCATGGGAAGTCCCATGGACAGAGGAGCCTGATGGGCTGCAGTTCATGGCGAAACAAGAGTTGAACACAACTGAGTGACTAAACAAGAGTTCATATACCAATAGGTCCTCATGGAGACACTGACGTTTCTTTGATTTAGAGAGACCCTGTACTTAGAAACATTTGGCTGACCTTTCTTGCTCTCAGAAGAGGACAGTGTCTCATTTTCAGGGACAGGAGTCACCCTTGCAAGGATTTTAGGAGACAGAGGTGTGCGTGGTCTTCTGAGATGTGGTGGATGTCATCCTTTTCAGTAGTCCCTGGGAAGGGAAACAAAAAGAGAGAGCACCTGCCCCATGTAACATTCATAAGTTATCTTCAGTTGAAAATATTCCGTTCTCTTTTGTTTTAAAGTTGTTCTCTTAGTAGTATACTGTTAACCATACAGCCAAAGGTAGCTTAAGAAGCTAAGTTACGTCTCCAGCGGCTTCCCCATGATTCTTCCTTCAGGGAGCTGTTAATGGCTATTAAACATCCCTGAAAGTGGAAATTCCCTTACGGTCCAGGGGTTAGGACTCTGCACTTTCATTGCTGTAGTCTGAGTTCAATTCCTGGTCAGGGAACTAAGATCCTGCATAAAACAAAACAAAACAACATCCCTGAAGTTCTCGTCTTGTGAAGCAATGGGCTGGTTATGGAGCTGGATTAACAATTGAGATCTCAGTAGACTAGACGTCCTTTGGGTAACTTCCATCATTCGTGTGTATTCTTGTCTTGTCTTCTTTATGCTCTCAATTGTCCACTTTCTGCCCTTTTTGTATGGAGAGCATGCGGCCAGTACTCCCAAGGATACCCAGCTCCTTCCCTGCCAGTCACTCTCCTTTCTGTGAGGTCTACATGATGGAAAAACATAACCAAGAATTGGAGGGAATGTTGCTGCTGTTGTTCTGTCTCCAAGTCATGTCTGAATCTGCTACCAAATGGACTGCAACACGCCAGGCTCCCCTCTCCTCCACTCTCTCCCGGAATTTGCTCAGTTCATGTCTATTGAGTCAGGACTGTTTTTTATTATTAGTTGTAATCGATCCAGTGGTGAACTCTCAGAATACTGTCTTGGACCACAATAAGGTATTGTGGCTTAGTCTGGAGACTTATGTGGACTTCCGCTTCAACCATGCTCTCGCAGGCAGGCTGGTACTGGAGTCCATAGCCATCTGTAGCTGTGCTTCCAGAAATCTGGGCAAGAGAATCACAGAGGAGAGGAGAGGGGTTGAGAGATGGAAGCTGAGGGTGGCGGTGTTTCTCCTCCACAGGCAGATGGTACAGTGTGTTTAAGAACACAGGCTTTGGAATACCGGGATCTGGGTTTGAATTCTGAATTCTATTCTGCTTCCCTCTGCGAAATTTTGGACAAGCTGTTTAACCTCACTGAACCTCAGCTTCCTCATATATAAGATGGTACCTACCTGGGGAGGGGAGGGGGTTAATGTGAGTACTTTAAAAAAAACAGCTTTATTGAGATATAATTCACATTCTATACAATGCATTGCTGTTTAGTATATTCACAGCATTTTGCAGCCATCACAAGTCTGTAATTCCAAAATATTTTCATCACTCTAAAAAAGAAATGCTTAATGTACATACTGATGAATGTACATATGGAAAATGCCTCACTTTGTACCTGACAAGTGTTAATACCTATGAGAACCAACTACTTATAATAATTATGATGTTATACTATAACTATATATAATATTTTATTATTCTATAAGATAAAATTAATATTAAAATAGTGACTTCTTGGGACTTCCTTGGAGGTTCAGTGGTTAGGACTCTGTATTCCCATGCAGGGGACACAGGTTCCATCCCTCATCAAGGAACTAAGTAAGATCCTATATGCTGCACTTTGCAGCCACAGGGGGAAAAAAAATGACATTTTTTCAGATTTCCTTTGAAAGCAGGTAGAATAAAGAAATTTATAATAAGTTCAAACTCCTGGCAATTTGGCTCCATTAAGTAAGCAAAAAAAAAAACCAACTCTAAACTCAGGTTTAACCCTGTTTTCTAGGTCAATGTGAACTTTTCCCCCAACATCATCTAATTAAAAAAGGATTATTGCCCCCAAGGGAAGAGTGGTCATTAGTGGGAGAACTGCCGGGTACAGCTAGGCCATCAGCCTTCAGTGGACCCTCCTTTCTCTCTGTCCTGCCGCTTCTGAAGAAATCGCTTGAAGGACGCTGGAAAGCGGCAGAGAAAGGGAGGCCTGGGGAGATCTGTGAGCTGCCCTTCTTATGCCGTCACTGTTCACAATTCACTGAGAGCACCTGGGGCTGAATGTAGAGTCGGTGTCAGAAGCAGATAACCAGCATTTTACATCCTCGCTTCACAAACCATGAGCTTCTGTTGACTTGAGGGGAAAAAAGTTAATGGAATAGTTAGTAAGTAATGGGTGCACTTAAAATGTATGATGAAAAATTGAAAAACTTGCGCACTAGGGCTAGGATGTGAGAATGGAAGGTAGAAATGATTTAGTCTGCACTGAACCAGAAGGAAGATTGCAAAGCACAGACTTCGGGGCTGTTATTGTTCCTGATCCTTTGCTGTTCGGCCTCTGAAGTGCGCCGGGTAGCCATCAGGACTAGGCTCTCTGAGGAATATTGTTGGAAATAGAACCCAGGCCCCCTGCCTCCACAGCCCCGCATTCTTTCTGTGCTTGCTGAAACTGCACGGTTTAGTGCCAGAGAAATTGAACTGGGTTTTCATCTCAGGAATCTAAGCGGAAAATGTCTAAATTTAACTAACTAATAAATATAAAAGCTTTCCAAACTTTTAAGCACTGATTTTTAGCCTGATTATTCTTTCTCTGAGTTACTTTTTTCCTCTAAGCCGCCTTGTGAGTAGAATAGCTATTTTCTTGATCCTGGGCTTTTGTTAATTAATTGTTACAGTCATCAGGGTCCACTGCTGACATCTCTTTGTAAGGAGCGTTTAGGACCCTTCTCCCCAGGCTACCCATGGAAGCATTCCTGGAATAGGAAGAATCCTGACTCTGCTTCTTATTTATAGCATTTTGTTTCCGTCTAACAGTAATAAGGGAGAACTGGACTCAGAAGTATCAGTTTTCTCAGACTCAGATACAGAGAAGAAACTGGCAGTTACCAGACAGAAGGAGGGCAGAGAGGTGGACAGAAGAGCTGCAGGGGATTAAGAGACCCCAGCTGACAGTTTGTAAAGTAAATAATTGCCAAGGATGTAGTGTACACAGAGGGTATTCAGTCAATAATACTCTGAAAACTCTGTAGGGTTACAGGAACTGGGCTAGGTGTGATGGTCATGTATAAAACCTTTGAATCTCTATGTAGTACACCTGAAGCTAATACAATACTGTGTATTATTTATAATTCCATTTTTAAAAGATTCCAAAAAGCTAAAAAGAAGTGTCAGTTTTCTCACAGTTGGTGGATGCTTTTGAAGTGCAGTGGAGTGGATCTCTTCAGACAACGTTGGGCAGTCAGGCACTAATGATACCATGGCTGTAAACTTGGGATCCAGAACCCAAAGGTCTGGGCCCTAGCTCTCTGCTTCTTGGTTTCTATGTCCTTAAGCCAGTCGTTTAATTTTTAGCAGTTTTTTCATCCTTGTCTCCCTCATCAGACTATGTGAAATTGTTAGTCACTCAGTTCTGTCTGACTGACTGTGACTCCATGGACTATAGCCTGCCAGGCTTCTCTTCCATGGGATTCTCCAAGCAAGAATACTGGAGTCAGTTGCCATTTCCTTCTCCAGGGGATCTTCCTGACCCAGGGATCGAACCTGGGTCTCCTGCATTGCAGGCATATTCTTTACCATCTGAGCCACCAGGGAAGCCAGATTATATGATATAAACATCAAATCATAGGACAGCTCTAAGAATGCTGTATTATATATATACTGCTATATTCAAAATGGATAACCAATAAGGACCTTCTATATAGCACAGGGAGCGGTACTTAATATTTTGTAGTAACCTAAATGAAAAAAGGATTTGAAAAAGAATATGTGCCTGTATACGTATAACTGAATCACTTTGCTGTACACTTGAAACTAACACAACATTGTGAACAACTGTGCTCCAATATAAAATAATTAAAAAAAAAAAACACTCTGTGTTATCCCCATGAAACTTAAAAGATAGACTGTTAAGGGACTTGTGGCCATCATGTTCCTCCCTTTGCATCAGTGTAATGCAGGCCAGGCATATGATGTGTAACCCAGTTTCCCCCCAACCATTCCTCATCTGTTTTCTGCAGGACTTCCTCATGGAAACTTTTATCATGTTTAAGGATTTAATTGGAAAAAACATCTACGCTAAAGACTGGATGGTCATGAATATGACACAGAACAGGTGAGACCACCCATCGTGGGGCCGGCGGCATTTGAAAACTTGGGTCTGGTAACTAGATTTCTGAGCCTTGTGAAGCACTGTCTCGTCTCTTTGCCTCAGGTCCATCATCTGGAAAGTAAAGGTCGTCCTGCTTCTATGGTCTTGGTGTATGCCCTCCTGTTCTTGATTTCATCCAGGCTGTATCAGCCGCTCTGACTCGGGCTCCCAACTCTCTTCTTTCTGCTGTTACCTCATCACTCTCTCATGTTGATCATCAGCTCTGCGGGACATCTTTCAGTGCCGCCCTGTGGCCTTTATTATCCTAATATTCCAGGCTTCGGCATCCTGACCCAGCCTGCTTTCCTAGCCGTATCTTCCACTGTTTCCCTCCGTATACAGTGTGTGTGCATGCTAAGTTGTGTCCACCTCTTTGCGACTCCATGGACTGTAGCCCACCAGGCTCTTCTGTCCATGGGATTCTCCAGGCAAGAATACTGGAGTGGGTTGCCATGCTCTCCTCCAGGGAATCTTCCCGACCGAGAAATCGGAACCCACATCCCTTGTATCTCCTGCATGGGCAGGCAGGCTCTTTACCACTGGCTCCACCTGGGAAGCCCACATACAGTGTGCCCTACAGCCACACTGACCTCTTCCTGCCGCTGAACGTGCTCTATGCCTTCCCTCACATGGGCTGCTTCCACCTGCCGTGCCTGCCCCATCGTCTCTGGCCATCAGTCTGCTTCCCATTCCTTCAGGTCCTCTCAATCTCCAAAGGAAGCCATTCTGACCTAGATGTCCTCTTCTCTCCTTTTGATTCCCTATACCTATTTGATACCCACTCCTAGAATTTTCCATGTTCTTTGTTGGGTCAAGGTTCGATTTACAGGTTGCAAGTGAACCCCACCAAGCTGTAACCTTCTTAAGACCAGGAAGTGTCTCTTTCAAGGCAAAACCTAAGCCAGATCTTTGCAGTTGCTGGTCTTGAACAAAGACTTGTTGAATTCAAGTCAGATGAACTGAATACAGATACTTAGGGGCTTCCCAGGTGGCTCAGTGGTAGAGAATCTGCCTGCCAGTAAAGGAGATGTAGGAGACTCAGTATTGATCCCTGGGTCAGGAAGCTCCCCTGGAGTAGGAGATGTCAACCCACTCCAGTACTCTCGCCTGGAAAATTCCATGTCTAGAGGAGTCTGGTGTGCTATATTCCATGGGGTCGAAAAGAGACACTACTGAGCACACATGCACAGATACTCAGATTCAGGATTTTTCAAGAGCTAAATAAATTATTATGATAAGCATTAAGTCTCCATGGTCCTGATATCTGCCTTCACCATAGAAGGCCAGTTTTTATGCTGTTTTTGGTCTCTAAGGATCTTGATCTAAAGGTCTTAGGTTAACAAGTCCAGGCTTGATTTGTTCTGTTGTTGTTGTTTTTTATCATAGAAAAAGTTAAATCATGTCTGACTCTGTTACCCCATGGACTGCAGCCTGTCAGGGTCCCTCTGTCCATGGGAATTCCCAGGCAGGGATACTGGGTAGGTAGCCATTTCTTTCTCCAGGGGATCTTCCCAACCCAGGGGTTGAATCCAAGTCTTCTGCATTGGCAGGTGGATTCTTTACCACTGAGCCACCTGGGAAGCCCCAGAAAATGTCTCAAAGAGCATGAAGTATGCCTTATTTATCCAGTGTGTGTTTCTTCCCCCAACCAGGGTTTTCCTCCGTGCCATAAATCAGTTTGCTGAGGTTCTCACCAGATTCTTCATGGATCAGGCAAGCTTTGAATTCAGGTAAGCATGCAGTTCCTTCAGTTCTCAGCTGAAGCAAGAGGAGAGTTTCATTTTGGAAGACAGATTGCCTCAGCTCTTATCAAAGCACTTATACACACCTGCTTGCAGGCAGTCACACAGGTATTCCTCTACCTACAAATGGTTTAGTGTCCAGAGAGCAGTGTGTATACACACCTGTTTGAAAGTCCAGAGTGATAGCAAAACAAGTGACCACTAGCTCCATCTTCATTCATTCACCCAGCAAATATTAGAGAGTTATACGTGCAGGGCATTATTCTAAGTCCTGGTGATGGCAGACAAGGTTGTGCTTCCATAACAGGGTACATTTGGTTGGTGATGTGCTTCTGTTGTGTCACGGCCTGTGTTTGTATCTGTGGAACTTTGAAAGTGAAGACATAAACGGAGGATATTGCATATATGTGTACATGTGTATGTGTGCATATGTACATATGTGTTTTTATATACATGAAAATTAAGGTTGTTTGTATTTTCTGTTATGTTAAATAGCACTTACTTAAATATTTTTTAAATATCTGTTTTTATTTTTCCAGGATAAAGTCCTAAAATATTTACTAGTTCAGAAGTTTGGCAAAACATTAGGACTTTTGATAAGTATTGCCAAACTACCTACTATAAATAGGTACACTTCTTGGCAGCAATTTTCCTTTATCCCAAGAGTAAAGACAAATATAATAGTTAAAAAATTTTTTTTAATCTTAGTAAAGTGTTAAAATTTTCAGGGCTGAATCATTGAAACACAAGAGAGAAAAATGTTCTGTGGATATTACTTTATTTATTGATTTCCAGAGAGTGAATTTCTACTATGTGTCACTGTTTTAGTATGACCCTTATTAAAAATGTTATTTTCCATTTCTTTTTACCCACACAATTAATTTTGAGCAGCTCTGGAACAATTACTTCCATTTGGCAGTAGCATTTCTCACCCATGAGTCCCTTCAGCTTGAAACCTTCTCACAAGCCAAGCGCAACAAAATTGTGAAAAAGTAAGTGTCCTCTAAACTTGCTTATAATTGGGAAGGGAGTTCTTCCATTTCTATTCAGAGCAGGATTTTTAATATCATGGAAATTACTGTTCACTGGCTACTCGTATTGTTAGTGACCTTGGTCTTAAAATAATCCTTAAATAAACCTCAGATTGCCCCAGAGTCACATCTCTTCTCAGGGCCCCATTCATTTTCAAATCAACCGTCGCATTCTTTTATAAAATCCCTACATGGAGAGGCACTCAGGCCAGAAAGTCCTCCCATGGCCCAGAACAGCTGCCACCTGCTGACAGCTTATGCAAATTGCAAGCTTAGTGCTGCTCTTACTCATGATTCACAGAGCCGACTCCTTTGGCACCACTGGTCTATCTCCCAGTTTTAGTTACTTCAGCAGAGAAGCCAAGACTAACATATCACTTAAAAATACCCTCCAGATTCCTGGCTTAGTATTCAAAATGGACTTGCGTGCAAGTGTGATGAGAGATTTAGGGAAGATTTTCATTGCTTTCATCTCAAATCTTTTTCAAAGTTCATTGAGAGCCTAGGAACTTAAAGGCTATGTAATTAAAAGGGGCTTAAGAAATTTATCATTTAAAGGCTATGATGTTTTTGTTCTGTTTCCCTGCTAACATGTCTGGGATTCTAGGAAAATTATTTTAGCATCCCTGTAATTCTTCCCTTAAATACTAAGATTGGTGTCTAATGGGTTGAGATTTAGTGATTGCACTTTCAATGATAAAAGTAAAAACTGTTTTGTAGATTTCCTGGTGGGGTGGTTATCAAGAGATATTTGATTTTTAAGATGGACACCTTAGTCTTATTCTTTAAACTATCTTAAATGACATAATTTCATTCAGGGATGGATTTGATTTTGGTGAAATGAGTTGACACCAAATCTGATAAATAAAGTGGCTAGTTAGGATAAATGATTCTTGTTTTGGTCATTTCAGGAAAGTGTGACTATATGTACAATCCACAGGAAAATGTATATGCATACTGGGAAAAATAAGCCATAGGAAATAAAAACATTTATATAAGATTATAGGAATGTGAATGAGTTTTTTTTTAAGACTTCTTATTTTTAGTAAAAGCATCAACAGTAGTATTAAAAAGCAATAAGAATAGTTATTTCTTGTCGAGTATGTGCCAGACTGGACTGCACATGCTTATATAATATTAATAGAAAGTTAGATACTTTTGTTAAAATGGAATAGTAAGAGAAATTTTTCAATATGACTTTTATTCTGATGTTTGAAGGCATTTCCAAAGCAGGAATTTCGAAAAAAATGTTGGGTGCAATAGTAACATGAGTAGAGAACGTAAATCTGTGCGGCCAGGGTAGGTCATACATCTGTACTTGAATTCCCTGGGAACAGTCTCCTTATCTGCTTTTGACCCATCCTATTTCCATTTTCTAAGCCCCCAACTTCTGATATGGCATGTTATGTGGAGCAGCCCCCAGCTTTTGTATTCTTTAAAAGTTTTCCAGGTAACTCTTACTCATCTCCACCCAAGAACCACTGTCTAGATCAATGTTTCTCTACATTTTTGTCCTCCCTTGTAAACTTCTATAAGAAACCTTTTTATGTTTTTAACTTTTCTTCTCTTTTGTCCATGCCATGCTACATGTGGGATCTTAGTTTCCTGACCAGGGATTGAACCCATGCCCTCTGCACTGGAAGCAGAGTCCCAACCACTGGACTGCCACGGAAGTCCCTGGAACCTTTTTAGAAAAATGTTTTCCTCATCACAACCCCCCCCAATGAAATATTAATACCACCTATATACTAAATATATGTTTTATGTACTAAATGTATACCTTACTTTATATGCCAAAGCAGTAAGCTTTTATTTTTGTCCCCATGGGCCAGTTTTCACCCCTTTGGAGATGTTATCACCCCATTTGAGGATGTATGTCTAGAACTTCCCAGTGTAAGCGCTTTAAAGAATGTACTGGTGTGGATAAGCGTTACTCTAGTATAAGTATATACAGGCAGCATGTTTGTTATACATCATCAGCCATATTACCATGTAAGTCATACCTCAGTCATCTTCCTTTCTTTAGCATTTTGTTTATTTTTGCTTAGGAGCAATAAGAGTGTTTCTCACTCTTCTCCCTTCAGTAAGTGTGTTGATCTCATCTTCTCAGTGATATTTGGCACTTACTTTGCTCTATCTTTTGCTGGACCCCCATCTCTATGTCTGTGTCCCCTCATCTCTATGTGTATCAGTCTTTTGGGGGCTTATTTACATGTCAGCTGCATCTCTTCATGTGATTTTTGCCTCCATATCTACCTTGATTGTGACCTAGAGACACAGGCTTTCTTTACTCCCCTTATCATTGTATCAGTTGTTCTCGTTTCCACCACACATTTTTCTCCTGGTTTGTGATCTTCCTAGATACGGGGACATGAGAAAGGAGATCGGCTTTAGGATCCGGGACATGTGGTATAACCTGGGTAAGTGTACAACCCGAACACCACTCCTTATGCTCCATGCATCCCACGATGAAGTCTTTTTCATTTCAACTCCTTTTAATTCAATTAAAATTTCATTTTAATTGTGATTGATTTGTCTGTGTGTCTGGAAGTGCAGGTTGACGTATGGGTCTGTTATGACAGTCACGTGTTATCAGAATAGGATATTTAGTCACTCACTCCTGAATTGAATTGCTTTACCCACAACTTTTTTCTTTTCTTATGGGCCCTGTGGAGGAAAATTGTAGCATTTTACTTCTGGTGAAATCGTTTAATATCCTCACTTCTTTCATTTCAGGTCCCCATAAAATCAAATTCATCCCATCCATGGTGGGTCCCATTCTGGAAGTCACATTAACCCCCGAAGTAGACCTTCGGAAAGCCACCATCCCCATTTTCTTTGATATGATGCAGTGTGAGTTCAATTTCAGTGGAAACGGCAATTTCCATATGGTAAGGAGTGGTGGATCACCTTACTAGTGCATGTATAATCCAATTCTTTTTTTTTTCTAATAGAGAATCAGTAGCCTGAACAGTACAAATCAAAGTTATCTAAATCTTCTGTTTTTGCATTTTATTTTGTAAAGCAATTAGACATAGAATAAGATAGCCCATCTTTGGTCCTAGAAGCAGTCTTTTTGGTACATGTGTTTTCTAAAGCAGCACTCTTATCTCTGGATCATTAAAAATTTTGACTATGCATTTTAATCCTATCTCTTGCAACTGTTACACTGGATTAAGCTTTAGATTTTGAAGCCTTTAGTTTGGAGACCTTAGTTTGCCTGATACATTTTTCCTGTACTTCAGTTTCCCTATCTGTCAATACATCGTATATTAGTATCAAAAGGAAGATTTTGCAGCTATGAAGCTCTGCAAAAGCAGTCCCATTGTCAAGACTTCAACAGGAACCAAAAATAAAATGGAAAGTTAAAACCAATAAGCTATTTTTATATGCATAGTTGTGATAGGAAAATAATATTTAGGCTAGTTTTCTTTCTGCAATTATAAAGCAAAGGACGTAGTTACGCCAGATTGCTTTAGAAAATTTTGACATGGCCTTGGTGCATTATTGGGCTTCTCAGGTGGTGCTAGTGGTAAAGAACCCACCTGCCAATGCAGGAGACATAAGAGACCCAGGTTCAGTCCCTGGTTTTGGAAGTTCCCCTGGAGGAGGACATGGCAACCCACTCCAGTATTCTTGTCTGGAGAATACCAAGGACAGAGGAGCCTGGTAGGCTACAGTCCATGGGGTCACAGAGAGTCAGACACCTGAAGCTAGCTAGCTAGCTAGCTAGCAGGTGCATTATTAATGAGTGATGTGAACTGTGATCGTCCTCTGTGTATAGTGAAGAGAGTTCACAATTCAATAGAGGGGTGAGTCCTAGTCTAGAATTGTTGGTCGTATGTGTTTCCTGTCCTCTTCTGAGGTTGTGACGTTCTCCTGTAAAATTCTGACTGCTTTCAGTTTGAGAATGAGTTGATCACAAAGCTGGACCAGGAAGTAGAAGGGGGCAGAGGAGACGAACAATACAAGGTCCTTCTGGAAAAACTGTGAGTATTTCAGAAACAGAATTTCCAGCTGACGGCATCGTTTAGTGATGGATGAAAACAGGCTTCTGCTGCATTGTAGACCAGTTGAGTAGTCTCAGCATCTCTGGGGTCACCACCACACTGGTTTTCCATGAGGTTCATGGAGTTGACACCATCCACTGCTGCCATTTGTTTATCTGCTGTGAGTCAGACGTTCATGTTTTCCTGGCTAGCCTGGCCCTCAAGAACAGGGCAGATGGAGGAGAGGGGGAGATCGACTGAGTGGTGATATTTTTCCTAGTGTTTGAATTGCTGAAGTTTAACAAAAGTACTAGCTCCTCTAATTATGGCTTCAAAACAGTCATTTAAAGGAGAAGGGAAAAACTTTTCAAGGTCCCCTTAAAAATACCTTATGCCCTGGAAAGGATGTCTGGGAACACTAGGTACATTGTCAGTCCTTTGCACTTCCCTCCTTCCAGCCCTAACTCAGCTCGTCCATTCCCTCCCTCTCTGGCACCCTCTGGCCCTTTTACTCTGGCTTGCATGTATGGAATAACAATATAAAACAGTGTTTTATAAAACAATATAAAAACAGCGTTTCAGAGCACTCAGATGAGATTTCCCTGGTGCTCCAGTGGTTAAGAATCTACTTACTTACTAATGCAGGGGACACGGCTTCGACCCCTAGTCTGGGAAGACCCCACATGCCAAGGGGCAACTAAGCCTGTGTGCCATAACTACTTAGCCCATGTGCCTTGAGCCTGTCCTCCTCAACAAGAGAAGCCACCAAAATGAGAAGCTCTCACACCGCAACTAGAGAGTAACTGACCCCTGCTTGCTGCAACTAGAGAAAGCCCCGAACAGCTATGAAGATCCAGCACAGCCATAAATTAATTGATTGATTAAAGAAACACTTAGAGTTAAAGATTGTGCTTCAAATCCCATTTTTTCCACATACTAGGATTTTGACTTTGTATTTATGTGATGCCTTTTTTTTTTTTTTGGTCATCTACAATAATAGGATCTGTATTTTGGTGAGGATTTAAATGAGATGATGTATTCACATAGTATCTGTCGCAGAGGTCATGCTGGATAAATGTGGGCTGTTCTGGTGTTGTTACTGTTATTACCTGCAGATTTCCCTAACGTCCTAGTTTCTAACTACCCTAACTGTTCATTTCTTCTGTTCTCTGAACTTTTATGGCAAACTCAGTCAACTGTTGATGGAACATGTGCCTAGATCATTCTGGGATTTACCTGCTTTGGGGAAGTGGTAGGCAGTAGACTGAGTTGGGGACAGTGACACTCCCAACTCTATTATTCTTTGTTTTTGCAAAAAATTTTTAAGGAATCAGCACAGAGGATGCTCAGAAATGGAACTGATGACTCGTCTATGTTTTGAAGTTCTAGAAGTCTGTCTTATTTTGTTTGTAATGGGTGATAAGAACATTCGTTGATCTTTTCATCCTGTATCCATTTAATCTGCCTGTTTGAGCTTCAAACCTCTCAGTTTATCACTTCTGCAATTCTGATCTCGTACAGGAATTAAGTGCCAAAGTTACCCACAGATAGAAACACATACCCACAGTGTTTACAAGTGATAAAACTACACTTTAAAAAAAATCCTACAGTTGACTTTTCACGTACAGATCTTGTTTTTCCTTCATTCTCTTTGAATCATGAATGCAGAAAAGTATGACTGCACAAATCTCCAGGCTCAAGAATAATTTGAGAGTCTGGTCTAGTGCTTTGAACCCACCTTTTGTCTTGTTCACCAAGTTTTCTTCTGTCTAATCTAAGAAGCTCGTATGGAAACTTGGCTCTATTTGGGTCCAGAGGGAGATAATTTAGACCAAAAGTTTAACTTCTGTTTACTTATTTACACCTGTGCCTTTTTTCCCTGAAAAATAACACTTTTATGTGAAAAGCCACGTGTCTGGATGTATACTAGGTTCCTGGGTTCCTCTAGGCTGGGCATTACTCCGAGACTCTCCAGAGTTCCCTCAGGATGCCTGAGAATAAAGACAGGAAAAAGATGATCCTTTCAAATGAGCAGAGGAATCAGATAGTATACACAAACCTCTTAGGCAAAAGTTCTCATTTCTGTGGTATAGACAGAAGAAATAGAAATACTTCTATTAGAAATAGAAGTTCAAAGAAGGGCCTCATGGGCTGGGATTCTCAGTGATGGTGGGGCTTGAGCTGCAGACCTGAAGAAAAAGCAGAACTTGAGTAACAGCAAAGAGCCTTGTAAGTGTAGGCTCCAGGATAGGATAACCTGGAGTCATATGAAAGATGTGTGTGTCTCTTGGTCCAGCGCCACCTGCTGCCAGGACCTTCGGCAGCACTCACAGGTGGTGCTGGAATGTAGGTGTGGGACGAGGCATATTGTTTCCATCTCTGCCCCCCAGGCTCCTAGAGCATTGCCGGAAACATAAATACCTCTCCAGTTCCGGAGAAGTATTCGCACTCCTGGTCAGCAGCCTCTTAGAGAATCTCCTGGACTACAGAACCATCATCATGCATGATGAGAGCAAGGAAAACCGCATGAGCTGTACTGTTAACGTGCTGGTAAGTACCACATCCCTGGGTCCCCGAGAGGGCAGTGCCTAGCACCCCTGACTGCACAGCTCTAAGTAAATATGGTAGACACGAGGCTGTCCCTTGACAACCATTCTGAAGTATGTGTCCTGCTGAGTCTAATTGGAATGGCCAAGGGAATTCCCTGGCAGTCCAGTGGTTAATACTTAGCACCTTCACTGCTGTGGGTTCGAGTTCAATGCCTGGTTTGGGAACTAGGATCCTGCAAGCTATACCACATGGCCAAAAAAAGATAATTGGAATGGCTAGCTCAGCTTTGAACTCACAGATAACAACTGCCTCAGACCTTGAGGATAAATATAGAAACAGGAATGGAAAATGCAACATAAGCTTTTGACTCAGCTCTCTTACAGAAGAGAAAGGCATGCTCAAACTGTTTCTCTGCCCTTTTTTATGTGATTGCTTTTTTTTTGTTCAAAGTATCAGACATGGATGAAAATGCATTAGAAACGATATACCATGAGTAGAGAATTAGTCCATAAAATCCTCAAAGTAGTAGAACCCCGTGGTCTTGCCTTTTCCTAAAGAATTATAACTGGGACCAAAGACCTCAGAAGTTAGCAGCCATGGTCTCCTCTGCTTAATATAAACAAAATACCTACCATTTCTGACTCCCTAAGAAAACAGAGTATCAAGTGATATGGGTATTATGACCTATTGTCTATTCACCTCGATTTTCCTCACATTGGTCTTAAAAAATTTTCTTCAACTTTTCTCTTTATAGAAGCTTTTCCTGGTTCTTCCCTGGGGTCCAGGTTAGGACTCTGTGCTTCTAATGCAGGGAGCTCAGGTTCTATCCCTGGTTGGGGAACTAGAATCCCACATATCACATTGTTGTTTTCAGTTGCTCAGTCATGTCTGACTCTTTTCAACCCCTTGGACTGCAGCACACCAGGCTTCACTGATCTTCACCATCTCCCGGAGCTTGCTCAAACTCATGTCCATTGATTCAGCGATGTCATCCAACCATCTCATCCTTTGTCATTCCCTTCTCCTCCTGCCTTCAATCTTTCCAAGAATCAGGGTCTTTTCAAATGAGTCAACTCTTCACACCAGGTGACCAAAGTATTAGAGCTTCAGCCTCAGCATCAGTCCCTCCAGTGAATTTTCGGGATTGATTTCCTTTAGGATTAACTGGTTTGATCTGCTTGCAGTCCAAGGGACTCTTGAGTATTTCCAGGACCCCAGTTCAAAAGCATCAATTCTTCAGCACTCAGCCTTCTTTATGGTCCAACTCTAAATATCTTGAAAAACCATAGCTTTGTTGGCAAAGTAATGTCTCTGCTTTTTAATATGCTATCTAGGTTTGTCATAGCTTTTCTTTCAAGGAGCAAGACTCTTTTAATTTCATGGCTGCAGTCACCATCTGTGGTGATATAGCATGGCCAAAAAAAGACACCCAAAACAAAATGCTGCCATTTCCTTATTTTGTGGATGTATTCATTAAAGGGAAAGAAAGAACAAAGCCTTTGGAAACATGACACTGTTGAAAAGTGCACCTAGCAGTTTGACTATTTTTGTGGCAAGCTCATCAATAACTGATTTACAATTGTATTTTGTGTCTTTTTTTTTTTTTGTAGATTTTTACAAAGAAAAGAAGAGAGAGGACATCTACATAAGGTAAGCCAAAGGAAATTTCTGCTCTTGTTGTTTATGTCATGGATTTATTAATTACTTTTTAAGCAATGATAAACCTGAACACCATACTTGCTGCTTCAAGAGACACCAAATAGTATGTGAATGTGTTCCCATCCTCCTGAAAAGGTAAACTCTTTAGATCAATACACGAGGAAGTGCGGGGCAAGGATTGTGTCAGGGAAGGACGGAGGACTCTCCAGCCAGCTAACCAGGCAAAGACATGAAATTCACCCTCTGTCAAGGATTGTTAGCCTTGGGTTCAGGAAGCCCTGAACAAACTTGGATGTAAAGCATGTACATTTTCTCAGGGAAAGATTCCTTAGTTCTCATGAGCTTCCCAAAAAGTTCTGGGACATTAAAAACAAATTTAAACACTACTACCTTAAACGAAGAATACCAAGTAGAACAGAGGGACTAGGAAAGACAGGAAGCAGCACAAAGACTCAAAGAGGGTCCTCAACCCCCCGTGAAGAACTGAACTGTGCAGCAGGTGATGAGCGGCGGGCCAGTGAATGAAGCTCCATGTGTATTTTCAGTGGTACCCCATCACTCTGCCTCCGTCAGACCAGCACAGGCATTTGATTCTCATAGGAGCCTGATCCTTACTGTAAACTGTGCAAGTGAGGGATTGAGATTGCAGACTCCTCATGAGAATCACCTGAAACCACCGCCCCCCACGCCCCATCTATGGAAAAATTGTTTTCCATGAAACTGGTCCCTGGTACCAAAAAAGTTGGGGACTGCTGCCTTACGGTATTAGGAAGTAACTATTCCTGCCACCTGGCTGTGGCATGAGCCGAGTATCCCATCAACTCCTCGGCGGCAGAATGCCTCCTTTCTCCTCTTCTGACCAGGTACTTGTACAAGCTGCGAGACTTGCATCGGGACTGTGAGAACTACACCGAAGCTGCCTACACACTCCTCTTACATGCCGAGCTCCTGCAGGTGAGTGGATCAGGGAGGCATATGTCAGCCGTCCAGCCCCATGGGACCACGTCATATACATGTCATGATTTTGATGGGAAAAACTCCTACTCAGGGAGGACCCTTGTATCAAACAGTACTTGTATACCTTCTAAATAGGCAGAGCTACTTAGACCAAGGTTGGGAAAATGTCCATTATTATTTATTTATTTACTTATTTACTTTTAAGTTTATTTTATGAAGTATAGTTGATTGATAATGTGTTGATTTTTTTCTGTACAGCAAAGTGTTTTCAGTTCAATTCAGTTGCTCAGTCATGTCCAACTCTCTGTGACCCCATGGACTGCAGCATACCAGGCTTCCCTGTCAATCACCAACTCCCAGAGCTTGCTCAAACTCATGTCCATAGAGTCAGTGATGGCATCCAACCATCTCATCCTCTGTCGTCCCCTTCTCCTAAGGTTGGGAAAATGTCCATTATTATTTATTTATTTACTTATTTACTTTTAAGTTTATTTTATGAAGTATAGTTGATTGATAATGTGTTGATTTTTTTCTGTACAGCAAAGTGTTTTCAGTTCAATTCAGTTGCTCAGTCATGTCCAACTCTCTGTGACCCCATGGACTGCAGCATACCAGGCTTCCCTGTCAATCACCAACTCCCAGAGCTTGCTCAAACTCATGTCCATAGAGTCAGTGATGGCATCCAACCATCTCATCCTCTGTCGTCCCCTTCTCCTCCCGCCTTCAATCTTTCCCACCATCAGGGTCTTTTCAGCTGAGTTAGTTCTTCCAGTCAGGTGGCCAAAGTATTGGGGTTTCAGCTTCACCATCAGTCCTTCCAGTGAATATTCAGGACTGATTTCCTTTAGAATGCACTGGTTGGATCTCCTTGCCCTTCAAGGGTCTCTCAGGAGTCTTCTCCAACACCACAGTTCAAAAGCATCAAATCTTTACTGCTCAGCTTCTTTATAGTCCAATTCTCACATCCATACATGACTGCTGGAAAAACCAAAGCTTTGACGAGATGGACCTTTGTTGGCAAAGTAATGTCTCTGCTTTTAAATAAGCTGTCTAGGTCGGTCATTATTTTTCTTCGAAGGAGCAAGCGTCTTTTAATTTCATGACTGCAGTCACCATCTGCAGTGATTTTGGAGCCCCCCAAAAATAATGTCTGTCACTGTTTCCATTGTTTCCCCATCTATTTCCCATGAAGTGATGGGACCCGATGCCATGATATTACTTTTCTGAATGTTGAGCTTTAAGCCAACTTTTTCACTCTCCTCTTTTACTTTCATCAAGAGACTCTCTAGTTCTTCTTCACTTTCTGCCATAAGGGTGGTGTCATCTGTATATCTGAGGTTATTGATATTTCTCCTGGTAATCTTGATTCCAGCTTGTGCTTCATCCAGTCCAGCATTTCTTATGATGTACTCTGCATATAAGTTAAATAAGCAGGGTGACAATATACAGCCTTTTTTTTTAAATTTTTTTAAAATTAATTTTTATTTTTTTAGTTTGTTTTGCTTTACAATACTGTATTCGTTTTGCTACACATCGACATGAATCAGCCACGAGTGTACATGAACCCCCAATCCCGACCCCAGCCTTGACATACTCCTTTTCCGATTTTGGACCATGGAACCAGTCTGTTGTTCCATGGCCAGTTCTGTTGCTTCTTTTGATTTAGTTATACATTTATATATATACACACATGCACACATATATACACACACATTCTTTTCCATTATGGTTTATCCTGGATGCTAAATAGAACTTCCTGCACTCTGTAATAAGACCTTGTCGTTTTTCCATCCTATATACAGTAGTTTTCATCTGCTAATCCCTAACTCCCAATCTCTCCCTCCCCTACCCTTCTTCACCCTTAGCAACCACAAGCTTGTTCTCTCTGTGTTTGTTTCTGTTTCACAGAAATGTTCATTTGTGTCGTATTTTACATTCCACATATAAACGACAGCATATAGTGTTTGTCTTTCTCTAACTGACTGACTTCACATAGCATGATAATCTCTAGGTTCATCCATGTTGCTGCAAATGGCATTATTTCATTCTTTTTATGGCTGAGTAGTATTCCACTGTATATACATATCATATCATCTTGATTCATCAGTTGACATTTCCATGTCTTGGCTATTGTTTATGATGTTGCTGTGAATATAGGCGTGGGTATCATTTATTTAAAACTCTTTAGGAAGCAGAGCACACCATTCAGGCTGCTAGTACACTCTAATTTTTTTTAAAAAATGCACATCGATCCATATGTTTTTAAAAATATGTAAAACTGCAGAGAAGTGACTTGTAAATAAATATAGAACTGTAGAAATACTTTGCTATTTACCTGTCTCACTGAGAAAGTATATTGTGCTGTGGATATAAATACACCTCTCCGTTATCAATCTCAAATAATTATTTCCAGCTCTGATAGCTCCTCCAACTTCAGATTCTGTATAAACTGTTCTCTCAGCATCAATCTCTGAATGACTAATAGACATCTTGAATTTAGCATGTCAGTAACACAAGCTGTTTCCTCCACTGTCCTCCTGGTTTGGTCCCTTCCTCTCCTTTCTCCCCATTTCACTGAAAGGCACCACCATCTAATAAAAGGTACTGGTCATCATCTTTTACTCACATGGTCCCACATTCTCCACAAGCAAGGATCATGGACCCTTTGTCCAACACTTGGCCTCACTTTATCCACTCTTCTTCCTTTTTGAAAAATGTTTGAATTTTATTTGTCTATTTATTTATTTCTGGCTGTGCGCGTCTTCGTTGCTGCACAGGCTTTTCTCTGCTTGTGGCGAGCAGGGGCCACCCTGGTGGCTGTACGCCGGCTTCTCGTTGCAGAGGCTTCTCTTGTTATGGAGCACGGGCTCCATAGGGTGCACAGGCTTCAGCAGTTGCGGCTCCCGGGCTCTAGAGCACAGGCTCAGTAGTTGGTAGCATATGGACCTGCTCTGAGGCAGGTGAGATCTTCCTAGATCAGGGATTGAACCTGTGTCTCCTGAATTGGCAGGTGGACTCTCTACCTCTGAGCCAGCAGGGAAGCCGTCTTTTCTTTTTAATTGAGAAAATTTATGTGACAGCCTTAAGTCTCTAGGAATTATTTACCTACTAGTTGCAAGTTTATATCCTTAAACAGTCTTTCTCCTATTCCCCACCTGCCAGCCCCTGGTAACCATCAATCTACTCTCTGTTTTTACAAGTCTATATTTCTCTGATGCCATATATACATGAGATCATACAGTGTTTGTCTTTCTCTGATTTATTTCACTTTGTATAGTGCCCTTAAGGTCCATCCATGTTGTTGCAGATGGCAGGATTTCCTTCTTTTTCGTGGTGAAGTAATATTGCATTGTGTGTATAAACCGCATTTGTATTCATTTATCCATTGGTGGACACTTAAGTTGTACTGTGGCTCTCGTGGGGAATGCTGCTATGAACATCGGGATGCAGAGGTCTCTTCCACACTCCCCACCCTACCCATTTTTCTTTATCTCCATTGCTGCTATCCTGGCCCAAATTTCCATTTTTAGCCTCCTTCTACATCTCCCTGCCTCCAGTTTTGTCCCTAGCAATTAATTTTCTCACATAGTTTCAGTTTTGTTTTATACCTAAAAAGTACACGTACATTGTTCTAGGGCTTGGAATTAAAAACTGACGTCTTCTGCTTGACAACGTGCCCTAAGTCAGCCATTCACAGTTCATATTCATGATTGGGGCACCAGAAATCTTACTGGATTAGAGGGGAAAGCTTGTTGACTGTGGGGTGATCAGACACTCCATGTCTGTAGTGCCTTGTGGTTGTGGGGACTTCTCTTGTGGCACAAAGACTTCTCTTGTGGATTATGGACTCTAGAGCACACAGGCTCGGTAGTTGCGGTGTGCAGACTTAGTTGTTCTGTGGTGCATGGGATCTTAGTTCCCTAACCAGGGATTGAACTGGCGTCTCTTGCGTTGGAAGGCAGATTCTTAACCACTGGACCACCAGGGAAGTCCCAGTGACTGTAGATCTTTTCATTTTTGCTGCTCAGAAAGTTAAACTCTCCTATCCTGGTGTCAGGTGGCACGTGTGGATGCCACTTCCCCTGTATAGCTGCTCAGTAAGGATATTGCTTATGAAGTACAGTTCATTTTCATCTTTGGTATGAGGTCTCATCTTTATCATGTACTGAATCACTGTATGGAGAGTCACGGGAACCTCTTTCTAGATTTTATGTATTTTGCATGGGTGTCTGTTGGATAATGCACCAGAACCACACTGTTTTAATTATCAATTCTTTACAGCATGTTTTATGACCTGGTAGTTACTCTTTATTCCTCTTCTTTTTCAGAGTTTTCCACCTTATTCCTTTCTGTTTATCTTTGCATATGGACTTTGGAATCATGAAATTTAAAAATTAATTTAGGGAGAATTTCCATGATTATGAAATAGCACTTTCTTATCCAAAAGCATGGTATGACTTTCCATTTGTTCAGATCTGCTTTTGTGCCTTCCCATGGTGTGTTAACATTTTCTGTGTAGATGTTATGTTAATCTCTAGATATCTTCTCTTTCTAAGGTAATTATGATAAAATACATATAATGTAAAAGTTACTACCCTGTGCGTGTATAAATACAGTTGAGTGACATTAAATACATTTGCATGATTGCACCTGAATATCCAGTCATTTTGAATTTATTCTTATTGGTATCTTTTCTTTCGTTATCTTAATTATCTCTAATTTATTTCCAAATATGTTATTTTTTATCCCACTACTTAATTCTCTTCATCAGTTGTGGTAGGTGTTTAGTAGGCACCTTTGTAAGAGATTGATTATGAAGAATGCAATTATTGCTTTCACATGATAGTTTTTTTTTCAGCCCCCTTTTCTTCATTTTTATGCTTTGATATCTTTCTTTTACCTGGTTGTATGAATGGTGACCTCCAGCAAGACCACAGTCATGCTGGTTGGCAGCCTCGCCTCATTCCTGACCCTCATGGAATGCCTTCAGCATTTGTCCATTTGGCATGACACTTGTTTGTTTTGAAGCTGCTGTGTGTGTGTGTGTATGCAATTTTTGTGTTTAGTGAGTCATTGAAAATGTGGATGAATCAGATATGTACAAATATTTCTGTGAAGGTTTTCAGTTGAATGTTTGTTTGCATTCATCCCCTTTAATTAATTAAATGAATGGTGCTGCATTCATCTATTGTGTTGCCTTTTGTGTTTTCCAGTGGTCTGACAAGCCCTGTGTGCCCCATTTGCTTCAGAGGGACAGTTACTATGTGTACACCCAGCAAGAGCTTAAAGAGAAGCTGTATCAAGAAATCATATCATATTTTGACAAAGGCAAGGTCAGTGTTGGGGAAGGGGAGGCAAAGGGGAAATGACTGCCACGCTTACTACATTACAGTTCTGATCCTTACCAGCCAGAGGTAGTGCAGGGCCCACAGGTTAAGGGCACAGCTCCCAACAAGTCAGCTCAAACTTCAGATGCCAGCTGCAAGTGCAAGAGTCCCCATGCCACCCACAAATCACATGGATATTGGTTCTGACAAGGCCAGTCCCCATTCTCAGACTGTCTATGTGCCTACCATAAGTCACCTCACTAGTATCAATTTCCCTGTCTCCTGAGGGGTCCACTGTGAACTACAAAGATACTTCTATCACTGGGGAGATTCAAGAGTTTAGAAGCTCTCTCCCAGGAACTCAAGACAAAAACCAGACAAATTCTTTATTATGCAGCAGTGACCCCAAACTTACTCTTTACTATTCCCATGTATATCTTTGAATTCAAAGGGGGCTGGGTATTTTTAATGGGTGAGAAAATGGGTAATAAATTAAGTAAGAAAGTGTGAGTCACTCAGTCATGTTCAACTCTTTGCAACCCCATGGACTATAGCTCTCCAGGCTCCTCTGTCCATGAAATTCTCCAGGCAAGAATCCTGGAGTGGGTTGCCATTCCCTTCCCCAGGCAATCTTCCTGACCAGAGATTGAACCCCAGTCTCCTGAGTTGCAGGCAGATTCTTTGCCTCTGAGCCACCAGGGAAGCCCAAGGTAAGAAAGGCAACAAATAAGAATCACTTATGGAGGACACTTAACATAATGGAGAATACAGTGAACAGCCCAGAGCCCCACTCTCATAGCCATAATTGTACCTTTTAAATACTGCTGAAGGCCAGGAGCTGGTACTGTCACTATCAGTGCATTCTTAAGATGTTGTTGGCTAACACCTGGGGCATTTTCTATCCCTAGGTCACTGCTTGCCTCACATCGTAGACTGCATGTAACAAGCAACTTAAATCCTACAAGGGAAAGTAAAATAAACATGTAAACAGGACCACCAAGTCATGGAATCTCTGATCATCTGGAGAAAACATGTCCAGCTGGAAGGCTTTTAAATTTAAAATTGAAAAAAAAAAAAGAAAATGCTTAGGTAGTGGGGGAAGAAAATGCTACCAGAACAAAAAGGATTTCCAGATTTGACTCTTTTTAAGATCCTGGCACTTTGAGCCACCACTGTTTTACCAGTGGAACCTGTTGATCAAATAAATAGGTCAAATAAATATAATGTTAAAATAACTACCACCTGTTTAGTGCAGGTTACTATTTTGGGTGATTTTCAGACTGTTTCTAATTTAATTCTTGCTCTAACCCTGTAATATTGATCCTATCTCTGTTTTACAGATAAAGAACTTGAGGTGCGCAGAACAAGTGTATTGCTCAGACTTTGTGGTCTCTGCGCTCCTTTACTCTCTTAAAAATCACTGGAGAACCCCAAGAGCTTTTGTTCATGTGGGCTATGTCCATTTTATTCTTCAAAATTAAAACAAAAGTTTAAAGTATTTTTTCTTTTAACGACAATATAAGCTTATTACCTGTTAATATAAATCATATCTGTTTATGAACAATGACCATATTTTCCAAAAAAGTAAATGATAGGACATTTTTGCAAATCTCTTTATCATCTGGCTCCATAGAAACAGCAGGATTCAAATATCCGCCTCAACATCCAATCTGTTGTGACATCTCACAGGACGTCCTGTAGCTGCTGGGAAACTCCACTGTAGACTCATAAGGGAATGAGCATTGAAAAAAGGCAAATAGGGACTTCCTGGTGATCCAGTGGCTAAGACTCCATGCCCCTAATGCCGAGGCTACAGGTTCAGTCCTTAGTCAGGGAACTAAATCCCATCTGCACAACTAAAGGTTCTGCATGCCACAACTAAAACCCGATGCAGACAAATACATAAACATTTAAAAGAAAAGAAACAAAGGCAAATAGTATTTGTATTAAGAACATGGTTTTGACCTCATGGATCCCATGAAAGGGTCCTGGGGACTCCCAGAGACCAGGCAGGGACCACACGTTGAGAACCTCTCTGCTAGGCTGTCTCCCTGTCTCTTCATAGCTTAGCATTTGGCGAATAAGGAGTGAACTAGGCCCCGTGGTACTGTTGACTGGCCTCCTGCATCAGTTCTAGCTGAGCTGGAATGGTCTCCATTTGGCACATTTCAAAGCCTTTTGAGTGATCCAGGCCCAGAGATTTCAGAAGGGACAAATTTGGCAAATGATGACATTAGAAGATTTCATTTTAAAGTGTTGTACAACTCTGTGTGAACTGCACATACAGTCTTTTCAGCAGCCAGAAGCAATGGACCATAGTGCCTGGTTAAGACTGAAATAGGACATGTCCAGATGCTGCGTTATTAATAGTATCCAGCTGAGAGGCATTTTATGAAAATCCAACGTGAACACGGGCTCATCAGTCTGAGATACTAGCCTCAGATGCCAAGTATGTGTATTTGGCTGTAACTTGCTTGGTCATAAGTGCTCTAAGGCAGGGGTCCCCAACCTGTGTGACCTAATACCTGACGATCTGAAGCGAGCTGATGTAATGAAGAATAGAAATAAAGTGCACAAGAAATGTAATGCACTTGAATAATCCCGAAACCAACCCCCTCCCCAATCCATGAAAAAATTGTCTTCCACAAAACCAGTTCCTGGTGCCAGAAAGGTTGGGGGCCACTTTTCTAAGGCATTTCCTAAAGCTGTCTTTGACCAAGTAGGTAGTTTAGTTATAAACAGCAAATCAGTGCCCTGAATTGGAGAAGTAGTTTCCCAAATTCCACACAACAGTACAGTCAGACTTTAATACCCCACCTCCTCCCATACTGCCTAATTGAGAAGAAAGACACACATACGCCCAGAGCCAGAGCCCATGCCTATTTCCCTTCCCCTCCAACAAGACTTCCATGCTCCCAAGACCTAAGCTTCAAAACTGCTTCCCCTCCACTTTCAGTGGTCTTCAGTGCTTTGTTCTTTCAACTAAGTATTGCTTTTTGGGGGGAACACATGGTGTTCTTCATGTTCTTGCAAACAGAATAGAAAATGCCCCCTGGCAGAGCAGCCAAGGTACAGTGGATTTATGATGTCAGAAACCAGGGTTAGTTGATCCTAGCAGTGAGGCATGGAGAAGGCAATGGCACCCCACTCCAGTGTTCTTGCCTAGAGAATCCCAGGGACCAGAGAGCCTGGTGGGCTGCCGTCTGCTGTCTATGGGGTCGCACAGAGTCGGACATGACTGAAGTGACTTAGCAGCAGCAGCAGTGAGGCACGTGAGGCAATATTCACTGAAACTGAACCCACCTGACTCTGTAGTCATTGCCCAGTGACTCTGGAATGGCTTCTGCTGCTGGATCAATGACTGCTTTGTTCTCCACTTGTAACCCTCCTTTTCTTTTTTTCTGAAGATGTGGGAGAAGGCAATCAAACTGAGCAAAGAGTTGGCGGAGATGTACGAGAGCAAAGTTTTTGACTATGAGGGCCTGGGCGATCTCCTGGTGAGTCTGAATCAGAAGATGTTTTTCCTCCTGCAGAGGAGCTGAGCATAGTGGTCATGTAAATGTGTTATAAGTGTAAGAAAGTCAGCACAAATGATGTTTTCTATGAGGGGAAAAGTACACCTTCTTGGATTAAAAATGAAGAAAGATGAGATCTAAAAGCTATCATCAGTATTTCTCCAGAGTATCCCTAATAGGGGGCTCAGGACCCCTGTCTGCAGCCCTCTCTGCTGTGTGCCTTTTGCTGCTCTGTGGACCCTTCATGTCCCTAATCGAGCTTCCCTTTCCCGTCTCGGTTACTCTGCCTTCCATGAAGACTGTCCATGCTTCCGATGTCTTCTGACATCTTCTGTTCATAGAGTTACTTGTCCTGTGGTCCACATCCTCAGAGCTGTGAACCTTTTCCATGCCCAGTAGGAGGCCAACACAGTATGACATTGGGTCATTTTTAGTAGAAGGGTCACAAAAGGTCAGGTCACCCACTGTCATGTAAAAATTTGAGAAGGTAATTGTCACAATCATTTTGAAAAATATTTGTCAGTGTATGTGGTACCTGCTCCTGCCATCATGCAAAGAGTCACATAGGAATTTCAGAAACTATATTAAGCTCAAGTGTGAGTAATGTTACATGTTAACTTTCTAAGAAAACATTGTGATAGAAACCTTTTACGGAGGTAGTGTAGTAATACAGTCATGCTAACACCATTGTGTATGTGGTGGGGGGCTACCACTGTCTAAGTCCCCAGGTCTGGATACCTATTTTCCTTCCTTTAAACCTGATGCTGGAGACTTCCCTCCTGGTCCAATGGTTAAGACTCCACACTTCCAGTGCAGGGAACACTGGTTCCATCCCTGGTCAGGGAGCTAAGATCCCACATGCCATGTGGTATAGCCAAAAAAAATTTTTTTTAAAGCTGACCATGTACCCACTGGCCAGAAAGCCTCTCTCCAGGGGTAAAGTTAAGAATGACACCAGATACTGAAAAACAGAACATTGTCACCACCTTCTGGGTACTTGTAGCTGAACCAAGGACTTAATTTTAAACCACCTGCATGAACTGGAAGGTTCTCTCTTTCTTTCCTCCTGGTCTCTGTTCCAATGTAACCACCCACCTGAATCCCAAAAAGTGCTTCTTAACCTTTTAGGGGTCCCGAACCCCTTTAAGCAACTGGTGAAAGCTAAACCCTGCTTTGCCTACAGATGAAATGCACATACGTTTGTCCTTCTGCATATAACAGCAAGGAATCCCAGGGCTTCGCAGGTGGTAAAGAATCCAGCTGCCAATGCAGGAGACATGATTTTGATCCCTGGGTCGGGAAGATCCCCTGGAGGAGTAAATGGCGACCCACTTCAGGATTCTTGCCTGGGAAATCCTATGGACAGAGGAGCCTGGCGGGCTACAGTCCGTGGGGTCGCAGAGTCGGACACGACTGAGTGTGCAGCACAGGTATTTCCAGGCCCTCTTAGGCCCATTCATAGGCACAGGCCCCAACCCCCGATCCAACAGAAGGGTACGTATTTGGCTCACAAGATGTTTTCCAAAAGCCTTTCATTTCTTTGTGTTACTTAGGAAACAACAAAGCAAAGAGCCTGAACTTTTTTTTTTTCCCTCTGACGATCCCTTGTAACCTCCCCATGAAATGTCTTGTTTTGTCTTCCAGAAAAAAAGAGCCTCGTTTTATGAGAACATCATTAAGGCTATGAGGCCTCAGCCCGAGTACTTTGCTGTTGGCTACTACGGACAGGGCTTCCCTTCTTTCCTGCGGGTAAGACGCTCGAGGGTGGTCTCCCTGGCCATTGAGCCATGCAGTCGGAGGAGGGAAGGTCTTCATCTCTTTTCCAGATGGGTCTAGTGTGTTAGCAGCTGGAGCCCCGTGTTCTCACTGTGGGCGGTCGGGGAGGAAAACCACTTCCTGAGCGGCTGGTCTCTTCACCCCCGGCTGCCTTTGGTATTCTGGCAGCTCTTTTGCAGAATGACTTTTCCCAGGTGGAGTGAAAAAAGGAAAAACAGAACCATCTTCTCTGCTGGTCTGCCGCTGCGGGTCAGGCTCGGGGAAGGTGTGGATTGATGTATCTCATTGTTTATTTGATTTCCAGCCAGGGCTAGTTGAAAACAAATATTCCCCAGGACAAGACTGCAGAAGTTGCACAAAAATTAAACCAGTTTTGTTGTAATAGTGAGAAGGACCATGTTTATCTTCCTTCTCAGAAATTTTTGATCACGCGATACTGATTTTACAATCTCAAAAACAAACCTAAAGAAAAAAAGCTTCCTATTTTCTCCCACAGAAAAGAAGCCTCTTTTAGTGCTGAGCTATGTTTTAAATATATATTGGACATCTTCCTTCCCCTAATTTAAAAAGACAAAAAGTGGAAAGGAAAATACGTTCCTTACAGTGTCTAGTAAGGAAATAGTTCATTCATTCATTCATTCAGTAGCTGTGTGGCAAGAGCCTACTGGGTGCCACTCCAGTGTTTTTGCGTGCAAGATCCTGCGGGCAGAGCAGCCTGACGGGCTACAGTCCCCAGGGTGGCGAATGAGTTAGGCTCGACGTAGCGACTGAACACCACCAACTGTGTGCCAGACATGAGAGATACAGTGCTGGCTATAATCAGATGTGGTCCTTGTTCTCATGAATTTTACACCCTGATGGCTGAGTTAATGAGATAACCACATAAGTCAATATAAAATTCACACTGACCAAGACAGGTATTCTGTACTAGGCGGGCTGGTTAAGCAAGTACTATATACACAAGTCAAATAAAAACCTATGTTGACATGAAAATGGTACATGATTGTTTATAGCATCATTACTCATAATCACTAAGGATTAGATACAGCCCAGGAGCCCCTGAGCTGCTGAAGGGATCAACAAAGTGTGGGATAGCCATGCAGTAGAGTACTGCTCAGGAAAGAAAAGAGGTAAGCTCCTGATACACACAACCTGGGGATGAATCTCAGGTGCACTGTGCTGAGTAAAAGCAGTTTGACCTTAAAACCAACATATTCTATGATTTTATTTATACGGCATTCTGCCCAAGTCAGTACTTTCTCTAGGGGTAGAAAACAGATCAGTGGTTATCTGGTAATTGGAGCCAGTGGGGGTTTGACCTACAGAGAAACATAGGGAGTTTTTGATGGTGATGAAACCGCTCTGTATCCTAACTGTAATTGTGGTTATGTCTGTCACAACTGGCAGAATTTTACACTAAGGGGGTTACATTTTACTGTGTCAGTTATACCTAAATTTTTTTAAGAGTCAGGAAAGACTTCCCAGAAAACTTCTCCTTCAACTGTGATTTGAAAGATGAACTGGAAGTTGAGGTAAAGAGGATGAGAAAAAGCATTCCAGGCAGAGGAAAGAGCCGGCAAGAGTGTGGCAGGCATTAGAAGTGACAGACCAGTGCTGCGGGAAGAGAGGGATTCAGAAGTGGGCAGGGGAGATGAGACAGGAAGTAGAGGAAGAGCGTGTTGGGCTTTGGGGTTCCATATCCTGTTTTGTCAGCATCCTGAGAGCAGTGAGGAGCCAGTGCCCATTTTTTGTGTTGGCGAGGTCATCTGGCTTTGGTATGGAGAATGGATGGGACGTGCATATAGACCATGGCAGATATTCAGGGAAGAGATGACAGCCAGCCTTGGGAAATGACTTTAGAGACAAGTGGAAAGATGAGTGTGATGGAGACGAAGTAACAGTATTCGATGACTGATGGGATGAGAGTGAGAAAAAGAGGGACATGATAAGAACGATTCCTTGCCCTCTAGTCTGCATATTGGCGGGGCAGTGGAACCGTCCACTAAGATAGCAGTGCTGGGAAAGGACAGTTATGGAGGAGAGTGAATCCACTCATTGAATAAGTATTTATTGATCTTTTACTGTGGTGCTTGCTGTAATACAGGCCTGGATATGCGTGCTCAGTAGTGTCAGACTCATTGCGACCCCAGGGACTGTAGCCTGCCAGGCTCCTCTGTCCATGGAATTCTGCAGGCAAGAATACTGGAGTGGGTTGCCATTCACTTCTCTAGGGAATCTTCCCGAGCCAGGGGTGGAACCCAGGTCTTCTGCGTTGCAGGTGGATACTTTACTGTCTGAGCCACAAGGGAAGCCCACAGGCTTAGGGGCAGAGTCCAAAACAAACCCAACTCCCTGAAATGTGGAGCTTATATTCTGGAGGGACAGGTAAATAAAAAAATACTAAGGTGGGTAAGTAAAATATTGAGTATGTCAGATGGGCTAGAACAATGCCTCATACAGGGTAGACACTCAGCAAGGTATTGTAGAGAAAATATGTCAGGGGAAGTGAATAGAGAGACTGGTGATGGGGGTAGAGTTGCAGTCTTTTTTTTTCATTATTGTTTGTGCTGGGTCTTAGTTGCAGCATGCAGATTCTGCAGCAGATGGAATCTAGTTCACTGAGCAGGGATGGAACCTGGGCCCCTCACATTGGGAGTGCAGAATCTTAGCCACTGGACCACCAGGGGAGTCCCTAGAGTTGCAATTTTAAACAGAGTGAATAGGAAAGACTTCAGTAAGAAAATGACTTTGAAATAAAACCATGAAAGAAGTGAGAGACTAAAAAGCCAGACAGCTCTCATGAGGAGGCCAGTCAGTGAGAACAGCAAGTTCATAAGCCATGAGGCTGGAGAAGCACATGAAGAAAACAGGGCAAGTACAGAACAGGGTCAGAGAGCTGTGGGTACCGCCTTGCAGAGGGATTTTTGGGATCTTTTCAGGTTGTAAAAGTTTGATTTTAGACATACTCCATGTGAGGTAGATTTGAAACATCCAAAAAAATTTGAGTAAACAATTTGATAATGTAGATCTGGAACACAAAGGAAAGCTCCAGGCTGGATATAAAAGATAGTGGGTTATTTATGCATCGTTAACAATGGTTGTATGTAAGGCAGACTAGGGAGTCAAGAGATATGTGAAGTAACAGGCAAATTTGGCCTTGGCATACAGAGTGAAGCAGGGCAAAGGCTAACAGACTTTTGCCAAGAGAAAGCACTGGTCATAGCAAACACCCTCTTACAACACAAGAGAAGACTGTACACATGGACCTAACCAGATAGTCAACAGTGAAATCAGATTGATTGTATTCTTTGCAGCCAAAGATGGAGAAGCTCTATACAGTTAGCAAAAACAAGACTGGGAGCTGACTGTGGCTCAGATCATGAACTCCTTATTGCCAAATTCATACCTAAATTGAAGAAAGTTGGGAAAACCACTAGCCATTCAGGTATGACTTAAATCAAATCCCTTACAATTATACAGTGGAAGTGACAAATAGATTCAAGGAATTAGATCTGATAGAGTGCCTGAAGAACTATGGATAGAGGTTCTTGACATTGTACAAGAGGCAGTGATCAAGACCATCACCAAGAAAAAGAAATGCAAAAAGGCAGAATGGCTGTCTGAGGAGGCCTTACAAATAGCTGAGAAAAGAAGAGAAGCTAAAGGGAAAGAAGAAAAGGATAAACCTATTTGAATGGAGTTCCAAAGAAGAGCAAGGAGAGATAAGAAAGCCTTCCTCAGTGATCAATGCAAAGAAATAGAGGAAAACAATAGAATGGGAAAGACTAGAGATCTCTTCAAGAGAATTAGAGATATCAAGGGAACATTTCATGCAAAGATGGGCACAATAAAGAACAGAAATGGTATGGACCTAATAGAAGCAGAAGTTACTAAGAAGAGGTGGCAAGAATATGCAGAAAAACTATACAAAGATCATCATGACCCAGATAACCATGATAGTGTGATCACTCACCTAGAGCCAGACATCCTGGAATGCAAAGTCAACTGGGCTTTAGAAAGCATCACTACAAACAAAGCTAGTGGAGGTGATGAAATTCCCATTGAGCTCTTTCAAATCCTAAAAGATGATGCTGTGAAAGTGCTGCACTCAATATGCCAGCAAATTTGGAAAAGTCAGCAGTGGCCACAGGACTAGAAAAGATCAGTTTTCATTCCAATCCCAAAGAAAGGCAATGCCAAAGAATGCTCAAATTGCCACACAATTGCACTCATCTGACACACTAGCAAAGTAATTCTCAAAATTCTCCAAGCCAGGTTTGGTTCAGTATGTGAACCGTGAACTTCCAGATGTTCAAGCTGGATATAGAAAAGGCAGAGGAACCAGAGATCATATTGCCAACAACCACTGGATCATCGAAAAAGCAGAGTTCCAGAAAAACATCCACTTCTGCTTTATTGATTACGCCGACACCTTTAACTGTGTAAATCACAGTAAACTGTGGAAAATTCTTCAAGAGATGGGATACCATACCACCTGACCTGCCTCTTGAGAAACCTATATGCAGGTCAGGAAGCAACAGTTAGAACTGGACATGGAACAACAGACTGGTTCCAAATCGGGAAAGGAGTACGTCAAGGCTGTATATTGTCACCCTGCTTATGTGCAAATTATATCATGCAAAATGCCAGGTTGGATGAAGCACAAGCTGGAATCAAGGTTGCTGGGGGAAATGTCAGTAACCTCAGGTATGCAGATGACACCACCCTTATGGCAGACAGTGAAGAGGAACTAAAGAGCCTCTTGATGAAAGTGTAAGAGTAGAGTGGAAAAGCTGGCTTAAAATTCAACATTCAGAAAACTAAGATCATGGCAGTCAGTCCCATCACTTCATGGCAAATAGATGGGGAAACAATGAAACCGGTGACAAACTTTATTTTTTTGGCCTCCGAAATCGCTGCAGTTGGTGACTGCAGCCATGAAATTAAAAGACACTTACTCCTTAAAAGAAAAGCTATATGCAGCCAAGACAGTCTGTTAAAAAGCAGAGACATTACTTTGCTGACAAAGGTCCGTCTAGTCAGAGGTATGGTTTTTCCAGTTATCATGGATGGATGTGAGAGTTGGACTATAAAGAAAGCTGAGCGCCAAAGAATTTCTGCTTTTGAACTGTGGTGTTGGAGAAGACTCTTGAAAGTCCCTTGGACTGCCAGGAGAGCCAACCGGTCCATCGTAAAAGAAATCAGTCCTGAATATTCATTGGAAGGACTGATGTTGAAGCTGAAACTCCTATATACTTTGACCACTTGATACAAAGAACTGACTCACTGGAAAAGACCCTGATGGTGGGAAAGATTGAGGGCAGGAGGAGAAGGGGACAACAGAGGATGAGATGGTTGGATGGCATCACCAACTTGATGGACATGAGTGTGAGCAAACTCTGGGAGTTGGTGATGGACAGGGAAGCCACACGTGCTGCAGTCCTTGGGGTTGCAAAGAGTCGGACACGACTGAGCGGCTGAAGTGAGGGAAACGAGTAAGGGATCGGGATGGAGCCTGGCAGTAGGTTCTGATCTTAAATTTGCTGTTGTTCTTGATGCTCTGGAGAAGGGAATGGCTACCCAGTTCGGTGGCAACCCACTCCAGTATTATTGGTGCTTCCCTGGTGGCTCAGCCAGTAATGTGGCCTGCAGTGTGGAAGACAGCATGTGATCCCCGCGTCAGGAAGATCCCCTGGAGAAGGAAATGGCTTACCACTCCAGTATTCTTGCCTGGAGACTTCCATGGACAGTGGTGCCTGGTAGGCTACGATCCATGGAGGTCATAAAGAGTTGGACACAACTAAGTGACTAACACATAAGATATTGATAGCTAGTACACTTATTACATATGATTATTAGCTCACATGGAATAATGGTTATAAACTTAGTGGCAGCAGTGATTCAGTGAAAATAAGAAGTCTAGACTTTCAAGTTGAAAGAGAGTCTGAATCATCTGAGTACCTGTGATTTTGACCAAATCTTATAACCATCAAGTCTTGGTTTTCTGACCTGGACATTAGAAAAATAAGGTCCACATTGCAGGGCTGATTTGAGAATGAAATGAATGTTAGATGGGAGTTCCTATAACCTGTATAGGAGTTTGTAGATGTGTGTGTTGTTGACGTGTACTGAAAAATAGAGAATCCACATGAATGATGTCGCCTGAGCGCCCTTCTGTGTTGTGGAGTATTTCCCCAAACTCAGAATGTGAAAATTTCTCGTCCTCCCCCCTGGCCCCCAGCAGGCCTCCTTCTCATCCGTTTCTGTCCCTGGCGCCACTGTTCTTCCTTCCCCGAGGCCGTCATCTGAGAATTCTCACACACTCCCCCATCTCTTTGCTTTTTACCAAATACCACAGGCTCCAACACCAGATCCCTCAGCTTCTCTTTCTCACATGGACTCCTGCCGCAGTTCCCTACAGCTGGACACATTAGGCTGACTGCACTTCTTCCTTCATCACATTGCGCCTTCCTACCAGAACCTCCAGCGAATTCCCAACCTTTGGACCATTGACCTGTCTTGCAAAGCTTTCATATTCTAACACATCCAAACACCCTTCTTTTTCAAAAAATAGTTTATTTTTAGCTGTGTTGGATCTCCGTTGCTGCATTCAAGCTTTCTCTAGTTGCAGTGGGCAGGGGCTGCTCTTCATTGCGGTGCGTGGGCCTCTTTGTGGCGACTTTGCTTATTGTGGACCCCCCAGCTCAGTAGTTGTGATGCACAGGCCTAGTTGCTCCGCAGCATGTGGGATCTTCCCGGACCAGGTCTTGAACCCACGTCCCCTGCCTCAGCAGGTGGATTCTTAAGCACTGAACCACCAGGAAGTCTCAAGAACATTTCTTCTACCTGCTCTCAGTACTTTTTGCATGGTTGTCCTCCCCTCTCCTTTTCTCATCTTAACCCTATCCTTCCATTACCCAGTCAAGTCCCAAGTGTTGAGCACCTTTGTGCTGAGCTTCTGCTTGTCTGGTTTTCTCCACAGTTGTCATACCCTTAGTGTTTTCTTATATTCCAATCTCTAACCCACCATAGTTCTGCCTGAATGATGAAAACTCATATAATGCAACACCAGTCACATAAATCTCTCCCAGCTTGGAAACAT
Source organism: Aepyceros melampus (assembly GCA_006408695.1). Classification (NCBI taxonomy): domain Eukaryota; kingdom Metazoa; phylum Chordata; class Mammalia; order Artiodactyla; family Bovidae; genus Aepyceros; species Aepyceros melampus. Next base: position 380,886 of record SJXQ01002359.1, read on the forward strand.
TTAATCATCAATTCCAAAAGACTGGGCAGTTTTCATGGCCCTTTGTGTGGGGCCTAGAGGTGTATTGCCTTCAAGATACTTAAATTGCCAAAATTATTTTATTAACTTACTCGTTTACTTGTTCTCTGTTTCTTTCCACCAGAGCAGGGTCAGCATTTTACCCCTAGCGTTTAGCAGATCTCATTTGCTCAGTACATGTTTAGTGTATGGCTGTACAAGTGCTTTTTAAAATGTTTTCTCCTGATTTATTTTTTTTATTGAAATATAGTTGCTTTACAATGTTGTTATTAGTTTCTGCTGTACAGCAAAGTGAATCAGCTATACATATAAATATATCCCCTCTCTTTTAGTTTCTGTTCCCATGTATATCATTACAGAGTATTGAGTAGAGTTCCCTGTGCTATGCTGCTGCTGCTGTAGGTCATTATTAGTTATCTATCTTATATGCAGTATATCAGTCCAGACATGTATATGTCAGTCACAATCTTCCAGTCCGTCCTACTTCCCCTTCCCTCTTTGGTGTCCATATATTTGTTCTCTATGTCAGTGTCTGTATTTCTGCTCAGCAGATAGGTTCATCTGTACCGTATATTCCACATCTATGTATTAAAATATGGTATTTGTTTCTCTGTTTCTGACTTACTTATACATACTCTGTAAGACAGTCTCTAGGTCCATTGATTTCTCTACAGATGACCCAATTTTGTTCCTTTTTATGGCTGAGTAATGTTCCATTGTATATATGTACCACATCTTCTTTGTCCATTCATCTGGACTAGTGATTTTTAAGAAACATTTTATAGGACAGTATGGGCCCAGATTTTAGTTAAAAATGGATCACGTGTGGGGCTTACCCAGTAGCTCAGCGGTAAAGAATCTAACTGCATTGCAGAATGTGCAGGAGGTATGGGTTCAGTCCCTGGGTCGGGAATATCCCCTGGAGGAGGAAATGGCAACCTACTCCAGTATTATTGCCTGGAGTATTCCATAGACAGCGGAACCTGATGGGTTACAGTCCACAGGGTTGCAAAGGGTCAGACACGACAGAGGGACTGAACACACAATACACCACAGTACATGTATGCTTTAAATACTAAGCTAAGTATTCATCTTTGTGACAATGAGAGGAGCAGGAACCATCAAAACAGTGACAGTTGAACTTGCAAGAGCTGTGAGGCAAATTTCTTCCGTGTCTGGGACCTCGCAAATTTCTTTTCCAAAAAATCCAATTTTGTTAATTTTATTGAAGGGGAAAAAAAGCTGCAGTTTGGAGTGGAAAGACTAGTATTGAGAGCAATTCTTGCCTATAAGACCTTGATGTTGTCATCCACAGCCATCTCCAGGATTGGCTTGGGCCTGGCTGTTGATTAATCCTGTCCTCTTTTCCCACCTAACCTGCTGATTGATCTTGTTTGCACTTTCGCTCACGTCCTGATTCCCTAACTTACTGGATCATGATGAAAAAGTAATTCCAGTAAGTTAAAGAATGAGAAAGGAGCTTGCATGTCAGTGTATATGAATGCCCTTCATTCTTTCGTTTTCTTGCCGTGAGAAATACCAGCAGCATGCCCCGTGACATCATGAATTTCCGATAAGCTGCGAACTCCTTATCTCCTTGTGGATCAGTGTAGACCTTGCCACAAGTTATCATCCTAGGGCACCCTCTTGAGAAGCATTTCGACTTAACTCCCCAAATAAACTGTGAGCTCTTTCAGATATGATGGTTGCTGTGAGCACGTAGTAAGTGTTCAGGGGGAACACGGTGGCGAGGGAGGGGCTGCACTTAGCCTGGAGAGGACGGTGACTTCCTTGAGACTTGAATCCCCAGTTGCCCTTCACTGTTCATATTTAATGGTTTTCCCTGCTTGTCCTGACCTGCAGAACAAGATCTTCATCTACCGGGGGAAGGAATACGAAAGGCGAGAAGACTTCAGCCTGCGGCTGCTGACCCAGTTTCCCAACGCCGAGAAGATGAGCAGCACCACCCCCCCAGGAGACGATATCAAGTCTTCCCCCAAGCAGTGTATCCTTGTCTCGGACCACAGCTCACGGGCTCTTTTTTTTTTTTAATGTTTATTATTTACTAATTTATTTGGCTCTGTCAGGTCTTGGCTGCAGTACATGGGATCTTTAGTTGGTGGCATGCAAACTCTTAGTTGTAGCACGTGGGATCTAGTTCCCCAAGCAGGGATCAAACCCAGTCCCCCTGCATTGGGAGTGTGGACTCTTATCCACTGAACCACCAGGGAAGTCCCGGCCCGGGGCTCTGGAACCTGCTACAGCCCCAGCCCAGCCAGAGAAGGTGAGGGTTCACTCCTGTGCCTGCATGCAGGTAGGTCCTATCCTCAGACTCGTTTAACCATCCTGACTCAGTGTCCCATTCTGTGTAAAAGCTTTGGGAACCTAATGTCCTTAGCTCAGGGCTATGAAGTAACTGAAAGAGAGAGATGAGAAGCAAATCTTGAATATGGAAGGACGTGTGTTACAGTCAAGGCAGAGGCCAGGGAGAATGTAGACTTCCTGTTCTGAATTCTGGATCCTGTATAAAGACATATAGCTCTCTTTTGGTAATGTATAATATCTTACTGAAAAACCAGTTAAATGCATTTTAAAAAATTAGAGATGTTATGGAATTGAACAGTAAAGAAAGTCTCCCACATATGACCAAGTTCCATTCCAAGAGTACATTTGCAAGTCCAATTTGTTCATAAGTCCAAAACATTAGCCTAGGTACCCAAGTAACATAATCGGCCATACAGTACTGGACTGTCATAGGTTTATAATACTTTTCATACAAATAATACATAAAAGACAAACACAAAAAATAAAGCACTTTTAATCTTATAGTACAGTAGCTTGAAAAGTACAGTAGTCCAGTACTATAGCTGGCATACAGAGACTGGTGTCGAGTGAATAGGCAAGAAGAGTTGCTGATTGGAGGAGGGAGATGGTAGAGGTGAGAGGTCATCAGCGATGGGAGAGGAGAGCAAGCTGCAGTTTCACTCCGGCCTGATGTTGATGGCATGGCGTGCACATTCACATCTTTGAAAGTGCACAGCTTGAAGGTTCGTGTTTAGAGGACTTACTGTATTCTAAAAGAGGTCAGTAAGCCAGAGCAGGTGTGGAATGGTAGATAAATAAGAAAAGGCGCTCTGGAGCAAACTGCCTGGGTTCAAGTCCCAGCGCTGTCCCTTCCTGTGTCACTTCGGGCAGCTCAGTTTCTCTGTGCCTCAGTTTTCTTATCAAGAAAATGGAGGTGATGATCACTCTTCCCCTTGGAGTTCTTGTAAAGATTGTCTGTAAAATACTGAGAAGAGTCCCTGGCACATAATAAAATTTCAGTACATACTAATTATAGGTATGGAGTGGTCAGTTACTATAGAAAGATGGACAGTAATAACGATAGAACAGTTGAAAGACATGTCTTTCAAAGGAGAGTGTAGTGGCCTGTTAACACTTAGTAGATGCTTGGGAAAGAAAGGTTTCAGTTTGGGGGTTCAGAAAAACAGTTGAATGCCTCCTTGGTGTGGCAATGATAAGAGGTCTTCATGGATGTGATGTAGAAACACGAGTCCTGGAGCTCATCCCAAAGTCATATCTGCATAGCCATCTGATTTTAACCAGTTGCTTAACTTCTCCAGTACTTGGTTTCCTAAAGGGGTAACTCTGGCTTTTTAAAGAATTTTCTTTTAAGAATTTTTCTAAAATTCTTAAAGAGATGGGAATACCAGACCATCTGACCTGCCTCCTGAGAAATCTGTATGCAGGTCAAGAAGCAACAGTTAGAACCAAACGTGGAACAACAGACTGGTTCCAAATTGGGAATGGAGTACGTCAAGGCTGTATATTGTCACCCTGCTTATTTAACTTATATGCAGAGAGCTTCATGAGAAATGCTGGGCTGGATGAGGTACAGGCTGGATTCAAGTTTGCTGGGAGAAATATCAGTAACCTCAGATGTGCAGATGAAACCATACTTTGGCAGAAAGCGAAGAAGAACTAAAGAGCCTCTTGATGAAAGTGAAAGAGGAGAGTGAAAAAGCTGGCTTGAGGCTCAGCATTCAGAAAACTAAGCATGGCATCTGGTCCCATCACTTCATGGCAAATAGATGGGGAAACAATGGAAGCAGTGACAGACTTTTATTTTGGGGGGCTCCAAAATCACTACAGATGGTGACTGTAGCCATGAAATTAAAAGACATTTGCTCCTTGGAAGAAAAGCTATGACCAGCCAAGACAGCATATTAAAAAAGAGACATTTCTTGGCCAACAAAGGTCCATCTAGACAGAGCTATGGTTTTTCCCAGTAGTCATAGATGAATGTGAGAGTTGGACTATAAAGAAAGTTGAGTGCCAAAGAATTGATGATTTTGAACTGTGATGTTGGAGAAGACTCTTGAGAGTCCCTTGGACTACAAGGAGATCTAACTAGTCCATCCTAAAGGAAATTAGTGCTGAATATTCATTGGAAGGACTGATGCTGAAGCTGAAACTCCCAATACTTTGGCCACCTGATGTGAAGAACTGATTCCTTGAAAAGACCCTGATGCTGGGAAAGATTGAGGGTAGGAGGAGAAGGGGATGATAGAGGATGAGATGGTTGGATGGCATCACCAACTTGATGGACATAAGTTTGAGCAAGCTCTGGGAGTTGGTGATGGACAGGGATGCCTGGCGTGCTGAGGTCCACAGGGTCACAAAGAGTTGGACATGACTGAGCAACTGAACTGAACTCTGCTTTTTCACAAATATTTAATAGCATTTCTGTGTAGATCAAGAGAAAAAGATCATTTATGTGAAAATGCTTTGTAAGCTGTAACATTGTAAAGCATAGCCCAGTGGTTCTCAAATTGTGTTATATTTAAGAATCACCATGGAGAGATTCTGATTCACCAGCTGTGAATTCTAATTCTGCATTTTGAGTAAATCTCCAGGTGATTTTTGGAAGTGGAAGGCAGCCTTCATGTTGAGAAATATGGGGAGTCAGTGTTAGGTCTGGGGCTTCCCTGGTGGCTCAGTGATAAAGAACCCGCCTACCAATGCAAGAAACATGGGCTCGATACTGTGTCGGGAAGATCCCCTGGAGGAGAAAATAGCAGCCCACTCCAATATTCTTGTCTGGAGAGTCCCGTGGACAGAGGAGCCTGGAAGATTGCAGTCTGTGGGGTTGAAAAGAGTTGGACACAACTGAGCAACTTAACAACAACAACAATATTAAGTCCAGACCCAGTGCCAGTTTCAAGACTATAGGTTTGGAAGCTTTGTTAAAGGCAGAAAAGTTCAAGTCTAAGGTATCCAAAGATACAAGAAATTCCTATTGCCTGGGCTCTGGAGTCTGAATATTTCAGACGGATGTGTGTCCAAAAGTTAAAATAATTTCTAATCACCTATTTTGCTGAAATTGCATTAATGTCTGTTTTCCTCTGGCAAGGTTGTTTCACATGTTTCTGATGGAAAAGCGTTCTAGGATTATGACTTATTAAGGCATTGCAGTGATACCTAATGAACCTCATTTTCAGTGTGGTCCTGGCCTTTGCTTCAAAGGAGTGGTTGGTGCGGTACTGTTTCCATTGATAAAGCAAGAGGGAAAGGCGGTTCTTTTTGCAGTGACAGCTTCCTGGCTCTTTCTTCCTTAATGAGCTCCTCAGACATGCAATGCTTCACTGTCAAGCCAGTGATGAACCTTCCACCCAACTACAAGGATAAACCAGTTCCAGAGCAGATCTTAAAGTAAGTGGGGTTTTTTTGTTTGGTATTTTAAACCATGTGTCTCTCACACACACTTTATGTAAAAGTCTATCAAAACCAAATCCTTAAAGTCATTACCGTCTGAAAGACCTTCTTTTGTCTTCACCCACTTGCTCTACTGTAACAGAAGCCATAGACCGAGGAGGCTCATAAACCACAGAAACCTATTTCTCACAGTTCTGGTGTCTGGTAAGGGCCTGCTTCCTGCTTCATATATGGTTCATTTTCTCAGGGTGTCTTCCCGTGCTGGAATGAGGGGTGAGGGAGCTCTGTGTTTCTTCTTTTTTAATATGAGCACTAACCCTGTTCACAAGGGCTCCACCATCATGAGCTAATCACCACCCAAAGGCCCATCTCCTAATACCATCACATTGGACATTAAGATTTCAACATAGGGATGAGCAGGGGACCCAAATGTTCAGACCACAGCAAATGTCTATTCCGTGTTCTGTATAAGGTAAGAGCTTGGTAACTCGTAGAATTTGGGGATTTTATTTTTATTTTTTCAAGCAGAGGGTAGGAAATTAGAAAGTTTGCTCTTGAGTTCAGATTCCCTAGTTCATTTTTCCACCCAGAAGGATTCACTGGTCAGTAATGGCTGATGACACCTTGCTTGGTGAGTTCCCCCATGACTGAAGGCCTCATCCCTTTTCTTAAGAAGCTAGAATGCTAGTTGGCCTGATGAAACTGTTAGAGAATTATATGAATGAGATCACAAACACTGCCATAAGTCATTTTGCCTTTTATTTAACAGTTTTTTTTATTACTGTAAGTCTTTTAAAAAGTTTTATTATTTTATTTTTGGCTGTTCTGGGTCTTCTTTGCTCTGAGGCTTTTCTCTAGTTCTGGTGAGTGAGGGCTACTCTCTAGTTGCAGTGTTTGAGCTTCTCATTGTGGTGGCTTCTCCTGTTATGAAACATGGGCTCCAGGGCCCACAGCTTTCAGTAGGTGTCCTTCCTGGTGGTTGGAGTGCTGGCTCAGTAGTTGTTTCGCATGTGCTCGGTCGCTCCTCAGCATGTGGGATCTTCCCAGATCAGGGATGAAGCCTGTGTCTCCTGCATTCGTAGGTGGATTCTTTACCACTGAGCCACCAGGGAAGCCCCATATGCCTTTTAAAATTGTGAACTTGGAGATAGATGCATCAGTAATTAAGATGTGCAATAACATCAAGTTCGGTACCACCTCCAGCCTTCATCATGGAGACTATATCGGTGTTCAGATAATTTAACAGATAACACTCAGTCCATATGAAATGTGTCCCAGGTTTTGATGAAGGAGTGCTTATTGTAAGAAAGAAGCTACAGCATTGTGACTGTGTCTTTCCCCAGCTACTACAGAGCTAACGAAGTACAGCAGTTCAGGTATTCTCGGCCATTCCGGAAAGGAGAAAAGGATCCTGACAACGAGTTTGCTGTGAGTTCACTGCTTGGACCTCTAGAACAAGATGAAATTGACATCCAAAATGGAGGCTATCCACCCAACCAGCACCTACAGCAGAAATGATGGCAGCCCTCGTGTAGAGGGTCCATGTACTTATTACCTCGTCAGCAGGCTGTCCTCTCAGTGGAAAGCGCTAGACTAGGGATCCAGGAACTGGGCTCCACTCCTGAGCCTGCTGCCACCATGACCTTGGTTTGAGCATGTCACACCTCTCTGGACCTCAAATTTCCCATCAAAAAAGAGTGAGGGGGACCTAACAGAGAATTCCTTTCTGCTTTAAACATATAGAATCTTTAAAGTTTGGTAGAAAATTTGGGCTAATTCACTAAGGCATTTAAAATAGAATCTCTAGAGAGTCAGCAAGAACCTACTATATAGCACAGGGAGCTCTGTTTACAGTTCTGTAATAACCTAATGGGAAAAGAATTTGAAAAAGAATAGATACATTTATATGTATAGCTGAGTCACTTTGCTATACACCTGAAACTAAAACAATTCATGTTAGTTTCAATATAAAATTAAAAATTCTTTAAGTAAAAAAAATATGAAGTAAATACAAAGTAGAATAATATAAAATATTAAAATTTCTTAATATGAAAAATATTTAAAATAAAAAATTTAAAAGTAAATCCAATAGAATCTCAACTAAACCTGAGAATTTTGCTGTTTTTCCCAAGAACTGACCAACATTTCCCACTTTCCTTCCTTCCACCAGACCATGTGGATTGAAAGGACCACATATACGACTGCCTATACCTTCCCTGGGATCCTCAAGTGGTTTGAAGTCAAACAGATCTCAATAGTAAGTCATCTGAAAGTGGAACTTGGAATATTTCTGTCTCCAAATAAAATAAGAGCCTTTGTTAAATCCCCCCTCTGGTTCTCACCAGCTCCTCCAGCCAACTTCATTTTCCAAAAGAGAAATAAAAGACATGCTTGTTGAATAGAACTCCTTTGTAAAACTTGTGTTACAACACCAATCCTAAAGGTTACTGCCAGTGAATGGCTCTTTGATAAGATCAATGGGTCTTATCTCCTCAAGGATCCTGCCAACACCCAGAAACATTTTTGAAATTCCTCCTTAGAGTTTCCTATCAGTTGCGTTCTTCCCTCCAAGAATACTCCTCTCCTTTTATTTTTCAACTCATCACATCATCATTCATCCTCGACTTTTCCATCTTCAGTTCAGCCGCTCAGTCATGTCTGACTCTTTGTGACCCCATGAACCGCAGCATGCCAGGCTTCCCTGTCCATCACCAACTCCTGGAGTTTACCCAAACTTATGTCCATTGAGTCAGTGATGCCATCCAACCATCTCATACTCTGTTGTCCCCTTCTCCTCCTGCCCTCAATCTTTCCCAGCATCAGAGTCTTTTCCAGTGAGTCAGCTCTTCACATCAGGTGACCAAAGTATTGGAGTTTCAGCCTCAACATCGTCCTTCCAGGGAACACCCAGGACTGATCTCCTTTAGGATGGACTGGTTGGATCTCCTTGCAGTCCAAAGGACTCTCAAGAGTCTTCTCCAACACCACAGTTCAAAAGCATCAGTTCTTCAGCACTCAGCTTTCTTCATAGTCCAACTCTCACATCCATCTTCAGCACTCCCCAAAGCTGGTCATTTTACCTTTCTAATGTTTTGGTTTTTTCTTCCCCCAGCCCTCCTACTATGGTGCGCTGTTTCTACTCTCATTCATCTCTGGCTGATGATGTTGAAACAGGCTCCTGGTTGGCCCCACCCTGCCTGGTGGGCGTCTTAAGTCTTTTCCTCTCTGCCTCAGAGTATGAATTCCATAGTGAAAATCCGGCTGTATCATTCTCATGCTCAAAACCTTGCCATGGCTCCCCAGTACCTAGACCAGAAAGCCCATGCTCCTAGCACATGTAGACAGGGTTTTTGGGACTAAAGGCCTCTTTCACTTGGTCTTCTATGCCTGGAACTAAATTGCTGCTTCTGTGCTGTTTCAACCCTCTCTGACATTGGGTCATTCTCTCTATCCAGAATGCCCCCTCTCCACTTCTTAACCTAACTCCCATTGAGATTGAGTTTAGATACCAGCTTTTCCAAGAAGCCATCTCTGAAACTCCCAACCTGAGTTAGATGCCCTTTTTCTATGCCCTGTCTCAACCTGGGCTTATTTTAAAGAGTTCCCTACTGTGCTCACTTGTCTTGAGACCTCTGCATTCTGACCTTGACCCCATAAAAATCACAAGCTCCTTCCAGCCATGTGCTCAGTTGCTCCATCGTGTCTGACTCTCTGCGACGCTATGGACTGTAGCCCACTAGGCTCCTCTGTCCATAAGCTTCTTCCAGCTGAACTGTACCTTAATCACTTTTGTAACAATGGTTCTCAGCCCAGTGCTTGCAGAAAATAAGCAATCAAGAAATATGTCTTGAACGAATCTGAAGTTTGAGGTGTTCTATCCCACTAGTGATAAATTATTATTTTTGAAATATGATATGATTTTGGACAGAGGCTTGGGATCAAGTTTGGAGTATGAGGTCATGCTGGTTGATGATGGGTAAAGTGAAGAAGGAGGCACTTTTTCTTGAATCTGGTTTGGAAGACATTTCCACAGAAGGAGCTCTCTCTGAATCCATATTATATCTTATTTGATTCTCATGTAAAATCCAGCTTGAATATTCTAATACATCTTATTTCCGACTTCTATGAACAACAGAACCCATACTAAGGTGAGTTAATGTAAGTCTGAATGTGCAACTTCCAGAATCTCTTACCTTTTCTCATGGAAGGAGCATGAATCCTCTTAGCAGTGAGTATTTTTGCTTGTGCCCAAATGTCTTGGGTCACATTTACTGCTCCCCTCTTGTTGATCATCTCAAAAGTCTCTTAAGAAAGATTTGCCTAAGAAACAACCATTCTTACATCTCCAATTTTGTCTTCTCAAAATTTCCATAGACACTTTGCCCCAAGAAATAACCATTACCGTAACTCCAATTTATAAATCATCCTTGTACTTCCTGGGAAGATTTTAAACAGCTTAGCAAAGAAAATGAATGTCTTCTAAGTAAATCACAAATTAAAATTCTACTTACTCCTAGTTTTCACTGTTTAGCCATTTGTTTTCATCTTGCTCTCTGATTCCATACATTCTGAGTGTTAAGTGGATTTATAATCTATAAATAAAAATAGCTGTCATTTATGAAATCATGTAAAAGTGTTAAACTATTGAGAAACAAAGTAGCTTATCTTGCAGCTTACCAACACCATTTCAAGTAAATGTTCTATCATTATTAATGAACATGATCTTGACAAACAAGACATCACTCCTCCATAGCTTGGTGGGAATTGTGTTCCTGCTGAGTGGAAGGCTTAGGCTTTTTCCAGAAGTGACCATGAAGCTCAGTGTCTCTCTTCTCCCATGCGCTCTGTCCACAGGAAGAAATCAGTCCTCTGGAGAATGCCATCGAAACCATGGAGCTCACCAATGAGAAGATCAGCAACTGTGTCCAGCAGCAGCCTGGGACCGGACCCTCTCTGTGCATCCCCTCTCCATGCTGCTCAATGGCATCGTGGACCCAGCTGTCATGGGGGGCTTCTCTAACTATGAGAAGGTAGGTGGGCTGCATCCTGGGAACCCCACAGGGCCCCCAGGTTGTGTGTGTCTCTCCCTCCTCCAGTGGCATTGTAGAGCTGGCAAATTAGTTTCTTCCAATTTCTCTGAGAGGTATTCATACTCCCCACTTTAGGATGGGCAAATGAAATGAATGGAAAGCTTCTCCATGAGCTCACACCACCAAGAGACCATTAGCTGCCCAGCCAGGGTCCAGCCAGTGTCTGGTAGAATCACCAAAAGATCAGCCTGGTGGTCTTCTGCTTGATTCACTACCTATGAATTCCACCTCCCACTCCCTGTCTCCTCTGGAAGGTAGAAAGCTTTCTAGTATACTCTGGACCTGAGGATGCCCCAGAAAGGAAGCAGCATCTATGGGAAACACAGAGCCACACTCTATTTGAAACTAGATTCTAGGAATCCCTCCCCTGACATGTTGTGCAATTGGTTGCATGGACAAATGCTGACCCTGGCTCTACAGTTAAATTAGTTCAAGTAAGAGTCTTATCTATTACTCTAGAAATGCATGAATGGAATGCTCACTGTGTGGGAATCCACTGTATAGGGTTTGGGTGAAGCACCATTTAAGTGGAGGTAATGCATTCAGTCATTCAGGTCAAGAAGTAACAGTTAGAACTGGACGTGGAACAACAGACTGGTTCCAAATAGAAAAAGGAGTACGTCAAGGCTGTATACTGTCACCCTGCTTATTTAACTTATATGCAGAGTACATCATGAGAAATGCTGGGCTGGAAGAAGCACGAGCTGGAATCAAGATTGCCAGGAGAAATATCAGTAACCTCAGATATGCAAACGACACCACCCTTATGGCAGAAAGTGAAGAAGAACTAAAAAAGCCTCTTGATGAAAGTGAAAGAGGAGAGTGAAAAAGTTGGCTTAAAACTCAACATTCAGAAAACTAAGATCATGGCATCTGGTCCCATCACTTCATGAGAAATAGATGGGGATACAGTGGCAGACTTGATTTTTGGAGGCTCCAAAATCACTGCAAATGGTGACTGCAGCCATGAAATTAAAAGACGCTTACTCCTTAGAAGGAAAGTTATGACCAACTTAGATAGCATATTAAAAAGCAGAGACATTAGTTTACCAACAAAGGTCTGTCTAGTCAAGGCTATGGTTTTTCCAGTAGTCATGTATGGATGTGAGGGTTGGACTATAAAGAAAGCTGAGTGCCAAAGTATTGATGCTTTTGAACTGTGATGTTGGAGAAGACTCTTGAGAGTCCCTTGGACTGCAGGAGATCCAACCAGTCCATTCTGAAGGAGATCAGTCCTGGGTGTTCATTAGAAGAACTGATGCTGAAGCTGAATCTCCAATACTTCGGCCACCTCATGCAAAGAGTTGACTCACTGGAAAAGACCCTGATGCTGGGAGGGATTGGAGGCAGGAGGAGAAGGGGAAGACCGAGGATGAGATAGCTGGATGGTATCACCGACTCAAGGGACGTGAGTTTGAGTAAACGTCGGGAGTTGGTGACGGACAGGGAGGCCTGGTGTGCTGCGATTCATGGGGTCTCAGAGTCAGACACGACTGAGGAACTGAACTGAATGCATTCAGAATATATAATTAATAGAGGGTTTTTAATTGTTAGGTATGGTTTCAGTGGCTAAATAATTTGGGAGTCTTCCTGAAAACTTTTCCCCTGGTGGCTTAGACAGTAAAGAGTCTGCCTGCAATGAAGGAGGTCTGGGTTCAATCGCTGAGTTGGGAAAATCCCCTGGAGAAGGGAATGGCAACCCATTCCAGTATTCTCGCCTGGAGGAGTCCATGGACAGAGAAGCCTTGTGGGCTACAGTCCATGAGGTTGCAAAGACCTGGACATGACTGAGGGACTAACACTTCTTGAATATAAATATATCAAGTAACACCCCTGTTGGGTAGCACAGAAAGTGAGGGGGAAGAAAAGGAGACAGACGGGAAGGGCAAGCAGAGGTTAAATGGGCTGATTCTCTTAACAGTAAGTCCCCTACATACGAACAAGTTCCATTCCAAGAGCATGTGTGTGAATCCAGTTTGTTAAATCCAGCAAAGGTAGCCAAGGTACCCAACTAACACAGTCAGCTATACAGTACTATAATAAGTTTATAATACTTTTCACAGAAATAACACATGTAAACAAACAGAAAAAATAAAACATTTTTAATCTTACAGCACAGTACCTGGAAGGTATAGTAGTACTAGCTACATTACAGCTGTTTTCCGCTTGCTTCCAGACATCCTGGGCTTCAAATAATGATCCTGTCCTACTATGCTCTGTACAGTAATGTGCACAGAAGCACAACCACTTGCAGAGGATGCATGCATATGACAGTGTACAGCAGACACAAGACCTAGCTCATGATTGGACGCGCGAGTGCACGTTCACATCTTTGCAAGTTTGCAGCTTGTAGGTTCCTGTATTTACATTTATACAGTGTCCTGGGAAGATAAGGGGCTTCAGAATCAGTCACTGCTGTGACCCAGTTCTGGCTTCCCATTGGCCGCTGTGTGTTCTTGGGCAAGATACTTAGCTTCTCTTGAGCCCCAGTTTCATATTTGGAAAAAGTAAGGAAAGTACATAACTGACAGGAGCAATGTGGGGGAATGGAGACGTCCTGTCTATGAGAAACATTGTACAACACCTGCCATGTGGTAGAGGCTTGATCAGTGTCAGCTTTCTTCCTGTCTCTCTCTGCCTATTTGGGATGAAACGTGTGATTTCAGTGTTCTTGATAAGTTGGATTTCCCACTGCTCTGGGTCTGTTGTTGCAAAGATCTTTTTTCTTCTGTCCTCTCTTCCTTTCTCTTCTCTCAGCCTTTTTTAGTCTTCTTATTCTCAGCAGCTAGTAAGGACACAATACCAGAGAGCAATTCTAGTTTGCCCATGTGAGGGTTCAGTAATAATTTCCAGTGTTTCAGTGGAATTCAAAATTAGGACCCAGAAGGCAATACTTTTTTAAAAATACTATAATGATTTCAGTGTGTGTTTTCTCCTGTTAGCTATCTGGCACAAATTTTAATGTGTCGTTCCAAGTATTCTTTTTTTTTTCAAAACGCCCTAAACTCTGATTTATATATACCAATATTGGTGACTATTATATAATTTTATTTTTAATTTTTTTATTGTGAAAGTCAAATAATATAAAACATACTATTTTAACCATATTTAACTGTACAGTTCAGTGGCACTAAGTACATTCACATCTCACCATCATCCACCTCCTGAATTTTTCATTTTCTAAACTGAAAGTCTGTCCCCCATTAAACACTAACTCCTCATCCTCCCATCCTCTGGTCCCTGGCCTCTACCAGTGTACTTTCTAACTCCCTGAATTTGACTATTACAGGTATCTTCTGTAAGTGGAATCAAGCAGCATTTGTCTGTGCCTCCTTGTGCTGTGCTTAGTCGCCCAGTCATGTCCAACTCTTTGCGACTCCATGGACTGTGGCCCGTCAGGCTTCTCCGTCCATGAGTATTGTCCAGACAAGAATACTGGAGTGGGTTGCCATTTCCTTCTCCAGGACATCTTCCCAAACCCAGGGACTGAACCTGGGTTTCCCGCATTGCAGGCATCTGAGCCACCAGGGAAGCCCTCATTGTTGTGGCTATTATATAATTTTATATGAATTTTTTCCAATAGGACCACCTTCAAATTAAAATGAAAAGGGAAAGGAAGTATATATAAACAAATTTATTTCAAGAACTTTTCAAAAATATTAGTTTATACTTTTCATTAATATGTATGACTTTGTATATGTCTCAATATAAGAAAAGAGTAAATTCATGGATCACCTTGAGCTATTGCAGTCAGTTGGGAGATCCATCATTACCAGTTTGATACAGGTGACCTATTTTAGGGCAGCTCTTTAATCAGTGCCTTAGTCATTGGAACCCAGGAGCCATTTACTGTAATTTATCAGTGCTTTGTGGTGTGAGGCAGGACTCTGCTAGAAAAATTAATTTCAGAGCACGCTGCTCTGGTGATCTGTGACTCAACTGATGCTTTGGGAATTTTAGGGAGTATTACAGGTTTTAAAAAATTACCTTTTAAAACTATAAACTACCTATATTTTTAAAATATTTGTTTTTGGCTGTGCTGGGTGTTTGTTGCTGTGCAGGCTTTTCTCTAATTGCGGCAAGTGGGGGCTACTCTCTAGTTGGCGGTTCTCAGGCTTCTTGTTGCCATGACTTCTCTTATCATGGAGGACAGGCTCTAGGACATGCACCCTTCAGTAGCTGGGGCCCATGAGCTCTGGAGCACAGCCTCGATAGTTGTGGCTCACTGGCTTAGTCGCTCCCTGGCGTGTGGGATCTTCCCAGACATGGGATCCAACCCAGGCTTCCTGCATTGGCATGCGGATTCTTTACCACTGAGCCATCAAGGAAGCCCCGAACTACATGTATTTTTAAATTATTTATTTATTTGGCTTTGCCTGGTCTTAGCTGTGGCATGCAGGATCTTTTTAGTTGCAGCTTGCAGTTCCCTGACCAGTGATGGAGACGGGGCTCCTTCTATGGAAGCACAGAGTCTTAGCCACTGGACCACCAGGGAAGTCCCAAGTACATATATTTTGAAAGGTGGCTGAAGATTTAAGCAAATACTTAAATACTTCATTAGATCGATAATCCCTCTAAATATGAATCTGCTATAACAAGCTGCTCCATAAATGTCCCGTTTCCTTTTTGTGATTCTTGGATTCCATACATTTATATTCTCTGTTGTATTCCTTTCCTAGGGCTGCCATAACAAAATACCACCAACAGAGTGGCTTAAAACAATAGGGATTGATTGCCTCACAGTCTGAAAGCAAGGTGTCTGTAGCATCAATCCCTCTGAGGCATGTGAAGATGAGTCTGCTCCCTGCATCTCTCCTGACTTCTGTGGGCTATTGGCTTCCTTTGCTTTGTTAAAAAATTTTATTTATTTTTGGCTGTCTTGAGTCTTTGTTGCTCCGAGGGCTTTTTCTCTAGTTGTGGAGAGCAGAGGCTACTCTCCAGTCGTGGTGCATGCGCTTCTCATTGTGGTGGCTTCTCTCGTTGAGGTGAGTGGACTCTAGGACTCATGGGCTTCCATAGTTGCAGCGCTAGTAAGGTCAGGAGTTGCAGCTCCTGTGCCCTGGAGCGGGGGCTCAGTAGTTGTGATGCATAAGCCTAGCTGCCTTGCAACATGTGGAATCTTCACCAACCAGGGAGTGAACCCATGTCCCCTGCATTAGCAGGCAGATTGTTAACCACAAGACCACCAGGGAAGTCCTGCAGGCAGCCTTTGGCATCCCTTGCCTTGTAGATTACTGTCTTCTCCTTGTCCCTTCACATGGTATTCTCTCTGTGTATAGGTATCTGTCTTCTCATGTCCCCTCCTTGTAAGGAAACCAGTTAGACACCAGTGTCTAAGGGTTTCTCCTACTCTAACATGACCTCATCTTGACTAATTACCTCTGCAGTTAGTCTGTGACCATATGAGGTCACATTCTGAGGTCCCAGGCTTAGGACTTCAACCTGTGTGTTGGGGGTGGGGACACAGTTCAACCAATCAAGGAAAAAGTTTGCACATACTCTCTTTTCCACAGAAAATGGGCTGACCTCTTTTATAACCATATCCAATAGTTTCAGAACTCTTGGATCTCATGTAATGAGGTGGTCTTTCTAAGGAGTGGAGGAGAAGAGTAAAGGGGAAATTTGAAGGTCTCTTAAAGCATTCTTAGAAATGATGGTTATGGTATAGGGAGGAAATAGATAGCTCCAGTTTGGAACTCTGTTGGAGCATAGATGTTCACCACAGACTTTTTCTCCCCTAATGAATTCTGTCTTTAACATGATCTTGCATGTAACACTTATGTTTGTAGGTCGAGTTTGGGTTTATTTCCTTATCATAGGGCCTTTACATCAGTGTTTATTGATGATGTCATGGGTGACGTGGTCTTGACATAATAAATGCCACCTGCATTTACCTGCATTTAATATTTTCAAAACCGTTCCACATCTACAGTATTTCTCATGTTGTCCTTAAAAATAGCCTTTCAGATTGATGATGAGTAAAACTGTTAAATCTTTTGCAAATCTTCAGGAATTGTGATACAGTCTGCAAGGCAGGAAAACCCTCAGCCACATCTTTAGCCTGTTAATTTTTCGCTCTTCTATAAAGCTAGGCATTTAGTCTCATGAACAACTTTTTGGTATTGTCACTAGGTCTTTTCTTAGTTCTTTGGGGAATTTATTTTAATGAATGACATTCTCTGCTGGTGCTGTTGATTTGATGTGTATATGTAGCTATGGTTAAGAATGAACTCTTGCTAGGAATTACATGATTCTAGAAAGACTACAAAATACCCCATTCCTTTTTGAATTGTCCACTCTGGTGGTTTAAGGGCTATCCTAGGAATGGAATCTGTGCTTACTTAATCATTCCTGGTTCACCAGAAGGAACAGAGGATGTGTTTCCCTCTTTGCATTTCCTTCCCCTTCCTTTCAGGGTCACATATACAGATAGGAGTGCATTCTAATCAATACTTGCCAATGCTTTCCTTTTAGGCATTTTTTACAGATAAGTACTTACAAGAGCATCCTGAAGACCTGGAGAAGATTGAGCTGCTAAAGCAACTAATAGCATTGCAGGTATGTCCAGGGAAGGTGTGGTAGACAGCACTCCATGCTTCTTGGTTGACTACCTTGCGTGATGCTCTCTAGGGCAGCGGTCCCCAGCCTTTTTGGCACCAGGGACCAATTCTGTGGACAACGGTTTCTCCTCAGATCGGGGTTGGGAGTGATAGTTTTGGAATAACTCAAGCTCATGCATTTATTGTGTGCTTAATCCTTTTATCAGTACATCAGCTCCACCACAGATTTTCAGCCATTAGATCAGAGGTTGAAGACCCCTTGCTCTGGGACATCCATCTACAAGTCCCCATTTAGGGTTCCTTTTTTATTTAAACTCTTAGCATCACAACCTATCTTATTTATTTGGCCAAGTGACACAGGAAGATCATTTCATTAGACTGCAGTGTTGAGAATGGTCTTCTTAGCAGGGAGATTAAACTCCCCCAGTTGATTTACTGGCAAGTGTTTCCATCTGAGAATTGTTGGTCTCAGTTTCTATCTCTCATTACCTCTGTAAACAGTGGGAGGAAATGCAATCATACAGTTCAGTCCAAGGTGACGCCTCTCAGTTGCCCCTGCCTAGAGAGCTCCCCAGGCTCATGTGGGTTTGCCTTGCTTGGTCCCCTGGTTACTTATGTCCTAGGTGTGTGAATGCCTCTGCGTCTTTAACCCAAGGGCATCTGGTTCCCAAGCCCTGTGCTAAGAAACAGCATTTTCATTTGATCTATTCTATGTCCATCAGTTGACCTGTCTACCCCCACCGTCAATCCACTCCCAGCCTCGAAATCTGAATCATCTCTCTTCCTAAACCTCATCCCATTCCTCTCATGCCTTTTTCCGCAGATGCCTCTGCTGACAGAGGGGATCCGCATCCATGGGGAGAAGCTGACGGAGCAACTGAAGCCACTGCATGACCGGTTGTCTTGCTGCTTCCGGGATCTCAAGGAGAAAGTGGAAAAGCGCTATGGGGTCATAACACTGGTAGGCTTTGTCTCAACAGCCTATGAGCTTTTCTTATTCCTGACCTTCTTCTAGTCTCTTCTACTGTTTGTGATACTGATCCTTTTTTCAGAGGCCAAAATAGTCAAAGTAGACTAGGAATGGCTTGAAAAGATGGAGTAGGAGAAGGAGGGTGGGTCAGAAAAGGCATGGTTTGCTCTTGATGACTTTCAACTGTTGTTGTGTTGGACAGTGGTCTCAAACTTGAATGACCATCAGAACAACCTGGAAAGTTCATGACACAGATTGCTGGGCCACGTTCCTTGGGATTTTCATTCACTTGGTCTGGGGTGAGGCCTAAGAATTGGCATTTCCAGCATGCACCAGGTGGTGCTGTGGGACTAAGGACCACATTGTGGAAACCACACTACTAGAAACTGGAATTTCCTAATCCCAGACTGTACTTATTTGTGTCCTATCTAGCCCAGCTCTTATAGATTTTCCTAATCTTTTTTTAATTTTATTTTTTGTTTTGGTGAAACCGTCACACCCTTTGCACCTTTGAAAAGGAGAAAGAATTGTGAGTTACATTTGACAGTGCATGTTAGCTGATTTCATTTTTTTAAGGACAGTTGTAACATTTCTCACTCTGCCTGGTGGCTCAGTCAGTTAAGAATCCACCTGCGGTGCAAGAGGCCTGAGTTCTATCCCTGGGTTGGAAAAAATCCTCCTGGAGAAGGAAATAACAACCCATTCCAGTATTCTTCCTTGGGAAATCCCATAGACAGAGGAGCCTGGTGGGCTACAGTCCACAGGATTGCAAGAGTCGGACACAACTCAGTGACTAAAGCTAACATTTGTCACAGCTACAATTTTCTTTTTTTCCTTCCAAGAAATTAGGTGGAGGGGTACATGGGCCAACCGTTTATCTCCTACAGTTGATGGTATGCTTGGTTCCATCTTCATTTAGCTGTCCTTTTTAACATAAATGTATCCTGAGATCCAAGCAGTCCATCCTAAAGGAGATTGTTCCTGGGTGTTCATTGGAAGGACTGATGCTAAAGTTGAAACTCCAATACTTTGGCCACCTCATGCGAAGAGTTGACTCACTGGAAAAGAGTCTGATGCTGGGAGGGATTGGGGGCAGGAGGAGAAGGGGACGGCAGAGGATGAGATGGCTGGATGGCATCACCGACACGATGGACATGAGTTTGTGTGAACTTCGGGAGTTGGTGAGAAACAGGGAGGCCTGGCGTGCTGCGATTCATGGGGTTGCAAAGAGTCGGACATGACTGAGCAACTGATCTAACTAACTTACTTTCTTCAAAAGTTGTATTCTTGAACTCCAGATTTTTAAAAATTCTCTTTCCTCAAATCATAGCTCTGAATTTCTTTCCATGTTTTGCTGTTCCCCAATTCCCACGCCTCTGTCTCTATTTCCTTTTCCTCCCAAGTGTCTTTTTGATCCTCTCTCATAGTCATCCAAGTGTTTAGTCGGGCCTTCCAATGAATTTACCTCCTAACCTGCTGCCAGTTTTCTTGTAGGAATATTTTTCTTTTAAACAAATTCCTAGGTGGCAAAGACTCGGCTTTCACTCAGTGACTTTAGTTTTTGTTAGACCTAGGTCAGTATTACCATTTGGATTTGATAGGGTGGTCTATGGGAATAATCAGTCCTAACAGAGACGTGTCTCATAACAGAAGATCCGGGCTCCTTTACTTCCTAAGATTCACCAGGATAAGCTTTAGGTTTACAGTTTCCATCTTAAACTCCTCTGTTATTTCAGTACTTGTTTTTTTAAGTGCCCTCTTTCAGAAGCTAAGTCGAAGGAGCAGACAAAGCGTTTTGCTATCCTATTGATGGGTAATGACCATCTTGGTTTTTCCCTTCTCATGGGACTGGCAGAAAATTAGGGTGAATTTTTCTCTAGTCTTAGAAACAAGGCAGGTTTAACCTAAGTTGTGTCTATAACTAAGAATATAAGGTAGTGGGAGAGGACTACACAGGAGGAGTGAGGGAGGAATGGATTGGGAGTTTGGGGTTAGCAGATGCATGCAGATTATTATATGTAGAGTGGATAAACAACCGGCACCTACTGTATAGCACAGGAAGCTATACTCAATATCCTATGATAAGCCATAATGGAAAAGAATATATAATGTAGTGTCTATGTATGTATATATATTAGTCAGTTCAGTCGCTCAGTTGTTTCTGACTCTTTGTGACCCCATGGACTGCAGCACGCCAGGCCTCCCTGTCCATCACCAACTCTCATAGCCTGCTCAAACTCTATCAAGCCAGTGATGCCAACTTTGCCAACTCTATCAAACTCTATCAAGTCGGTGATGCCATCCAGCCATCTCATTCTCTGTCATCCCCTTCTCCTCCTGCCTTCAGTCTTTCCCCACATTAGGGTCTTTTCCAGTGAGTCAGTTCTTCACATCAGGCGCCCAAAGTATTGGAGCTTTAGCTTCAGTGTCAGTCCTTCCAATGAATTTTTATATATATATATATATATCTGAATCACTTTGCTGTACATCAGAAGCTTAACAGCATTGTAAATCAACTATACTTTAACAAAATAAATGTAGAGTTGTTAAATGTACAGAAAATGAACTCACAACTTTAAAATGTCAGGAGGTTGTGATACACAATTATAAAATATCTCATTATATCATATTATAATAAGCAAAATAGTATGTCAAGAAACTCTTCCCAACTACAGAAAAATAATATAAGTATTTGTAGTGTTTAACAGCCAATGAAGCGCAAGCACCAACCTATCAGGATGGGGTCCCAGCACCGACACAGATGGGACTGGCCATAAACCAGCGGGAACCGCGCCAGTTGCTAGGGGCTTAATTCCAGGCCAGCTAACCATGAGGGGTCATGTCTCCTTCAGCCGGCCAACTTGACTGACCGGAAGCAAAGCCGCACAGGGTCTATGATGGTCCCCTATATCATGTCGTCCACACTGCGGAGATTGTCCGTCACCTCAGTGGCTTCCTCTGTGATCTCCACCTCTTCTAACTCATCTGATAACGCTCCTTCCAGACCAGGATCTGATGGGTAAGGCTTTGATCTCTTTGCCGAGAAGGATGGGTAAATCTGTCCTAATGTTTGCCTTTGGTCACCCAAATGAAACTTGGTCAATGTGGATGTGTCATCTTCATAGGAATAAACTCACAATACCTGGGTTATTAGTTTTGGGATCTGTCTTATCATCTTCCTCATGAGAAATATCATTATTTACATGATAGTAACAACAGTTATGAAAAATAGAAAAAAAAATCACCCATGATCCTGTCACACCCTATCAATCACCCACCCAGTCATATCCTAGTTTGTCTCACAATAATGTCTAGTTATTGCTTGCCTTTTGTTTTTCATTATTTCAATTATTTTTTTTTTTTTTTGGCTGGACCAGGTGGCATATGGGATCTCAGTTCCCTGCTCAGGGATTGAACCTGGGCCATGGCTGTGAAAGCTGGGAATCCTGACCAGTAGACCTCTGGAGAAATCCTTCATGATTTCAATTTTTAAAAATAACTTAAACATTTATTTCATGAATAGGAAATATAATCACATATGAAATTTGAAAGGTATGAAAGGGTATATCATGAAAAAAATCTCCCATCAGTCCCAAATTCCCAGCTTATCGGTACCACTCTCCAGAGGCCAGTAATACTGTCCTCAGGTTTTGTTCTGTTTTTTGGCTGCACTGCTGGACGTGTGGCTCTTTAGTTCCCCGACCAGGGATTGAACTCGTGTCCCCCTGCATTGGAAGCTTGGAGTCCCAAGCACTGGGCCGCCAGGGAAGTGCCTCAGGTTCTGCTCTTGGTGCCTTCCCAGCAGCTTTTTATCTGTACAGAAGCAGTTCCTAAATACATGTCCTTTCCCACATGTTTTTAATTTATAAGTGGTGGCATATAATACTCTCTATGCCTTGCTTTTTTCACTTACTGGATCTGGAAGTCATTCCATTTCAGAACAAAGAGAGCCTCCTCTTACCTTTGAGGTTATATATCTCATGATACACCTACACCATAATACATTGTTTCCTGATGGACATTTGATTGATTTAAGCCTTTTACTACCACAGTAGTGATAGCAAGGAATCATCTTCAATATATATTATTTTGGGGGTGGGATGAATTGGGAGACTGGGATTGACATATACACATTATTGATGTTATGTATAAATAGATAGCTAGTGAGAATCTACCGTATAGCACAGGGAGCTCTACTCAGTGCTCTGTGGTCTGCTAATCGGGAAGGAAATCCGGAAAAGGGGATATGTGTATACCTGTAGCTGATTCACTTTGCTGTACAGCAGAAACTAACACATTGTAAAGCAACTATATCCAATAAAAATTAATTTTAAAAAAGAATGGAAAAAAATTACTTTGTAAACATTTAATTATATCAATATAAGAAAAAGTCAAGAAGTGAAATCACTCTGTTGAACATATATAGCTGAAGTTCTCAAAACTATTCCTAAAATGACTTTCACAGAGATTATAACCATTTATAGTCCCACCAGCAATATGCAAGGGTGCCTGGCCACTCACACCTTGCCACCAAACTGTGTATCATCAGGCCTTTTAATTTTTGTCAATCTGATAGGTGGAAAATGTTTTCTTGGCATGGGGATTTTGTTTGGTTGCAATTGTGGTTGTCTTTCTCTTGTGTGAACTTCAGCATTTTTTCATTTGTTTAGTAGCTTGTATATATTTTATTTTCTGTTAACTATGGTCACACATGTACATTTTTCTGCTGGATTCTGGCCCTTTGTATTGAGATGAAATATTACCCCAATTTTTCCTTTGTCTTTTGTCTTCTAAATTTTTATTTAGTTGTGCTGATTTTTGTTTAAATGCAGTCATATACGTTAATACTTGATTTTATGACTTCTGGATTTTATATCATGGTTAGAGTCCTTCCCTACTGTAAGACTGAAAAACTAATTTTACATTTTCACTATTTATAATAAAACCTATGATTCTTTTAAATTTATTCTGCTATGAGGTATGAAGTAAAGAGCCAGTTTTTTTCCATGCTTGGCTCGCCTGTAATGTTAAGTGAGCAAACTATCTTTTCTCTACTGATTTGAAATGTCCTCCTTAGTTGAAAAAAAAAATCAAATTCTAGTATGTTCTTTAGTTTATTCATGGACTTTCCCCCCATTTCTTAGACCTACCTATATGGTTCATGCACTTCTGCTATTCAGTCTTACTTACTGTAGATCTTGAAGGGTTTTAAGTGTCTAAGAGCTTTTTTCAGAATTTGCCTGGCTAGTTTTACTCAGTGCTTGTTTTTGGATTAACTTGTCTAGAATCCTATTGTTATTTTTATTGGGACTAGACTCTCTTCTCATCAAATTCTTCCCCTCTATATATTAGCATCTAATCATGATTCTTACTATGGCATTTAAAATTTGTCAGTGTAATTGAAACAAAAATTTTTTGAGGAGTTCTCCTATATGCTAGGGCTTCCCAGGTGGCACAGTGGTAAAGAATCCACCAGCCAATGCAAGAGACAAAAAAGACACAGAGTCGACCTCTGGGTCAGGAAGATCCCCTGGAGACGGGAATGGCAAACCCACTTCAGTTTCTTGCCTGGGAATTCCATGGACAGAGGAGCCTGGTGGGCTACAGTCCATGGGGTCACCAGGAGTTGGACATACTGAGCATGCATGTACTATTTGCTAGGTACTGTTGTAACTATTTTGTAATAACCCTTTGAAAGTGAAAAAAGTATTAGTTGCTCAGTTGTATCTGACCCTTTTGAGACCCCATGGACTGTAGCCCACCAGGCTCCTCTGTCCATGGCATTCTCCAGGCAGGAATACTGGAGTAAGGTAGCCATTCCATTCTCTAGGGGATCTTCCCAACACAGGGATCAAACCTGTGTCTCCCACTCTGCAGGCAGATTCTTTACTGTCTAAGCCACCAGGGAAGCCCTAATAACCTTATGAGATAGATATTATTATTATCCCCATTTTTACAGATAAGGAAACTGGGGTATGAAAAAATTATCTGCCCAAGGTCACCCAGCAAGTAAATGTAGGTAAGATTTGAATGCAGGCTGTAGGGCTTCAGGACTTGTGCTCTTATCCACTATATAATGCTGCCTGTTCATCTTTTACTGTATGAACTCTCTCTTTACCTATAAGTTTAGGTAAGATCTTATCTTCGTAGCATAAGATAAATATTCACTAGTATTTTCTTGACGTGCTTGGATGGCCCATTTCTGTATTTGTAGACCTTGAGATGTTCAGTTGGCAAGTGGAAGTTGGATTTAGAACCTGAGAAGGAAGCCACAGGTTAAGGTGCTGTTGAAGAGTCGTATCCTCTGGTTTTTTGGGCATCAGTTTTCACTGTCAGGTGATCAGTGTTTTCTAACTTTGTCCTTGTTTGTAGCTGACAGGTCAGTCTTTTTTGTTTGTTTGGTTTTTTGACATGTAGCTGATTTATAATGTTGTGTTAATTTCTACTGTATTGCAAAGTGACTTGGTTATACATCGTATATATTCTTTTTCATCGTCTTTTCCGTTACGATTTATCACAGGATACTGAATAGAGTTTCCTATGCTGTAGAATAGGACCTTGTTGTTTATCCAGCCTCTATATACTAGTTTGCATCCACTCACGCCAGCCTCCCAATCCTTCGCTCCCCGACCCCTGATAGGTCCGTCCTGGAGCCACTTTTGGAGCGCAGGGCCTCATCAGGGGCCAGAGTGGAAGATCTGTCCCTCAAAGAGGAGAGCGAGACTCGGATGAGCAAGTTCAAGATTAAAGACTGGAGTCTGAGCAAGTCCCAGGTCACCGCAGAGAAAGTGCCAGAACCTGATCTGATGGTAAAAACAAAAACCCCAAAATAAGATGACTGTAAGTTTTCCACCGTGTTCCTTGTAGGCAGGCTTTTCACCATTGACATCATAACTGTGAGTGACTAGGTTGAAGCCTGTCATGCTTTCTCAGGACACAGCAGCCTGGGGATGGGCTCAGAACTCAGATGGTGCTAAGAAAACCGGGTACAGAGATCCAACTCTAAATCAGTAATGGCGCAAGATCTACCCTCTGAAAATATGTGGATTGATGCTTAGGGTTGTGGTTCTCACCACCATGTTCCATGAGCCCATCCAAACATTGTCATTTCCCTTCTTTTAGTTTTAAAAAAAATAAAATAGTGCCAGAACCTGATCTGATGGTAAAAACAAAAACCCCAAAATAAGATGACTGTAAGTTTTCCACCGTGTTCCTTGTAGGCAGGCTTTTCACCATTGACATCATAACTGTGAGTGACTAGGTTGAAGCCTGTCATGCTTTCTCAGGACACAGCAGCCTGGGGATGGGCTCAGAACTCAGATGGTGCTAAGAAAACCGGGTACAGAGATCCAACTCTAAATCAGTAATGGCGCAAGATCTACCCTCTGAAAATATGTGGATTGATGCTTAGGGTTGTGGTTCTCACCACCATTTCCATGAGCCCATCCAAACATTGTCATTTCCCTTCTTTTAGTTTTAAAAAAAATAAAAAGTACTTTTTCTTCCATAAGCCACATCATGTTGTTAAATGTGGTGGGACCAGGTATCTCTGAGAATCAGGGTGGCTCATCTCAGACGGTAAAGCGTCTGCCTGCAATGCAGGAGACCTGGGTTCAATTCCTGGGTCAGGAAGATCCCCTGGAGAAGGAAATGGCAATCCACTCAGCACTCTTGCCTGGAAAATCCCATGGACCGAGGGGCCTGATAGGCTACAGTCTATGGGGTCGCAAAGAGTTGGACACGACTAAGCGACTTCACTTCACTTCACTTCATCTCCAAACTAAATGACACAGCCCATTGGCTAGCCAGAAGATAGTCTGTGGACCGGGGATTCCCTATTTGTGTCTTCACCCTCGTACCCTCCATGTTCTTTTGCCCTTTAACAAGATTCTGCTCTGCAGACAGGGTTGCTTAAGGAGTATTGATGAGTTCGACCCTCCTCACTGTGACAATGTGTTGCTTTGTTTCCCCCACCCCCCACTAGAGCCCAACCAAGAAATCACAGAGACCCAAGAGTCTCCAGCTGTCGGACAGTCGGCTGACACCAGTTCCTGGCGCTTCGCCTCCACGGTCAACACCCCTGAGCCCACCCCAACTCACTCCTAAAGCAACCAGGGCCCTGAGTAAGTTTACCTGTAGAGACCCCTTATAGTCATTTCACTAGATGATGGAGTGTGTTTATGAATCTGGGCCATTTTTAATCAAAATAGCCACAAGGGGTCTGAGATGATAGTCAAGTTGGTTCAGTTTGGTGGTCATGGGTGTCATTCAATTAGATTAGTGTTTGGCCACAGTCCTCAGGTTGCTAAGACTCATTAAATTTTCTATACAGGGAGCCGTGGGGCTTTCCTAATGGTCCAATGGTAAAGAATCTGCCTGCCAATACAGGAGACACAGGTTTAATCCCAGGGTGGGGAGTAGGAATCCAGGTAGGAACTGCAGTTTAATCCCTGGGTAAGAAATGGCAACCCACTCCAGTATTCTTGCCTGGAAAATCCCATGGATGGGTAATCTTGGCAGACTACAGCTTCTGTGATCATAGAGGGTTGGACATGACTTAGCAGCACTACAGGGAGCACCGCAGGGTTTCACTGCCCATTTTCCAATGCTGATGGTGTAAATGAGATCGATTGGACTAGGACTAGATAGGAGGTAATTTAGGAACTATTGGCCAAGTCGCCATGTGCTTTATGTAGAGAAGGGTCCGAAAAGATAAGAAATAGACACATTACACTCAGGTTTGGGGAGTCAGCAGTACACAAGTCCTGAGATGAAGTACAAGGACTCTTAACACAAAGGAGCAGTGGAGGAATAGATCATCACCCCAAACAGGAGACTGTAGTCAGCCAGCGTCAGAGTTAATCAGGCGCAGTTTCCTGGAGGAAGTAGATATTGCACTCTTTAAATCAAGGATATGTATGTTCCAGGATCTCATGCCTGATGGTCTGAGATGGAGCTGATGGAATAATAATAGAAATAAAGTGCTTGAATCATCCTGAACCCTTCCCCCCACCACCACCGCCACCACGGTCCGTGGAAAAGTTGTCTGTCACAAAACCAGTCCCTAGTGCCAAAAAGGTTGGGGACTGCTGCTTTAAATGATAAAATTGTAATAGTCCAATATAACCAGTATTTATTAACTACCTAGTTTGTGACAGACGTTTTTTCCTAAGAACTTGGGATATATCAGAGAATAGAGTAATACCCTAATTTCTACAAAGTATTCTCATCTTCAGTGTAATAGTGACACCCTTCAACAAAACATGAAATTTTTACATAAGAATTTCTCATGACGCCTTCTGGTGAAGGAAGGGTGCTACGTGTGTCCCAGCAGGTAAGAGGTCTTCATTCTGTCCACAAAAACCATAGGATGCGACCTTAGCGATTTGATTGACCAGGTGGTTTAGGGTGGCAGTGTCCAGAGGAAGTGCCATGAGATTCCTCGGTTAGTTCATCTCTCTGCCTTCATCTACTTTTGTCATTTCCAGGCTCCCCGTCGTTGCAGACAGATGGACCAAATTTGGCTAATGTCCCGCCGCCCCCTCCTCCCAAAAGCAAGCCCTATGAGAGCAGCCAGAGGAACTCCACAGAGGTAGGAAGGTGACAGTGGACACTGGGGCCGGGGAGCACCCACACTCATGGGAATGTAACCTTGGATTTCCCCAGGTTTTTGATACGCAGGTTGTCCCATTGATTTGCCACCCTGATAGTTTTTGATTCATTCCTGAAACGATGAAAGAGAGAGGAGTTTTCAGTGGGAAGGAAGAAGATGCTGTCTGACCTTTCACTGGATTGAAGGGCCCTCACCCTGGGTCCAGGGGAGGGAAATAAGCCAGGAGTTCTGACTCATACCTGAGTGAATGAGGGATAGTCATTCTGGAAGGGCCTCCAGTGGTTTCCTTTATTCATTCAACACATATTTACTGAGCCCTTAGTATACATATGGACTTCCCAGGTGGCACTAGTGGTAAAGAATATGCCTGGCAATGCAGGAGACACAAGAGACACAGGTTTGGTCACTGAGTCGGAAAGATCCCCTGGAGTAGGAAATAGCACCTCACTCTAGATCTCTTGCCTGGAGAATCTCATGGACAGAGGAGCTTGATGGGCTACAGTCCATGGGGCTGCAAAGCATCGTACACGGCTGAACATACAGTAATGCTATTTTGGGGAGGCTTTCTTGGTGGCTGAGATGGTAAAGAATCTGCCTGCAATGCAGAAGACCTGGTTTCGATTCCTGGGTCAGGAAGACCCCCTGGAGAAGGGAATGGCACCCTACACCACTATTCTTGGCTGGAGAATTCCATGGGCAGAGGAACCTGGCAGGCTACAGTCCATTGGGTCGCAGAGTTGCGCACGACTGAGCAACACACACACAGAAGGGAAAAGGGGGAGATTAAATTAGTCATGTCTCTAAAATTTTGCCTTGCAAAGACTGTGTAGATAAACTCAGGTCACTTTTAAGCTAACACTGAATGTTGGAAATGTGGAGGAAAAGAAAAATTGGAAAGAAAGGAAAGACTCATGTCTCCTTTTGTGTATCCACCCCAACAGATTGCACCTCCACTGCCTGTCCGAAGAGAAGCCGTAGTCCCGCCACCTCCACCTCCAAAAGTACGGAAATCCGGCATCCTTTCTTTTGAGCCTGGATCCCAGTAAGGATCTTATCCTCTCTCTGGAGCTCTGAGCACCTGGACCACGGATGCCTGGGAATTGGCCTTGGAGAAGCAGGGTCCTCATTGCCCAGGGTCCCTGCTGGCCTCCTCTCTGATCTGGAACTGAGGTTCACCAGCTCAACACTGGTTTCGTCTTTTCAAAAGCCTCTTTTTGATCCATGCCTGAGGCCCTGCCATTTCTCCTCCAACCCATGTGGAATTCCATAGTTGGCCACTTCCTGTGTTTCTCCCTCACCACTATTACATTTCAGCCTCCAGCACAGAACCACCAGGGTCTCCAGGAGCCTGGATAAGTTCTTCGTTGGTGCCGGTGGTGGAAAAATCCTCACAAACCTACTCCTTAGAGGAATTTCCTGCTTTGCTTCTGAAAAGCTGTACTTAAGACATTGTTTTCTCATGTGGACACACCCTGTGATATAACCTATCGGAAGAGACCAACATCAAGTACTTTGGCAGCCAAAATTATCTTTCTGAGGTTTCCCTGTGCTTTTTTTTTTTTTGTGGGAAAGAACATCTTTTTCATGGAGATTGGCTGCTTTCAAGTAGGAATGGCTATCATCGTTGAAAGAATGTGGACTCAACCGTGAGCCCTGAGCGCCTCTGTTACCCCCACCCCAACCCACCTAAACTGCCCCCCCAACCTTCCCAGGAGTTCCCCACACTCCAGACTAACGGTCCTCTCTGCACGGCAGTCACCTCTTCGTACCATAGACTCCCGAGGCTGACTTTTGCACAGTTTCTTCTATTACCTCGGAGCTCAGATCACTGGATATAAGGGACTTAGAAGCCTGGATTGAACTGCTTTGCTTCGAGATCTCATTGGAATGGTTTGGTGGCCCCCCCACTGCAACCTGATTCTATTCTGGAGAATACAGTGCAATATCTCTCATTGATTATTTATTCCTTCTTGATTGTTGAATTGATTTGATGATGTGTTCATGGTACCCTCATCAGTCCTCTTTTCAGAAGAAAAGGTAGGGTGATTCAGAGGATCAAATATTATCAGCAGATACGTAAACAGCCACACAGAACTAAAGACCTTTTGAACTTGAAGGCCCTTAAAAATCCTACAACACCCTCCCCCCCATTTTGTAGCTAAGGAAATTGAGACTAAACACAGAAAATCCTACTACAGACTCTTCCTAATAACCCAGCTTGGTCATTGAGTTTATACCTAGATAACATCTCTAGAAGACAACCCTGATGAATTCTTCAGTCCCTACCCCTAGCTGGAACAACAGTGGAAATGTCCCAGATAATTTCTGTACTACTTAGCTTTTTATGGCAAAATAGGGAACATTTAGAGTATGGATGGCCTGGGTCAGCCTGTGGGTATGCTCACCAGGGACTCTTCTGTAGCTTGGCCAGGTCACCTTGCCTTTGAAGTCCAGGAGAGGTGGGGAGTTTCCCAGATGGCTCAGTGGTAAAAGAATCTGCCAATGGCTCCTGTAGGAGACACAGGAGATTTGGGTTCAATCCCTGGGTCAGGAAGATTCTGTGGAGAAGGAAAGGGCAAGCCGCTTCACTAACCTTGCCTGGAGAATCCCATGAACAGAGGATCCTGGCGGCTATAGCCCTTAGGAGTCAGACACAACTGAGTGACGGGCACAACACAGAAAAGAGAGAGATTTAACTTCCAAAAATTGGGATTTTCTTGCCTGCCTCTTGGGGTGCCTGTTTCACCACCACTCCTTCTAGGAAAGACATGTAAATTCATCATAGCATCAGGGAAGTAAAACCTCTGAGACGTGTCCAGGGTCACTGAAGAAATGAGAATGCATGTTTGCTGGTGCTGTGTTCTCTCTTTGGCTCCACTCAGCACTCACATGTGACGTAGCAGAAAGATGTGAAGAAGCCAGGGCTCTGAAGTAACCCTTTCAGGTTTGAATCAACCCAGCTATGGCCTCTCTCAGCTTTGCACACCTCCTTGAATTATTTTAAATTTTCTTGAGTTTTTTCACCTTTCCAAATGGAGGTCATCTCTCCCACACAGACTGCCGGGGGTTCGAGTGAGGCTGACTCTGTGAAGTAGATCCTCACTCTGTGGGCCTTTCTTGTCTCTGCTGGGCCGACATATTTGAAGCTCTCCACAAGCATGATCAACAGAGGATGAGATGGCTGGATGGGATCACCAACTCGATGGACGTGAGTTTGAGTGAACTCTGGGAGTTGGTGATGGACAGGGAGGCCTGGCATGCTGTGATTCATGGGGTCGCAGAGAGTCGGACATGCCTGAGCGACTGAACTGAACAAGCATGATCGATCTTCATTTTTATTTTTTTAGATAATTTGGAGGGTGAGTGCAGATTAGTTCTGCACACAACAGTCCCTCTCTAAAAGGTAGCATCTTATATATGACTAGGGACAGATTGTTAACAAGGCCTGAAGACAGGAGACTTCCTTGGTGGTCTAGTGGTTAAAAGTCCACCCTTCCAATGCAAGGGGTGTGGGTTTGATCCCTGGTTGGGGAACTAAGGTTCCACATGCCATGTAGTTTGGCCAAAAATTATTTTTTTAAAGATCTGGACTTGATTTTAAGTGGCACGAGAAGAGGAGGAAGAGACAATCTGCAGGGCTGACCTGGAACCCAGAGCAGCTTCTGAGAAGTTGCGAGGCAGACTGGCTGGAGGGGATTCACGAGCTTTACATCCTCCCATTAAAGTAGAAGGATGTAAACTATGTCACAAAGAAACCTGAAGCATGTTCCTTTCAAGTCACAAGGATGCGTCGTAAGTTCTGACCTTTGGTCAGAGGTTGGGGCTTCCTAAGGGGCGCAGTGGTACAGAATCTGCCTGCCAACGCAGGAGACAAGGATTTGACAAGGATTTTTTGAGTCAGGAAGATCCCCTGGAGGAGGAAATGGCAACCCGCTTTAGTATTCTTGACAGGGAGCCTGGTGGGCTGCAGTCCATGGGATCACTACTAGTCGGACAGAGCTGAGCGACTTCCCTTTCACTTTTCCCTTTCATGCATTGGAGAAGGAAATGGCAACCCACTCCAGTGTTCTTGCCTGGAGAATCCCAGGGACGGGGGAGCCTGTTGGGCTGCCGTCTTTGGGGTCACGCAGAGTCGGACACGACTGAAGCGACTTAGCAGCAGCAGCAGCAGCAGCACCGCCCAAATACATTTCCTTTTTTAACATAACGTTTTCCCATAAGATTCCCTTCCCACACTCATGCAAATCCTAGATCTCTCCTGCCTGAATACACAGGATTCCAGGTCATGTGGTGAATAAGAGGTCCCAGAGGATACTGGACTGCTCACCCTTGGTCAGAAAGAGTCCCATTTGACAAAAGAGCTTAAGTAATGTCTGTCTTGAAGTCAAATAGGAAAGTTTCAAAGATGCTTTAGGATTACCATAAAGGTAGGCAAAATACCGAAGAAACAACTGGTCCTTATTTTCCTTGATAAGAACTCAAGTATTGAAAGCCCTTGGAAGTAGCCCCTAAATTGTCACAACCTTTGTGGATGCTGGTTTATGGAATTTTTGTTTGAAATCCTTTCTTCTCTCTCTCTCTCTCTCTCTCTCTCTCTCTCCCCATCTGGGCAACTTGTTTTGAATTTTTTTTCCAAGAATTGTTTCATGCAGCATAGATTAAACTCTTACTGAATGCCAGACACTGTCCTAACACCCAGGTTGTGACAATCCAATGTGTTCAAAGGGAACAGCCCCAGATAGGAGGATTGTGGTGGGTCATGGGGGTGGCAAGAGAGTGGCATTGGACTTAAGGGAAGCCATAAATAAGGTACTGGGCCAGGGGTTGCTTTCTCCTCCACCTTCATGCCTTGATTCCAAAATTACAGTTGTTTTCCCCTGTCAGAGCCATTAAAGAAACAACCACCACCCTCAGGTCACTAAGACAGAGCCAGAGATCAAGCCTGATATGAGATTGCTGCTGCTAAGTCACTTAGTCGTGTCCGACTCTGTGCGACCCCATAGACGGCAGCCCACCAGGCTCCCCCATCCCTGGGATTCTCCAGGCAAGAACACTGGAGTGGGTTGCCATTTCCTTCTCCAGTGCATGACAGTGAAAAGTGAAAGTGAAGTTGCTCAGTCGTGTCCGACTCTTAGCGACCCCATGGACTGCAGT
The DNA here is from genome assembly GCA_006408695.1 of Aepyceros melampus. Lineage (NCBI taxonomy): Eukaryota > Metazoa > Chordata > Mammalia > Artiodactyla > Bovidae > Aepyceros > Aepyceros melampus. The sequence continues at coordinate 414,006 of SJXQ01002359.1, forward strand.
CCACCAGGCTCCTCCATCCATGGGATTTTCCAGGCAAGAGTACTGGAGTGGGGTGCCATTGCCGTCCTGATATGAGATTATAAGCTGCCTTTTCTAACTCTAAGCTTGGAGACTCCCTGCCCTTGGGTCATGGGGTGATTTCAAGGTGCAACATTCAGACAGTTAAGGTCACAAATCTTAGGTGTACAGATGAATCCAATTTAATAATAGTGTACACTCAAGTTACCACCTCAGAGAGCCACAGGCTTCTCCCAGGTGCATGGAAGTCTCCCTGGCATCTGTGCTGTCATTTATCAAAGGCATTTAGAAGGCCTTTCCATTTGTACTATCCTTCCTGTCATTTTGCAGGTTTAATGAAAAGGGAAGGAAAAAACCCCTACTATCAACACACAAGAAGACTTTATAAAGGGTGTACGTTTGGCAGGTCAATTTGGTCAATCCCTGGACCTTAACCTGAAGTTCTTCATATAAAGTACATGTATACATATATGTGTGTGTGTGTATGTATTTGAGGTTACATGATTTTTTTAGAATCCTTTCAGGCCTAGCTTTCTTTTAAGTGAATGAAAAAGGGGTGGAGAGTCAGAAGAAATCTTAAGTTTCTCTTCCAAAGCTTTTAAATCCTTACCTCATGACTAAATAGTATTGTAAAGTTAAATTGGAAAAGGTAAGTTGCCCTTTGGGTGGGTTGAGAGTGGAATTACCAGTTTTACTGTACAAAAGGAGAATATTTTCCTTTTAAGTTCATGATTTCAGGCTGATGCTTACAGTCCAGCCAAGGCTTATCTCCTTTCTACGCATCCCAGACTCATCCATTTAGTCACATTTTGTGAATTGTTCACCAAACTTTGTCAAAAGCCCAGATGCCTTGATTGTGTGAACTAGTTGGGTTTCAAACACAAAGGGGTAAGAAGATATGCACTGAAGTGGAAAACATTTTGTTCAGATTTGCTGTAATTTATTTTTAAATTAAAAATGGAAATGTATTTAAAGTTTGTGTATTTAGTTGATTATTACCCTTATATTAATGAAATTATTACCCTTATATTAATTAGGGCTTCCCTGGTGGCTCAGAGGTTAAAGCGTGTGCCTCCAATGCGGGAGACCCAGGTTCCATCCCTGGGTCAGGAAGATCCCCTGGAGAAGGAAATAGTAACCCACGCCAGTACTCTTGCCTGGAGAATCCCATGGACTGAGAAGCCTGGTAGGCTACAGTCCATGGGGTCACAAAGAGTTGGACACGACTGAGCAACTTCACTATACTATTAATGAAATGAATTCATTCCTGAACATTTCCCTATTGACATATCACACTCAGTAGTCTCTTTTGGTTTCTTTTCATTCCAGGTGGTCCTATTTGTTTTAAACGTGTACTCTGGGGGTCACAGAACCATCTTTGCCTAAAAGCAATCAAAACTGCTAACTATTTGCTTCTTTTCTCCACCCACACCCCATTCATCCCATGGCATGTGAGCTCATGGTTTTCTGATATCTATTTAATACAATTAAGTCCCTTAATGCATTCACCACAAATAATTAGGCATAGTTGTGGCACTGGTAGTAAAGAACCTTCCTACCAGTGCAGGGGACAGAAAGAGACACAGCTTCTATCCCTGAGTCAGGAAGATTCCCTGGAGTAGGAAATGGCAACCCACTCCAGTATTCTTGCCTAGAGAATCCCATGGGCAGAGGAGCCTGGCAGTCTGTAGTCCATGGAGTCACAAACAGATGAACATGACTGAGTGACTTAGCATAAGCACAGTGGTGTTAGGAAGTGTTCTAATCTCATTATTTTACATGTAGCTGTCCAGTTTTCCCAGCAACATCTATTGAAGAGGCTGTCTTTGACCCATTGAATATTCTTCCTCCTTTGTCAAAAATAAGGTACCCATAGGTGTATGGGTTTATTTTTGGGGTTTCTTCTTGTTCCACGGTCTATATTTCTGTTTTTGTGCCAATACCTTACTGTCTTGATGAAGTGTGGCGGCTGCAATGGAGCAGAAGTGTGGCCGAAAGGAGCTACCCTACGTCCAAGGTAAGGAGCAGTGGCTGTGCTTTACTGGATCAGCTGTGAAGAAATACCCCATGTCCAAGGTAAGAGAAACCCAAGTAAGATGGTAGGCACTGAGACAGGGCAACAGAGGGCGGACAGACTGAAACCACAATCACAGCTAGCCAATCTGATCACACGGACCACAACCTTGTCTAACTCAGTGAAACTAAGCCATGCCATATGTAGCCACCCAAGGTGGACGGGTCATGGTGGAGAGGTCTGACAGAATGTGGCCCACTGGAGAAGGGAGTGGCAAACCACTTCAGTATTCTTGCCTTGAGAACCCCATGAACAGTATGAAAAGGCAAAATGATACAAAACTGAAAGGTGAACTCCCCAGGTCAGTAGGTGCCCAATATGCTACTGGAGATCAGTGGAGAAAACTCCAGAAAGAATGAAGGGGTGGAGCCAAAGCAAAAACAACACCCAGTTGTGAATGGGACTGGTGATAGAAGCAAGTTTCCATGCTATGAAGAGCCATATTGCATATGGCTCTTAACTGGAATGTTAAGTCTATGAATCAAGGCAAATTCAGTTCAGTTCAGTCACTCAGTTGTGTCCGACTCTGCGAATTGGAAGTGGTCAAACAGATGAGTGAATACCGACATTCTAGAAACCAGCAAACTAAGATGGACTGGAATGGGTGAATTTAACTCAGATGCCCGCTATGTCTACTACTTTGGGCAGGAATCCCTTAGAAGAAATGGAGTAGCCACTATAGTCAACAACTGAGTCCCAAATGCAGTACTTAGATGCAAGTTCAAAAATGACAGAATGAGCTCTATTCAGTTCCAAGGCAAACCATTCAGTGTCACAGTAATTCAAGTTTATGCCTGACCAGTAATGCTGACGAAGCTGAAGTTGAACAGTTCTATGAAGAGATACAAGACCTTCTAGAAATAACACCCAAGAAAGATGTCCTTTTCATTATAGGGGACTGGAATGCAAAAGTAGGAAGTCAAGAAACACCTGGAGTAACAGGCAAATTTGGCTTTGGAATACAGAATGAAGCAGAGCAAAGGCTAATAAGAGTTCTGCCAAGACAATGCACCAGTCATAACAAACACCCTCTTCCAACAACACAAGACCCTACACATGGACATCACCAGATGGTCAACACCAAAATCAGATTGGTTATGTTCTTTGCAGCCAAAGATGGAGAAGCTCTACACAGTCAGCAAAAACAAGACTGGGAGCTGACTGTGGCTCAGATCATGAACTCCTTATTGCCAAATTCAGACTGAAATTGAAAAAAGTGGAGAAACCACTAGACCATTCAGGTATGACCTAAATCAAATCCCTTATGACTGTACAGTGGAAGTGAGAAATAGATTTAAGGGATTAGATCTGATAGAGTGATGAAAATTTGTGACATTTTACAGGAGACAGCAATCAAGACCATCCCCAAGAAAAATGCACAAAAGAAAAATGGCTGCCTGAAGAGGCCTTACAAATAGCTAGGAAAAGAAGGGGAGTGAAAAGCAAAGGAGAAAAGGAAAGATATATCCATTTGAATGCACAGTTCCAAATAATAGCAAGGATATAAGAAAGCCTTCCTCAGTGAAAAGAAATAGAGCAAAGAAATAGAGGAAAATAATTGAATGGGAAAGACTAGAGATCTCTTCAAGAAAATTCAAGAGAACATTTCCTGTAAAGATGGGCTCAATAAGGGACAGATATGGTAGGGACCTAGCAGAAGCAGAAGATATTAAGAGGTGGCAAGAATACACAGAAGAACTGTACAAAAAAGATCTTCATGACCCAGATAATTATGATGGTGTAATCACTCACCTAGAGCTAGACATCCTGGAATGTGAAATCAAGTGGGCTTTAGGAAGCATCACTATGAACAAAATAGTGGAGGTGATAGAATACCAGTGGGGCTATTTCAAATCCTGAAAGATGATGCTGTCAAAGTGCTGCACTCAATATGCCAGCAAATCTGGAAAACTCAGCAGTGGTCACAGGTCAGTTTTCATTCCAGGCCCAAAGAAAGCCAATGCCAAAGAATGCTCAAACTACTGCACAATTGCATTCAACTCACACGCTAGTAAAATAATGCTCAAAATTCTCCAAGCCAGGCTTCAGCAATACGTGAACCGTGTACTCCCTGATGTTCAAGCTGGTTTAAGAAAAGGCAGAGGAATCAGAGATCAAATCGCCAAAATCTGCTGGATCATCAAAAAAGCAAGAGTTTCAGAAAAACATCTATTTCTGCTTTATTGACTATGACTAAGACTTTGACTATGTGGATCACAGTGCAGTTCAGCCGCTCAGTCATGTCCAACTCTTTGAGACCCCATGAATCACAGCACACCAGGCCTCCCTGTCCATCATCAACTCCTGGAGTTCACTCAGAGTCGTGTCCATCGAGTCCGTAATGCCATCCAGCCATCTCATCCTCGGTCGTCCCCTTCTCCTCCTGCCCCCAATCCTTCCCAGCATCAGAGTCTTTTCCAATGAGTCAACTCTTCGCATGAGGTGGCCAAAGTACTGGAGTTTCAGCTTTAGCATCATTCCTTCCAAAGAAATCCCAGGGCTGATCTCCTTGCAGTCCAAGGGACTCTCAAGAGTCTTCTCCAACACCACAGTTCAAAAGCATCAATTCTTCGGCGCTCAGCCTTCTTCACAGTCCAACTCTCACATCCATACATGACCACTGGAAAAACCATAGCCTTGACTAGATCACAGTCAACTGTGGAAAATTCTGCAAGACATGGGAATACCAGACCACCTTACCTGACTCTTGAGAAACCTGTATGCAAGTCAGGAAGCAAGTTAGAACTGGACATGGAACAACAGACTGGTTCCAAATAGGAAAAGGAGTACATCAAGGCTGTATACTATCACCATGCTTATTTAACTTATATGCAGAGACATCATGAGAAATGCTGGGCTGAATGAAGCACAAGCTGGAATCAAGATTACTGGGAGAAGTATCAATAACCTCAGATATGCAGATGATACCACCCTTATGGCAGAAAGTGAAGAAGAACTAAAGAGCCTCTTGATGAAAGAGGAGAGTGAAAAAGTTGGCTTAAAGCTCAACATTCAGAAACCTAAGATCATGGCATGCAGTCCCATCACTTCATGGGAAATAGATGGGGAAACAGTGGAAACAGTGTCAGACTTTATTTTGGGAGGCTCCAAAATCACTGCAGATGGTGATTCCAGCCATGAAATTAAAAGATGCTTACTCCTTGGAAGAAAATTTATGACCAACCTAGACAGCATATCAAAAAGCAGAGACATTACTTCGCCAACAAAGGTCCGTTTAGTCAAGGCTATGGTTTTTCCAGTGGTCATGGGAGGGTTGGACTGTGAAGAAAGCTGAGCGCCAAAGGATTGATGCTTTTGAACTGTGGTGTTGGAGAAGACCCTTGAGAGTCCCTTGGATTGCAAGGAGATCCAACCAGTCCATCCTAAAGGAGATCACTCCTGGGTGTTCATTGGAATGACCGATGTTGAAGCTGAAGCTCCAATACTTTGGCCACCTAATGTGAAGAGCTCATTTGAAGAGACCCTGATGCTGGGAAAGATTGAGGGCAGGAGGAGAAGGGGGTGAGAGAAGATGAGATGGTTGGATGGCCTCAGCGACTCAATGGACATGGGTTTGGGTGGACTCTGGGTGTTGATGATGGACAGGGAGGCCTGGCGTGCTGCAGTTCATTGGGTTGCAAAGAGTCAGACTGAGAGACTGAACTGAACTTGATGACTAGCTTTTTGTATAATCTAAAGTTGGGAAGGTTGATTCTTCCATCTCCATTCTTCTTTCTCCAGTCTGTTTTGGCTATTTGGGGTCTTTTTTGTTTCCATATGAATTGTGAAACTCTTTGTTCTAGTTCTGTGAAAAATGCCATTGGTAATTTGATAGGGGTTCCATTGAGTCTGTAGATTGGTTTGGTAGTATACTCATTTTCACAATTTCCTACCCAGGAACATGGTATATATCCCTCCATCTGTTTATGTCATCTTTTATTTCTTTCATTACTGTCTTATAATTTTCTATATACAGTTCTTTTGTCTCCTTATGTAAGTTTATTCCTAGATATTTAATTCTTTTTGTTGCAAAAGTGAATAGGATTGATTCCTTAATTTCTCTTTCTTATTTTTCATTGTTAGTATATAGAAATGCAAGTGATTTCTGTGTATTGATTTTGTATCCTACAACTTTGCTAAATTCACTGATTAGCTATAGTTTTCTGATACTATCTTTAGGGTTTTCTGTGTAGAGTATCATGTCATATGCAAACAGAGCTTTACTTCTTTTCTGATCTAGATTCCTTTTATTTCTTTTTGTTCTCTGATTACTGTAACTAGAATTTCTAGAACTATGTTGAATAATAGTGGCAAAAGTGGACACCCTTATCTTGTTCCTGATCTCAGGAATGCTTTCAGTTTTTCATCATTGAAAATAATGTTTGCTGTAGGCTTATCATATATGGCCTTTACTATGTTGAAGTAAGTTCCTTCTATGCCCATTGTTTGAAGAATTTTAATCATAAATCCAACCAGTCCATTGTGAAGGAGATCAGCCCTGGGATTTCTTTGTAAGGAATGATGCTAAAGCTGAAACTCCAGTACTTTGGCCACCTCATGCGAAGCGTTGACTTATTGGAAAAGACCCTGATGCTGGGAGGGATTGGGGGCAGGAGAAGGGGACGACAGAGGATGAGATGGCTGGATGGCATCACTGACTTGATGGACGTGAGTCTGAGTGAACTCTGGGAGTTGGTGATGAACAAGGAGGCCTGGCGTGCTGCAATTCATGGGGTCACAGAGTAGGACATGACTGAGCAACTGAACTGAACTGAATCATAAATAGGTGCTGAATTTTGTCAAAGGCTTTTTTCTGCATCTATTGAGATTATCATTTGGTTTTTATCTTTCAGTTTGTTAACTTGGTGTATCACATTGATTATTTGTGTCTATTGAAGAATCCTTGCATTCCTGGAATAAACCCAGCTTGATCATTGTGAATGAGCTTTTCACTGTATTGCTGAATTCTGTTTGCTAAAATTTTGTTGAGGATTTTGCATCTATGTTCATCAGTGATATTGGCCTGTAGTTTTCTTTTTGTGTGTTATCTTTGTCTGGTTTTGGTATCAGGGTGATGGTGGCCTTGTAGAATGAGTTTGAAAGTGATCCATCCTCTGCAATTTTTTGAAAGAGTTTTAGAAGGATCAGGATTAGCTCTTCTCTAAATGTTTGGTAGAATTCTCCTGTGAAGCCATCTGCTCCTGGGCTTTTGTTTTTTTGGAGATTTTTGATTACAGCTTCAATTTCAGTGCTTGTAATTGGGTTGTGCATAATTTCTATTTCTTCCTGGTTCAGTCTTGGAAGATTGAACTTTTCTCAGAATCTGTCTATTTCTCCCAGGTTATCCATTTTATTGCCATATAGTTGTTCATAATGGTCTCTTATAATACTTTGTATTTCTGCATTGTCTATTGTAACCTCTCCTTTTTCATTTCTAATCTTGTTGATTTGATTCGTCTCTCTTTTTTTCTTGATGAGTCTGGCTAAAGGTTTATGAATTTTGTTTATCTTCTTAAAGAACCAGCTTTTAGGTTTATTAACCTTTACTTTCATCTCATTTGCTTCTTTCATTCCTTTTTCATTTATTTCTGCTCAGATCTTTATGATTTCTTTCCTTCTACTAATTTTGTCATTTTGGTTTTTTTTTTTCATTGTTGTTGTTCTTTTTCCAGTTGTTTTAGGTGTAAAGTTAGGTGTCTGTTCGATGTTTTTCTTGTTTCTTGAGGTAGGATTGTGTTGCTATAAAATTCCCTCTTAGAACTGCTTTTGCTGCATCCCATAGGTTTTGAGTTGTCATGTTTTCATTGTCATTTGTTTCTAGGAATTGTTTGATTTCCCTTTTGATTTCTTCAGTAACCTCTTGGTTATTTAGAAATGTGTTGTTTAATCTCCATGTGTTTGTGTTTTTACAGGTTTTTTCTTGTAATTGATATCTAGTCTCATAATGTTGTCATTGGAAAAGATGCTTGATACAACTTCAATTTTCTTAAATTTACTGAGGTTCAATTTGTGACCCAAGATGTGGTCTATCCTGGAGAATGTTCCGTGTACTCCTGAGAAGAAGGTGTATTCTTCTGCATTTGGATGGAATGTCCCAAAGATATCAATGAGATCTATCTCATCTAAAGTATCATTTAAGACTTGTGTTTCCTTATTAATTTTCTGTTTTGATGATCTGTCCATTGGTGTGAGTGGGGTGTTAAAGTCTCCTACTATTACTGTGTTACTGTCAATTTCTCCTTTTATGTCTGTTAGTGTTTGTCTTATGTATTGAGGTGCTCCTATGTTGGGTACATAGATATTTACAGTTGTTATGCCTTCTTTTTGGATTGATCCCTTGATCATTATGTAGTGTCCTTCCTTATCTCTTCCTTATCTCATTTTTACTTTAAAGTCTATTTTGTTTGCTATGAGATTGCTACTCCAGCTTCCTTTTGCTTCCCATTTGCATGGAATATATTTTTCCATCCTCTCACTTTCAGTCTATATGTGTTTTGAGGACTGAAGTGGGTTTCTTGTAGACAGCTATATATAGGTCTTTTTTTTTTTTTTCAATGCATTCAGCCAGTCTGTGTCTTTTTGTTTGAGCATTTAATCCATTTACATTTAAAGTAATTATTGATATATATGTTCCTATTGCCATTTTCTTAATTGTTTGGGGTTGCTTTTGTAGATCTGTTTTCTTCTCTTGTATTTCTTGACTATATAAGTCCATTTAATATTTGTTGTAAAGCTGGTTTTGTGGTACTGAATTCTCTTAACTTTTGCTTGTCTGAAAAGGTTTTTATTTCTCCATCCATTTTGAATGAGATCCTTGCCACGTACAGTAATCTTGGTTGTAGGTTTCCCCCTTCAGTACTTTAAATAGATCCTGCCATTCCCTTCTGGCCTGCAGAGTTTCTGCTGAAAGATCAGCTGTTAGTGTTGAGGTTTCCCTTGTATGTACTTGTTGCTTCTCCCTTGCTGCTTTTAAAATTCTTTCTTTGTGTTTAGTCTTTGTTAGTTTGATTAATATGTGTCTTGGCATGTTTCTCCTTGGGTTTATCCTTTATGGGACTCTGTGCCTCTGGGACTTCATTAACTATTTCCTTTTCCATGTTGGGGAACTTTTCAACTGTAATCTTTTCAAAAAATTTCTCATACCCTTTCTTTTTCTGTCCTTCTTCTGGAACCCCTACAATTTGAATGTTTGTGCATTTGATATTGTCCCAGAGGTCTCTGAGACTATCCTCAGCTCTTTTCATTCTTTCTACTTTATTCTGATCTTCAGAAGTTATTTCCACCATTTTATCTTCCATCTCACCAATTCATTCTTATGCTTCAGATATTCTGCTTTTGATTCCTTCCAGAGTATTTTTAATTTCAGTAATTGTGTTTTCTCTGCATGTTTATTAATTTGTCTAGGTCTTTCTTAATTGATTCTTGCATTTTATCCATTTTGTTTTCAAGGTTTTTTATTATCTTTGCTATCATTATTCTGAATTCTTTTTCAGATAGTTTGCCTATTTCCTCTTCATTTATTTCGACTTCTGTGTTTCTAGTTTGTTCCTTCATTTGTGTAGTATTTGACTGAATTTAATTATATTTTTTTTAACTTATTGTGTTTGAAGTCTCCTTTTCCCAGGCTTCAAGGTTGAACCCATCCCTGGTGGCTCAGAGGTTAAAGTGTCTGCCTCCAATGTGGGAGACCTGGGTTCGATCCCTGCGTTGGGAAGATCCTCTGGAGAAGGAAATGGCAATCCACTCCAGTATTCTTGCCTGGAGAATCCCATGGACTGAGAAGCCTAGTAGGTTACAGTCCACGGGGTCGCAAAGAGTCGGACACGACTGAGCGACTTCACCTCAAGGTTGAACTCTTTCTTCCTTTTGGTTTCTGCTCTCCTAAGGTAGGTCCAGTGGCTTCTGTAAGCTTCTTATAGGGTGAGATTTGCATTGAGTTTTTGTTTGTTTTCCTCTGATGGGCAAGGCCGAATGAGGTGGTAGTCCTTTCTGCTGATGATTGCATTTGTATTTTTGTTTTGTTTGTTGTTTAGATGAGGCATCCTACACAGGGTGCTACTGATGGTTGGGTGATGCTGGGTCTTATATTCAAGTGGTTTCCTTTGTGTGAGTTCTCACTATTTGGTACACCCTATCAATAACTTCACATATGCAGATGACACCACCCTTATGGCAGAAAGTGAAGAGGAACTAAACAGCCTCTTGATGAAAGTGAAAGAGGAGAGTGGAAAAGTTGGCTTAAAGCTCAATATTCAGAAAACGAAGATCATGGCATCCAGTCCTATCACTTCATGGGAAATAGATGGGGAAACAGTGGAAATAGTGTCAGACTTTATTTTAGGGGGCTCCAAAATCACTGCAGATGGTGACTGCAACCATGAAATTAAAAGATGCTTACTCCTTGGAAGGAAAGTTATGACCAACCTAGATAGCATATTGAAAAGCAGAGACATTACTTTGCCAACAAAGGTCTGTCTAGTCAAGGCTATGGTTTTTCCAGTGGTCATGTATGGATGTGAGAGTTGGACTATGAAGAAAGCTGAGCACCGAAGAATTAATGCTTTTCAACTGTAGTGCTGGAGAAGACTCTTGAGAGTCCCTTGAACTGCAAGGAGATCCAACCAGTCCATTCTAAAGGAGATCAGTCCTGGGTGTTCATTTCGGAAGGACTGATGCTAAAGGTGAAACTCTAATACTTTGGCCACCTCATGCGAAATGTTGACTCACTGGAAAAGACCCTGATGCTGGGAAGGATTGGGGGCAGGAGGAGAAGGGGATGACAGAGGATGAGATGGCTGGATGGCATCACCAACTCAATGGACATGAGTTTGAGTAAACTCCAGGAGTTGGTGATGGACAGGGAGGCCTGGCGTGCTGTGGTTCATGGAGTCGCAAAGAGTCGGACACGACTGAGTGGCTGAACTGAACTGAGAAGGGTATGGCAACCAATATTTGCCAATATGCTCCAGATTCTTGCCTGGAGAACACCCTTCCCTGACAGAAGCCTGGCAGGCCACAGTCTACAGGGTTGAAAAGAGTTGGACACTACTGAAGAAGTGCAAGACTTTTTGCCTGTGGCAGCTCTGCCCAGTGAGAGTTGAGCATGAAGATGGTGCAGCTGCTTTGCTTGTGGGAACCCTGGTGGTGCCAGTGTGCAGGGGCATGGACTTCCTGAAAGTGAAGTTGCTCAGTCATGTCTGACTCTGCGACCCCATGGACTGTAGCCCGCCAGACTCCTCCATCCATGGGATTCTCCAGGCAAGAGTACTGGAGTGGGTTGCATTTCCTTCTCCAGGGGATCTTCCTGACCCAGGGATGGAAGCTGGGTCACCAGCATTATAGGCAGACACTTTACTATCTGAGCCACCAGGGAAATCCTCCACCACAGGAATTATGACCCTTTCAGAGTCTTTTTTCAACCCTCTTGTAGCTGGCTATTAGAAGGCCTCTTTGGCCAGTCTTTCTCCATAGCTTCACCTGTTCAGGCATTTAGAGGGCTTCCGTGACTGGGGTCCTACTCTGTAGATCAGCGCATCAGGCACTTAAAGGGCACCCTGGGTGGGGCCCTACTCTGTAGTTCAGTGTGTCAGGCATTTGATGGGCCAGCCTCTCTATTATTCATGGGCCAGCCTCTCTATTATTCAGCTGCCAATGCTGGCGTGTGGAGGGGGAGAGAGGCTCTGGTGATGGCTCCACCCACTATGCATGACTCAGCAGTATCACCTTGCTTCCATGGCTGCCTGTTTTTCCTCCAAGGGCATTTCCCACCACAGTCTCCTCCCTCACATCCCCTCAATCTGTCTCTCCACAATCAACACCAGCCCTCACCCTGGGATTGCTCCACAATCCCTAAACTTCAGCTCCCAGCTGCTGCGCCCTCTGGTGTATGTATGGCTGTGGCAGGACTGTTTGATTCTCATTCCATTTAGGCTGCTACAAATCAGCTGTTTCACTCTTAGCCTTACATGTTTCTCTGATGCAGACAATTGCCCCATGTGGGTATCAGACCCCTGCTTCAGTTCCCCCACCCACCGAGGGTGGGTCCAGTCCTACAAACACTCCTGTTTTCCCCCTAGTTCCTACCGAGGTTTGCGTGGGTTTATATATTTGTTGCCGCTGGTCGGGTACTCCTGTCCGCTGTCAGCTGGTGTTTTGCATGCACTTCTGTGTCTGAAGGTATACTCCTGATGTGTCCATGGAGAGAGATGTACTCCACATCCACCTACTCCTCTGCCATCTTGTTCTCTCTCATTTCCTCATTTTAAAGGGAAGTGATAACATCCATTTTCCAAAGCTGTTCCAAGGGGTAGTGAAAATATTTATGCATCTATTATATCTAGTCCATTCTGGAGGATGAATGGTGCCAGTGCTGTTTGACCAGGGAACACAGGAACACCTCACACCTCTCTTCAACTGACTATAATCCATATGTTTCTGAACTGAAATAATCAGAAAAATCAGATGGGGGGACAATATTATTTTTAGGGCTTGGTCCAAACCTCATTATGCACCTCTTGCTCTGATGAACCTAGAGGGACCAAATGGAGCCCAAAGGATCACTGGACCAGGAGCCCAGTGAGGCCTCCTTTCCCCGAGTCTTCTCTTAGGCTCTGGTTGACTTACAAAGGGATTGGATACAATCTGGGTGGGAGTGGGGAAACTTTGGCCTTGGCCTCATCTAACTTCTATAGGTCAGAGAGAAAGCTTTCACTCCGTAGAAAACTGGACTGAATTGGTATTGGGCTTAGAGCGATTGTCCTGTGAGTGCAGGGTGGTGGTGGGAGTGGGGGAGGAAGGGAGCCATGGGATTCCTTGAGTCAACAATAACACTGCCTTTGTGTTATCTCCTCTTCTCTGCACCCCACCCCTCATGCTGTCAACACATTTAGGAGCAACCCCTTGGAGGCTTGTGGGCTTCGCAGGTAGCACTAGTGGTAAAAAACCTGCCTGCCACTGCGGGAGACATAAGAGATGCTTGTTCGATCCTTGAGTCAGGAAGATCCCCTGGAGGAGGCCTGGCAACATACTCCAGTATTCTTGCCTGGAGAATCCTTTGGACAGAGGAGCCTGGTGGGCTACAGTCCATAGGGTCACAAAGAGGATTACAGTGACTTAACACACTAGTATGCATGGAGGCTTACCATGTCCCTCCCACACCAGAGTTCTGAGTTAGAGAAAGACTTAACATTTATGCCATTTTATTCCCAATATAAGCACTTCCATCATGAAATCCATGCAACCTGGTGTAACCATTTCTGAAATTCACACAATTTACAGACGTTAAATGGGTCACAGATTTCAAAATCAGAATTATACTTCAGTGTTATCAGTTTTTCTGGTCCTGTGGATTTATATTTTCCTCTGCCCAGTTTCCTCTTCAATCAGACTTTCCTGAAAAATAAGTCAGTAATAAATATATCAAAGTTGATTTTCTGAGCTGAATGTCAACTTTTTTTGACATTTAAATTTTAAAAAATATTGATATTTAAATAATAAATCCATTTGTTTTTTTCACACTAAAAATTGCTAGAGAGCTGGATCATGCTTTATAAATCAAATAAACATAAGATCTATTAATTCATTGTTTCTAAGTATAGGGTGTGAGGACAGAGGTGAAAGAGGTTTGTCTTTTGACTTGTTCATCTATGATTAATCCAGCCTTTGCCTCAATTCTGTCTTTCTAGTGTCATATTCAGAAAATGTCACAGCTTGCTTTTATTTTATCATGAGGTAAGTAGAATTGGAATAAAAAAGGAAATAAAGATATTTGTCCACTTTTTGTAAAAAAAAAAAAAAAAGTGGTTTTTACATTTTACTGATTTATTTTAAAAATTTTGTTTGGCTGCACCTGGTCTTAGTTGCGGCATGGGGGATCTAGTTCTCTGACCAGGGATTGAACCCGGGCCCTCTGCATTGGGAGCATGGAGCCTTAGCCACTGAACCACCAGAGGAGTCCCTGTCCACTTTTTCTTTGTCCTATCACTCATCTGCAGGTGTGATGTATTCAGGCTTTCTCTGTTCCTGGGCAAAACTGAAATGAACTGTAATGCTTTCTCCATAGAATTCTCCAGGCAGGAAGAATGGAGTAGGTTGCCATGCCCTTCTCCAGGGCATCTTCCCAACTCAGGGATTGAACCCAGGTCTCCCACACTGCAGACAGATTCTTCACCATCTGAGCCATCAGTAAAGCCTGTAATGCCTTCTAACTGCTGCAAATAAGTGGACCACATTGCTCAGAGACTATCAATATTGAATTCAGGATTCAATTTCTATATTTAAAGTCTCTTTTTTTTTTTTTTAAATAAAAAACCTACATTGAGTCAGTAGATTTCCATTTAGAGTGGGAATTTGGAAACTGGTTTGTCCAATCAGAAAACCAGAAATCAAATCTGTAGCTCTGAAGTGTATATTGATCAGTCGGGGATATTTTATTCCAAAAAAATTCTGTACCGCACCAGTTTTGATTCCTACATTTCCTGATGAAAACCATATTATACCAAGAATTCTTGAAGAATTTGGTGGAGAAGTGTGGATTAGCCTAGAGCAGAATAATCTAGAGAGTTTGATGAATATACTTGAAGCACTGACATGCAGCTGTGGAAAGAAATTTGTCAGTCATTTCTAAGCCAGAGCTGAGATTAGTGGACACCGTTTGCAAAGAGATTTCAATTTAAGAAATGAAAAAAGGTTCCAGCCATTAGCACTGTGTAACCACTGAAAAAGGGTGTTGAGAGATAACAAGGGCCCGGTACAAGAGGAATTCAGGCCGTCAGGAAGGTAAGCCCTGCAGTGGCTGAGAGGGAGTTGTCCTAACAGGATGACCAAAGAGATGGTACCCAGGACCCACCCATCTCTAAAGCTCCAAGTTGCTAACATTGTAACTCACCAGAGCTTCTTTCAGGTCCCTCAGAGGAGAATGGGACTGGTGAACAATGCACCCACAGCGCTCAGGTTCTACTGGCTCATCGACCTCTTTGGCTATCTGCGAATAAAGATTATTGAAGGTGGAGGTAAAGAAATGAAACGGGTTTTTTCGTTTCCACCAAAACTTGTGTGTGAAGGTGAAGTCAGGGGACTGTGGGACTAAGAAAGTTGCAAGTTGGGATGGGGACTTTATTTTTTTCAATTCTCCTTTTTAAAAATGTTAATGTCTTTTTATTTTCTGGCTGCACCATGCAACACGTAGGATTTTTAAATTTTTTTTGTGGGATGCTGTCAGACACTTTTATAGATTGGTGTGCAGCTCTGGAGGCCATAGTAAGGAGAGAGAATATTTTTCTCCCTAGAGGTGATGAAAGTGAAGTACTTTGAACCTCACAAGGAGATGGTATACAAAAACATACAAGAGCTTATAGTTATGACTAGGATCTAATTTTCTAGTTTTTACTAAATATGTCATAGTTAATAGAGAATTGCTTCACAAATAGTCTGTGGAGAGGATTCTGGGCTTATTTATTTCATACTGTGCATGTGCTAAGTCACTTCAGTTATGTCCACCTCTTTGCAACCCCATGGACTGTGTAGCTTGCCAGGCTCCTCTGTCCATAGGGTTCTCCAGGCAAGAATACTGGCGTGGGTTGCCATTTCCTCCTCCAGGGGATCTTCCTGACCCAGAGATGGAACCCAGGTCTCCTGCATTACAGGCAGATGATTCTTTACCACTGAGCCACCTAGGAAGCCTTATTGTTTCTAGGTCTTTTGGCGATTCTGTATCCTTAGAGTATAGCTCGCTCCTTTGCACCTGTTCCTCTGAAATCATTACTGTTCTTTGTTCCATTGGTCTCTGTCTGAATTAAAGCAGGAATGGGGCTTGACTTGGGAAGTGCCTTATCTCCCCAGGAATACCTGTGTCAGGGGCAGGAATCCATAGCACATGGGCACACACAGGATTTTAATATCCTTCAACTGGATCACATAAGCCATGTCTCATTTTGAAGTTGAGAGGGACTTACCTCTTGGAAAGAATCAATCACGTTCTCAGCATTTCTCTTTCCTCCAGGACGCAACCCATAGGACCAGTGTTGACCAGAGCAACCCACCACACAGAAAGTCAGCAGGATCAGTCCAGCTAGAAGTTTGGAGTCGGCTCCATTCTGAGGAATATCAACACAGTGATAAAAATAGACCCAGACTGGGTTAAGCAAAGACCTCTTTGATGAAAAGCCTAACACTGGGGTCACTCACCCAGCAGAAGACGAAAGTGGGAGTGGTCTACAGTTTTCACATAAAGGTACTTTCTTGCCTTGTAGACAAAGCCAGTCCTTTAACATGTTGAGTACTTTTCAGAACTATTCTGATTTTTATTATTTATTTGGTTATCCAAACCTCAGGATTCCACTTTTATCAAATTCACTTTTTGCCTTAGTACTTTCTCCCCCTGTGATTGAGATTCTTTCCTGAGATAAAGAAAATTGGGCCATCTGCTCTGAAAAGTGACTCCGACTAGAAGTCTCTGGCTAATAAAAGTTGCTTGACATTAAATGGTTACTCTGTGGTGCTAATTGTGTTTTGCTGAGTGTGTGTCCTTTGGTATTCCACATGGCCGCTGACTGGACCATCTGTGAGCATGAGGGAGGACCTCATACTTTTCACAGCTCCGAGTCCCAGACCAGCTGCCTCCCTGGCCACAGCAGCCTTCAGCCATCTGATGACATGTGGAATTCTGATTAAATTTCCATTGGTGGGGAAGAAGCTAAAGACAGAACGAAATATCGGTTGATGAGCTCTTGCAGTTCCCCACAGGCTGGAGCTCTGTGGCTGGAGGTGACAAGGACCAAGAAGGTCAAGGCTTCTTTAGACACCACACCTGGCCTTAAGCCCTTAGGGTATAAAATGCCCTACAGATAGACAATAGCATGCAGTCTAAACAAAAGTGCTAGAAATACAAAGCATTTTACCTGTTTGAGAGCAGAGAGTCCCCCAAATCTCAAGCTTCCTTTGTAGTGTGTTGAATCTGACTGTTCACTTTTCTAGCTTCCTTTTTATATGAAGCTTTTCCAAGATACTGAAATCTTCCCTACTGGTAAACTGCATTGCACATGGACTATGATTTGTTGTTGTTGTTTTTTTAATAGTAATTTCTTAAAGCCTCACATCAAGCCTTAATTGTGTATATAATTGGAACACCCACTGGTGTTATCTGTTAAATTTAGTTAAATCTTGGCCATTAAAATCTCACCTAAGACTTTTATAGTGGAGGCCACAATTCAGAGATTAAAATCTAGCAATGTAGAATTCCCTTGAGGAAACTGACAGGCCAATCAAGAGTTCAAGGAAAATAGCTGTCTTAGACTAAGTCATGCTAAATGGCACACATGGAAACTGTCACAGAGGAGCCCATGTAACAGTAATTGTATAGTCAGGATGTATAGGAGCAGGTCTCAGCTCTTAGATTCCCCATGTGTAAAACGAGCTGAGTTATAAGTAATAAGAAGTGAGTATTGGTACTGTCCCAAACCCATACAGAATCGCTAAAGTAGATGGTAGGAGTTTGGAAATCCCTCTTCTACCATCCAGATTTCTTCTTTGACTATTTATTATTTTTTAAATTTTTTATCATAGTTGATCAACAAGGCTGTGTTACCTTCTGTTGTACAGCAAAGGGAACCAGCCACACACATACGTATACCCGCTCTCTCTCCCAACTCTCCTCCCTTATAGGTCATCACAGAGTATTGGGTAGAGTTCCTTGTGTATACAGCAGGTCTATATATTTAACTTTTTTGGCCCCATCATGCAGGATCTTAATTCCCCAACCAGGGATGGAACTCACACCCTCTCCAGGGGAAGTATGGAATCTCAACTGCTGGACCGCCAGGGGAAGTCTCTTTATTTTTAAAAATTGTAGTATTGTTGACTTACAATGTTGTGTTAGATTCAGATGTACAGCAAAGTGATTCAATTATACATAAATAAATATGTATGTATGTGCTTAGTTACTCAGTTGTGTCTGTGACCCAGTGGATTGTAGCCCACCAGGCTGCCCTGTCCATGGGGATTCTCCAGGTCAGAATACTGGAATGGGTTGCCTTGTCCTCTTCCAGGGATCTTCCCAACCCAGGGATAGAACCCAGGTCTCCTTCATCGCAGGTGGATTCTTTACCAGCTGAGCTATCAGGAAAGCCATGTGTGTGTGTGTACATGTGTATATGCACATATACCAAAAAATATATATACATATACTCATCTTCAGGTCCTCTTCCCTTATAGGTTATTACAAAATATTGAGTGTAGTTCCCTGTGCTATACAGTATGTTCTTATTGTATATGTTTTATATATAGTAATGTGTATCATCTGCTAATCCCAAACTTATTTATCCCCCACCTTTTTCCTCTGGTAACCCTGTGTGTTTTCTATGTCTCGGATTTTATTTGTTTTGTAAATAAGTTCATTTGTATCATGTTTGAGATCTCACATATAAGCAACAGCTTACGATGTCTGTCTGGTTTACTTAGTATGATAATCTCTAGGTCCATCCATGATGCTGCAAATGGTATTATTCCATTCTTTTTTATGGCTAAGAAGTATTCCATCCTGTATAGACCACATTGTCTTTCTTACAAGCCTTCTACAATATCAAAAAGGTAGGGAGAAATGTTGCAGTTTGAATGTGCTAAGTGCAAAAATAACCAGCCAGAGGTTCAGCTCATTTCAGTAGGTGGTTATTGACTTAAAAGACACAAATCCCTATGCTAAAGGTCATGAGAGTACAAAGATGAGAAATAATATGGTATGTGAATGAGGCTAACCTTGCTCATTATTACAGCCCTGCAAAGCAGATCTCATGATCTCAATTTCAGAGATAGGCATTCCACCCCAGAAGTGAGCTGCTGGACATTATATTTACACAGTAAAAGCATTTAAAAAAGAGAACCATTACTCTCTGTTATATTTATTTGAATACATGATTATCTTCTCCTAATTTATCCCAGTAAGTCATGATACTCAAAGATCGCATCTTATTTAAACATCTATTAATAAGTCCCCAGCATTTAGTCAGCATTCAATAGATTGGAATGAATGAATGAAAGGTAAGGACCTTTTAACTTGATTAGATCTTGTTTCCTCTTCTGCATCAAAGATGTGTTTTAACTGACTCAGAATTAAATCTTCATGTCCAGTTGGATGAAAGTCTGTTACATTCATAAGCAGTAAATTGTTTCAAAATAACTGGATGTGTATTCACTTTAGAGTTAAGATTAGAAATTTCTCCTTGAGTAGGATGCTAGATCAGTTAGCTGTTGCCCAATGTTCTCTGGAAATAATTATATCTGCAAGGATTTTGGCATACAAAATAATGTTGGTCCACCCAAAAAAACTTCTTTGCCCAGACACCTCTGTGGAGGTTGTCAGATCTGTGAAAGGGTAGAGAAGAGGATGAACTTTAATTGCAAATCTAGGGGGAATTAGAAAATAGAATGTAAGTGATTGACTTTATTTCATTTAGACACTTTGAATAATTTAAGTGCCATTCTGACATGGAGGAATGGAACCTCATTTCCCTATGAAGGTAATGAGAGGCTGGTTTTCAGCAAGAGTCCATTTTGTTTGAACGATGGATGCTGTTTAAGTTGTGATGTGCTTGTAACAGTATTGCTGAAGCAGATGTGTCTTTGGTTGAGACTAATGAAAGGGGAGTTGAGACTTTGACCCTTGTCATGTTAATCTTTTTTCCCTGGTTAAGCTTCCCTGGATTACTGGTAGCCAACTGACATTCAGTTTTTGAAAAATGCTTTGAAATTTTTAGATGAATGCAGCCACATGGTCTGTGAATTCCTTCACTATGCGTTATGCCCTTGAAGCCTGCCTTAGCATTGTCATAGATCTCAAGGGCAAAGGCCAAACTTGTTTATTTTCTACAGCACCAAATCGGGTATCAAGCAAATATACAATTAATGGAATATGGAGGTTTGGTGACAAACTGATCCTTGTCACAGTTCCAACGACAGATCAATTTGCCATGAAGCTGAATTTAGTAAATAGGATTTAAATAATTGAATTTTACAGTTATACACTTTTCCCCCCCCTAAATTTATAAATCTCCTAAATTTTAAAGTATGGCTCTATAAAGGGAAAATGGCTTTTGTTAGCATTTTAAAAAAGCACCTCAAAATTACTAAAATATAACAATAATGATTTAGTTCAGTAGAGCCTAGTGGTAAAGAATTACCTCCCAATGCAGAAGACACAAAAGATGTGAGTTTGATCCCTGGCTCTGGAAGATCCCCCGGAGGAGTAAATGGCAACCCATTCCAATATTCTTGCCTGGGTAGCCCATGGACACAGGAGTCCATGAGGTCACAAAGTCAGACACGACTGAGCGAATGAATATAACACAATCTTGCTGAATGACAGATGGAAACCTTCTTTGTTCTAATGTAAAATCTCAGCAGGAAGGACTCATGAACTCCTGCTGACATATCTAAGGTTGTGACAGGGTTTCAGATAATTAATCCTTGCATAAGGTACTTTGTGAAAAATAATAATTGCTTTTCTTTGTAGAGTTGTACCTTTTAAAGACAGTATTTCCTTGGAGATTTAAAAAACTACTAGAGTTTTTCATATATTAAAGATGATTTAAAGTTGACTAGGGGTAGATTTATTGCCAATTCATAAAATGAACAGTTGGAGAAAATACCCCGTCTTGATTTATGATGGTAAACTTTGTAAGAAAATGAATATATAATATTTCATTGCTTTAAAATTATAGCTAAAAGACTATTACAGCATAATACATATTGCTCTAAACAGGTACATGAGTACAAATTTTCTCAATGTAGATCATTAGCTTATCTAGTTTAAAACCCTTTTCTAGACTTTCCCGCCCCTCCCCAAACAACTGTTTTAAATCTATGTGTACAACCATGTTTCACTGTAAGGGTTAATGGGAGTTTTGAAATGTTCCTTCCTGCTTAAACTTCTTTCTCCTGGTTGTCAAGCAAGAACACTTTAGGGACAATGTATTTTACAAATCCAACAAAGCTAACAGGTAAAAAATGTTCATCAGCTAAAGAGCAACACAAATGAGTTACTGGAAGACAGCCTTTTTTGTTCAGCATTAATGAAATGTCTGTGTTGTTAGCATGGTGGGTTTTAAGAGGAGGATCATAAAATAATCATGCTTCAAGAAATAAGTTTAAAGGCACTTTCTTCTTTTTCACACAGACCCTCCGGGCTGGTATTAAACGCTACTGAAGAAATTAAGTAAATTTGGAAAGTTCTAATTTTCAAAAGCAAGACAAGAAACGCCTTTTCAACATTTCACATCGTTTATTAATGCAGGACACATTAGATCCAAAATCTGCATTTTCTAAGCACAATGTGTTTGGATCTTTGAGATTCTTCTGCAGGTTTAGGTTATGTCTACAGAGGTACCTTTAAGTGGATGAACAACACATTCTCTAATTATTGAAAATATAGTACAGAGTGAAATGATTTAAATATAATTTAGGCACATATTGATTATGAAAATAGATTATCTCTCAATACAATACTTCTCTGTCTCGGTAAAAATAATAAAGCAAAGAAAATAATTCATTTCTGAAGTTGCTTTCCTTCTCCTGTAAAGGTCTATCTCCTCCCACTTATGCATATGTACCCTTTACTGTTAAGGAAAGCTTTGCATATGTATAGAAGAATAAGCTATGTAAATACTGAAGACATGTCATTCTCCCACAGGAGACAAAGTGGTTTTTAACGATTCCTTGCCTCACACAGATGAGTCTGGAGAATTCAGAACCCATTTGGACACAGCTTACATCCCTGCTCTTGGGGTCGACATAAGGACACACCAGTTACTGGTAAGGAAGTTCAGGCCCTGCCCCTGCAGAGCAAGTGACTCAAAGCCAGGCTAAAATGTATTAAACTACAACACACCAGAACTATAAGAACCAAGGTGCTGACTGAATTGGTAGTCCATCTTGGAACCAGCCAAATATCTTTATTTCCATTTAAGCTTTTTGATAACTATAGTCAAACTGTCAGCTTAAAATTCTTCGTTCCCCACTGTAGGGTCAGACAGAGCTACAGTTCTGTTGACTTGTAAAAGATGAATCTGCCATATTCATTCATATTTTATAGCTTTGATGGCAGTGGGTTTGGATTTCACACCTATTTCCAAGCTGGCCTTGTTTATCTGGCATTTGAGTTAAATGAATGTTAATTATGCACCTTGGGTTTTTGGTTTTCAACTCTCTTCCTATGCTTGTTTTACTGTACAGGGAGGAAACTAAGCGAGTAGTGTAAATACATAAAATTGCCTGGGCTGGCATGGAGTGGAACTTGCTTAGAATGAAATTTTAAGTTGAAACACCAGTTAAAAGCTGTAGGTAAACTGTTCGCCATCCAGAGAGTTCCACTGCAAATTTAGCTGACAATTATGTATATATGATGTCTCTTTCCTGCCACTCTATCTCAATCAGTAACAGGGTTTCTTTAGCTACTGTTTTGTACTTTAAAAAAACATTCTTACAATGAACCTGAAGAGAGAGAGCCTTGGGGAGTCTGATCTTACCATCTTCACACGGTGTGACAGGTATTCAAAGTAGGAAAGGCCCCACCTAAAGCTATTTAGAAACCTGAACAACTTCTGCAAAATTGTAAAGTTCAACAATTTAAATATCCATACTGCATCTAGAGAGTCAATAAATATAATTGCATATGTTGTGCTTTTCATAAATTAAAATCCTCAAATGCATTTCAAACCCAGATGGTATTTCAACATCATGCCTATTTAAAAGCAAATATAATAGATACTATTTATTCCTGGTTGCAAGGCCACCAGGCAAATCCCCCTACTCCACTCCAAAGGCAGCAATCTAACCTAGCTTCCCTAAATCTACTGAAGGAGTGCTTCTCTGTTAAAAATCAGAATGTGGGGGGAAAAAGCCCCTTATGCACCTCTGAGAACAAGCATAATCCTCTAAATGTTTAATTCCCTTACAGTGTTATTTCCTCTAGGTAACGGAGTGGGTGGAGAAAGAAGAGTGATAAGGAAAACTTCTGTCGTCTTCGGCAACTTCCTTCCTCCAGGCCTCTCATCTGACGCTCTGGGACATGTGTAGTGGCGTCAGCATCTCTTCAAAGATGGCGCCCTTCACATTGGAACCCCTCAGGTTGGCTTCTTGAAGGTCACACCCAGACAGGTCACAATTCTGCAGGACACAAACAGAATTCATGGAACTAACAGATTAAAGGGCTTATTTTTTCGTTCTTAAAATGGTTCCTGGGGCATTCAGGAAAAGGTTCCTATAGAATAAAACTCAGTTATTTCTGGAAAACTTTCATAAGTTTTAGGAGAAACTTTTTCTTCTATCTGTATTTTTTCTCTCTAGTTGATGCTTACTCAGGCTGACCACCACAAATATATATAAACAAAGGTCAATGATGAAGCATGTCCCTTTTGAATTTTAAGCATTTAAAATCCAGAATGTAAAATGTATCTAAACAATTTTATGGGCTTCCCTGGTAATATGGGGATTGAATGGAAGCAGCTCCACTGCCAGACAAACTCAGAGAGTCTGAGCATCAGAAACTGATTTCTGGGACATGAGATAATCTCTATTCTTTTTTAAAAATTTATACTGGAGTCTAGTTGATTTTGGAGAAGGAAATGGCAACCTACTCCAGTATTCTTGCCTGGAAAATCCCATGGACAGAGAAGCCTGGCAGGCTTACAGTCCATGAGGTCACAGGAGTCAGACATAACTTAGTGACTGAAACACACATATCTGACTTACCATGTTGTGTTAGTTTCAGGTATACAGCCAAGTGAGTTAGTTATATATCTCTTTGGGGCTTCCCAGGTGGCGCTAGTGGTAAAGAACCTGCCTGCAAATGCAGGAGGTATGAGTTGGATCCCTGAGTCTGGGAAGATCCTCTGGAGGAGGGCATGGCAACTCACTCCAGTATTCTTGCCTGGAGAATCTGATGGACAGAGGAGCCTGGTGGGCTACAGTCCATGGCATCACAAGAGAGTCGGACATGACTGAGTGACTTAATGGTTTTACCACAATCCATGAACAATAATGAAAGGCATGGGGGTGAGGAATACTCAGACTTTTAAACAGAGAAAGGAATTTTACTTAATAATTAAATTGTATCATGTAACTGCCTAACATTAACATTCTTAAAGAATTGCCTTTTTTTTAACCCCCCAATTATGTATATACAATTCAGTGAGTTTTAAGAGATCTACATACAGCAGTGTAACCACCACAACTGGTAGCTGCTTTCAAATTTCCCTTGAGATCAGAGGTGACAGATGGGACAGGGATTTTGGCTAAGTCCCTGGGGATGGTGAGGATGATGGTTAGAGAGAAGGGTGACTGCACACAACCTTTATAGAACAGAGGGTTAGCATCTGCCCCAACGGTCATCCTGATTAGTCTTTGCAATCAGATAAAGGGAGGCTTTCTACTGTTTAAATAAAGAACTCACGTGTAGTCACATGCTAACTGAAACAAAGGAAAAAGATCCTCATCTTAGGTGACAGTAACTATTTAAAAAGTTAAATAACTGTACTTATAATAGGTTTATACCTTCAGTCTTAAGCTGGTTCTTTTTGCCTTCAAGTTCAACAGGGCCTGCTACTATGCTGCTAAGAGCTATCAAGAGAACAAGGTAAATTCAGATGAGAAATCTAGATGCTGGCTGTGATAGAGGATCACTGAATTAAGGATTGTATTTTGGACCTTAGGACTGAATAAGACTGCATAGGAAGGAAGTATAGAGTGAAAGAAGGACAGATAAAAACACAGAAACAGTACTCTTAGTATAACCAAAAAAAGAGCAAGATGAAAACATTTTTAAAAAATCAACAAGCTAAATGTTGACATACTATTCTCTGGAATCCACTCTATGCCAGATTTTCTTGTATAGGTCTGTATTGCTCAATACAATACTCTTAGTCACATATAGCAGTTTACATTTAAATGAATTTTAATTAAATACAATTTACAAATCCACCCCTCGGTTGCTCTGGCTCAATAGCCAGATGTGACTGGTAGGGGCTGGACTGAATAGCACAGCCACAGGACATGCCCATTGTTACTGAAAGAGCTATCAGACAGTGATATAGACCCATTAATAGCTATGCGGTCTGCCAGCTCAATCTGCAACTCAAGATGATATATACCAGACAATTCTGATGAAAAAGATGACTGGCTGGACAGAATTAAAGTCTCAGGTTGAGATTCAAAAAAG
The DNA here is from genome assembly GCA_006408695.1 of Aepyceros melampus. Taxonomy (NCBI): domain Eukaryota; kingdom Metazoa; phylum Chordata; class Mammalia; order Artiodactyla; family Bovidae; genus Aepyceros; species Aepyceros melampus. The sequence continues at coordinate 439,301 of SJXQ01002359.1, forward strand.
AATATGATGCCAATTTAGAACAGGCTTACCCTGAACCTGATTTCAAACACAGATATCATTTCAATTTCTCAACAGTTTAAGAAATAATCTGACCTCATTTAATTGTTTGGAATTCAAATTTAAGAAAACCACAATCAAGTGGATTAAAAAAGCATATATCAAATGTATCTACCTGAGGGAGATCCAAGGAAAAGAGGAGAAATCAGCTCAGACTGAATGCCAGATGAATCTTCAAATATGCAATCTAGAAAAATGGTACTGATGAACCTATTGGCAGGGCAGGAATAGAGATGCAGAGAACAGACTTGCGGACACGAGGCAGGGAAGGAGAGAGCAAGACAAACAGAGCAGCACTGACCTATACACACTAGCTTGTGTAAAATAGATGGTGGGAGGCTGCTGTATAGCACGGGGAGCTCAGCTCAGTGCTCTGTGATGAAAATAGAGGGACGGAGTGGGATGTATGTCTACCCATGGCTGATGTTGTAGTACCAGCAGAAACTAACAACATTGTAAAGAATTTCTACTCCAGTTAAAAATAAAATCTGAACCTAGCACCTGTAACTTAGGTAAGCAGATTCTGCTCTGGAATTCAAGTTTGTTTAAACAAGCAACTGAAAGAAAAGCATTCCATCAGGCTGGTTGGCATGTTACCTGGCAGTATTGAACAGCCAACTACTTTGTTTTATTTTGATACATTTTGCAGGAGCTACTCAGTCATTCTGGATGAACAAAAACTCAGTGACTCACCTCCAAATCAGTTCCTGCCAGAGTTGCCCCTCTGAGGTTACAGTTCTTCAACTTTGCATTCTTTAAGGTTGCAACTCTCAGGTTAATTCCTGTCATTTGACTTCCTTCCATATCCACACCTTTCAGATTAGCACCTAAAGTGAATATATTTTAGGAGCAGTTGAACTTAAAAATATTTATAGTCATTTATCTTCAAAAGATGCAAGACGACTTAACAGGGATAAACGTTGACCTCTGCATCCTTTGGAAATGACTGAATTATAAATCTGTCTCTTGACCAATGTACATACATATGGAGTTTTTTGTTAACAATCTGTTTGCTTATACAATGAATTAAGAATTCATGTTTAGTCTGTATTTTTGAGGGAGGAATTCAATTTGGTCCTAGAGTTTGCACTTTTAAATATGCCTCCAAAAATTTATGGTGATGGAAATGAGTTATGTGTCTGCTACTGCTAAGTCGCTTCAGTTGTGTCTAACTCTGTGTGACCCCACAGACGGCAGCCCACCAGGCTCCCCCATCCCTGGGATTCTCCAGGCAAGAACACTAGAGTGGGTTGCCATTTCCTTCTCCAATGCATGAAAGTGAAAAGTGAAAGTGAAATTGCTCAGTTGTGTCCGACTCTTTGCGACCCCATGGACTGCAGCCCACCAGGCTCCTCCATCCATGGGATTTTCCAGGCAAGAGTACTGGAGTGGGGTGCCATTGCCTTCTCCATATGTGTCTTCTAGATATACAAATAAACAAAATGACAAGTTCATGGACAAAACAAAGCAATAAGGAATTCATAAACAAAACATTACATCCAAAAGTGATAAAAAACTGCCTGGCTTTATGCAAACTGAAGTTCTTCATTTTGGTCCACAATTAAGACTGTGGTGTTCTGTTATGGTGCCCTGGGGGAAGGATGGAGGAAAGGACAGTTAGGGAGATGGGGATGGACAGGTACACACTGCTATATTTAAAATGGATAACCAGCAAGGACCGACTATATAGTATAGGGAACTCTGCCCAATGTTATGTGTCAGCCTGGATTGGAGGGGAGTTTAGGGGAGAATGAATACATGTTTATGTATGGCTGAGTCCCTTTATTGTCCACCTGAAACATTCACAGCATTGTTAATCAGCTATATTCCAATATAAAATAAAAAGTTTAAAAAACAATGCTGTTCTGTTTGGACATTTAAGATGTTGATACTTATCTCCAACTGAAGCTTCCTTAAATACTGGAGGCCACATTTTCTGAGTTCAGCATGCTGGTTTCCATTACTGAGACCAAACAATGGCTTAGCCCTTTGCAAATCCTCTAAGACAGAAGAAATGTTCCTCCCTATGGTTATGTTTTACCAGTAACAATTATTTTGCTAGCTTTTTACTTAATGGTGTGTTTTTACTTTAGAGAAAGTAATTACAGAGAGACTCTTACCTTCTAAATTGGCTTTGAGACCAGAGGGATCTTCAAAATTACACAGCTTCAAGGATGCTCCCTCTGCATTAGAACACAGCATCTTGACGCCCTGGAGATTTGCACACTGGCCAAGGAAAGAGTAAAGTCTGTGTTTATTATGGTTCAGAATTTTGTTTGGACTAGAAAAAATTGGCTCAAACAGTAAAAAAGGAAAAAATATCTGATATATTCACAATCAACTATTTTGTTTACAATAATTGTGAGAAGTTTTTTAAATAGTTGTTTTAAGAGAAAAAAAGCCAAATAAACAATAGCATTCCTGCTTTACATGGAAAGAGTTTAGATAAAGAAGCTGGGGAGGGAGGACCATGACATCCCTATTTCTATTTTTAGAAACAGCTCAGCTCATGACAATGTAACAGTTACTGTCTGAAGAAAGCATCAAGTTGTTAGGGATCTAGATCTTCTCTTATTACTGCAGGAATGAAATTTCCAGTGCTCAGTAATGTTGTCACTACCTTCATTTCAAAAGTCAGACTGCTAAGGCCAGCAATGAAAGGTGCCATCTAGCTATAAACACCACCGAGTTGCTTGTAGGGTCTTTCTGTACCAACCATCGCTCCAAAACATTGTCAACCCTGAGTACCCAAATGGCAGTTCAAGATATAAAGAGGAAAAAAAAAAAGATATAAAGAGGAAAAAGTCAGAAAGTACATTTTGGAACTTTAAATTCAATGCCATCAGATCTGATGTCTAACAACTACTAGATATGGCAGGAAGCTATAAATAGTAATTACATTAGACCTTTGCTAATTGAGGCCAAAGCAGAAGGTAAAAAGTATTTTTAAAACCCTCAGACATTACAGAAATGATAATTGCAGTTGTTATTATAATTAGATCAATGAAGAAATCTAAATGCCTAAGCCTGATTAGGGCTTCCCTTGTAGCTCAGTCAGTAAAGAATCTGCCTGCAGTGCAGGAACCTGGATTTGATCCCTGGGTTGGGAAGATCCCTGAAGAAGGAAATGGCAACCCACTCCAGCATTCTTGCCCAAAAAATCCCACGGATAGAGGAGCCTGGTGGGCTGTAGTCCATGGGGTTGCAAAGAGTTGGGCATGACTGAGTGACTTAACACTTACTTACTTACTTAAGCCTGATTAAGTTATGTGATAACCATACCAAGAAAAATCCTTGTCTCAAAAATGCAGTTTTATTCATCCACAGCCAATTCTAGTGAACAGAAGATAAACTACAGACCATTTCAAATCACAGATAACTGACAAACAGGGTTGGATTTCCATCCATGCCTGTACTTTAACACGAGTTAGTTCAGAAGCTCAGACTGACAGGTAGGATAATGAGGACCTAAAAGACAACTCAAAGATTAGATTTTATGTACTTGAAAATATATTGTAACAGGACAAGAAGGTGATAGCTGAAAATAAATGTCTCTGATTCTTGATGTAATGCTCCCAGGTAGAATAATATAAGTATTATCAAAAGTTCTCAAGGTTAGTATGTAAGCACTGCTCTCTACTCAAGGCTGTACTATGAATTCTCACAAAGAAATATATAAGAAATTCAGTGAGATTTTTTTGTTGTCAAAAACTGCAAAAAGTATTTCACCCTCTATTCATCAAATGGTAAAAGCAGGTCACCAACACTGATACCTCAGAATGTAGCTACTAAGGAAATCAGCATTATAGTTAGAAGATTTGGGCTATTTACTATATCAAGGGGCAGTGGTTTTGATGAAAGCAATTATTACTGTTTTTGAAAAGGATAATGATATTAAGATTATGCTTAGGGCTTCCTTGGTGGCTCAGTGGTAGAGTTTGCCAGCTAATGCAGGAGACATGGGTTTGATCCCTGGTCCAGGAAGGTTCCACATGCCATCAGGCATCAAAGCTCGGCGCACAACTACTGAGCCTGTGCTCTGAAACCCATGTGCTGCTAACTACTGAAGTCCAAATGCTCTGGAGCCCATGCTCTGTAATAAGAGAGCCACCAAAATAAGAAACCCATGCAGTGCAATGAGAGAGCAGTCACCACTCACTGCAACTGGAGAAAGGCCTACACAGCAACAAAGACCCAAAACAGGCAAATAAATAAATAAAACTATTAAAAAGCAAAAGATTGTTTGAAAAATGGTCCTTGTCTTTAAGAGAATAAAATATTTACAGGTGAAATAAGTTGCTTCAAAAATACTCTGTGGAGAGGTATAGACCATACACAACTATTTAAACACTGATACTATTGATGCTGAGTAATGGCGATACAAAGGGATTCACTACACCAGCTCATTCTTGTCTATATTTCACATTTTCCAAAGGAAAAAGTCATAAAAAAGACATAAGGAAAAGAAAACACCTGCTTTAGAGTCTAGCTCTAAGGCTGCTGACAAACCAGCCTTTGGGGCTTGGGTAAGGGCACGTTTAGGTTTCTTAGTCTATAAGACAGGGTCATACTCATCATCAGTATCCCTTCCAGGTCTTGTCATCTGTTAAGTCTTGCACTGGGAATGTGCAATGGATTCATAAAAGCTGGATTACTATACCAGCTTCTACACAGCAGGCTAAAGTCAATAATGAAAGGCAGATCAGGTAGAAGATGCATTCTAAAGGCAGTGACAGAAGAGAGGGTGCAGCTCAGACATGAACCCTGATAGCAGCTAAGGTCACCTTGGTTGACAGCAGAATTGGAGGGTTCCTGCAAAAAGGTTTCACAGCCCACAAGGGATCAACCAGGGGAGAAGTTCAACAAGAGGGGTGGGAACATCAGGTGCATCTCGTGCTTCCGTTCAGTCGCTCAATCATGTCCGACTCTTTGCGACCCCATGAAGAGCAGCACGCCAGGCCTCCCTGTCCATCACCAACTCCCAGAGTTCACTTAGACTCAAGTCCATCGAGTCAGTGATGCCATCCAGCCATCTCATCCTCAGTCATCCCCTTCTCCTCCTGCCCCCAATCCCTCCCAGCATCAGGGTCTTTTCCAGTGAGTCAACTCTTTGCATGAGGTAGCCAAGTACTGGAGTTTTAGCTTCAGCATCATTTTCTTCAAAGAAATTCCAGGGCTGACCTCCTTCAGAATGGACTGGTTGGATCTCCTTGCAGTCCAAGGGACTCTCAGGAGTCTTCTCCAACACCACAGTTCAAAAGCATCAATTCTTCAGCGCTCAGCTTTCTTCACAGACCAACTCTCAAATCCATTCATGACCACTGGAAAAACCATAGCCTTGACTAGATGGACCTTAGTCGGCAAAGTAATGTCTCTGCTTTTCAATACGCTATCTAGGTTGATCATAACTTTTCTTCCAAGGAGTAAGTCTCTTAATTTCATGGCTGCAATCACCATCTGCAGTGATTTTGGAGCCCAAAAAAATAAAGTCTGACACTGTTACCACTGTTTCCCCATCTATCTTGTGCTTAGCTGACCTCATATTCTGTGGACACTGCAATACATATGAGTCTTCATCAGCAGCCATCTTCAAGTGCCAAAGAAAATTAGCCACTAGTTTTTACTTTCACAGCCCCCACACTCTGGGTCGTCACTCTTCAACATGAGCCATTTTAATCAGGAAACTTGCAGTTCTGCAGCACTTCAGTATGTATCAGTTAAAATTACATAGGCCGTTGCAAGACAAAGATGGCAGAGTAAAAGGACCTTGAACTCATATCTTATGAGCACACCAAAATCACAGCAGATGACTATCCATAAAAATGACTGGAATCTAACCAAAAAAGATAGTCTATATCCAAACACATAAAGAAGAAACCACGAGATGGTAGGAGGGGTGTACTTATAATACAGTCAAACCTCATACCACCCAGGTGGGCAACCCACAGACTGGAGAATAATTATATCACAAAAGTTCTTCCACAGGAGTGAGAGCTCTGAGCCCCACCCCAGGCTCCCCAGCCTAAAGGTCCAGCACTGGGAGGAGGAGGCCCACAGAGCATTTTGCTTTGAAAGCCAGGAGGGCTTAACTGTAGATTGAGGGAAACAAAGGGGACCATGGGAGGAGATTCAACTCTTGGAGAACTAAGTAAGATCTTACACACTCCAGAATCCAGGTCAAAAGCACTGATTCCATAGAAGCCTGGGCTAGACCTACCTGCTAGTCTTGGAGGGCCTCCTAGGGAGGCGGCAGGTGGGAGGCAGTTGTAGTTCTCACTGGGTTCTTAAGGTGGTGGTGGACATAGTGGCAATCTATGTGAACTCCAGCTAGAGGCAGACATCTTGGGTCCTTGACACCTAGACCTGGACCTACACAACAGCATGTAGGCTTCAGTGCTGGGATGCCTCAGGCCAACCAACCAACAAGCCAGAAATACAGCCCCACTACCAGCAGACAGGCTTACTGAGCCCACAGAAACCTCTAGACACGCCCCTGGACATGGCCTTGCCCACCAGGGGGCCAAGACCCAGCTCCACAGACCAGTGGGCAGGCAGGAGCCCCTCCTGCCAGAAAGACTGCACAAGCCTCTAACCAGCCTCACACACCAGGGGTCAGACACCTAAAGCAAGAAAACTATGATCCTGCAGAACTAAGTCCATAAATATGAGTCAGAAACTATGCTGGGATCAGGCTGGTTCCTGGCCCTTAATGATGAGAAGGGAGTATACTGCTAGACACACAGGACAGCCCCCACTGAGGGCCACTTCCCCAAGGTTGAGAAATGTTACTAAACTACTACATGCATAAGAAATACAAATAGAAATTTAAACAAAATGAGACAGCAAAGGAATATATTCCAGACAAAAGAACAAGATAAAACCTCAGAACAACTAAGTTTAGTGGAGATAGGCAATCTACCTGAGAAAGAGTTCAGAGTAATGATCGTAAAGATGATCCAAGAACTTTGGAAAAGAATAGATGCAGAAAGAGAAGTTGCAAGAAATTCTCAGCAAAGAGAAAATACAAAGAATAAACAGAGTTGACGAATATAACAACTGAAATGAAAAGCACCCAGAAGGAATCAACAGCAGAATAAGTGAGGCAGAGGAACAAGGAGAGAGAAGAACTGTCTTCTAGTGAGTTGGAAGACAGATTGGTGGAAATCAATGCGTGAAACAGAATAAGGAAAAATAATGAAAAGAAATGAGGACAGTTTAAGAGACCTCAGGGAAAAATGTCAAATGCATCAAGATTTGCATGATAGAAGTCTCAAAAGGAGATGAGGGAGAGAAAGGGCCTGAGAAAATATCTGAAGAGATAATAGCGTGGGAAAGGAAATAGTGACCCAAACCCAGGACGCACAGGGCATCCCGTTCAGCATTAACCCAAGGAGGAAAATGCATAGACACATAATAATCAAACTGACAAAATTTAAAGGGAAAATATTAAAAACAACAAGGGAAAAGCAACAAATAACATACAAGAAAATCCCCATAAGACTAGCAGCCCAGAAGGTAGTGACTGATATATTTAAAATGATGAAAGGGTAAAACCTACAACCGAGAATACTCTACCCAGCAAGACTCTCGTTCAGATTCAATGGGAAATCAAAGCCTTTATAGACAAGCAAAAGAATTCAGCACCTAAGAGAACTCAGCATCGGCTTTACTACAAATGCTAAAGAACTTCTCTGCAAAGAAACGAAAAGGCCACAACTAGGAAGAAGAATATTAGGAAACAGGAAAACTCACCAGTAAAGGCAAACATACAGTAAAGGTAGGAAATCACCACACACAAAATATGATATCAAAACCAGTAATCATGAGAGGAAAGGAGTATGAATGCAGAATTTAAAAACTATATTTGAAATTAAGAGATCAGCAACTTAATAATGTATCCATATAGACATTTATATCAAAACCTCATGGTAAACATAAACAAAAAAATCAGTAATAGATATATACACAAACAAGAAAAAGTAACCCAAATATAACATTAAAGATCATCAAATCACAAGACAACAAAGGAGGAAAGGAAAAGACCTACAAAAACAAATCCAAAACAATTAACAAAATGGCAGTAATAACATACATATTGATAATTATCTTGAATGTAAATGGATTAAATGCTCCAACTAAAAGACAAAGAATGACTGAATGGATACAAAAATCAAGACCCAGAGATATGTTGTCGTAGGAGACCCACTTCAGAGCTAGACACGTACAGACTGAAAGTCAGGGGGTAGAAAAAGGTATTCCATGCAAATGGAAATCAAAAGAAAGGTGGAATAGCAACACTCAAATCAGACAAAACAGACTAAAATGAAGACTGTTACAAGAGACAAAGATGAACCCTACATAATGACCAAGGGAATAAATCAAGAAGATATAACAATTACAAATATATGTGCATCCAAAATAAGAGCACCCCAATATAAAGCAAATGTTAACATACATAAAAGAAGAAACTGAGACTAACACAGTAACAGTGGGGGACTTTAACACCCCACTTATATCAGTGGACAGAACATCCAAACAAAATCCATAAGGAAAAACAGGCCTTAAAAGGAACATTAGACCAGATGGACTTAAGTTGATATTTATATGGCATTCCATCCAAAGTAGCAGAATACACATTCTTCTCAAGTGCACATGGAACATTCTCCAGTTATCACATGCTGGGCCACAAAGCAAAGCTTGCTAAGTTTAAAAAAACTGAAAATTTTATCAAGCATCTTTTCCAACCATAATGCTATGAGGTTAGAAACCAAATCCAAGGGGAAAAAAAATTACAAAAACCACAGACACGTGGAGGATAAACGATATGCTAGTTAACAACTGATGGATCCCTGAATAAATCAAAAAATATCAGAGCCAAATGAAAATGAAAAAAATGACAATCCAAACCTTATGGGATGCAGCAAAAGCAGATCTAAGAGAGAAGTTTATAGCGATAAAAACTTACCTCAGAACAAAAGAAAAATCTCAAATAAACAACCCAGTGTTACACCTAAAGCAACTAGAGAAAGAACAAACAAAACCCAAAGTTAGTAGAAAGAAATCATAAAGATCAGAGCAGAAATCAATGAACTAGAACTACAGACTAATAACTGAAAAGATCAATGAAACCAAAAGCTGATTCTTGGAAAAGATAAAAAAAAAAAAAAGCAAAAAACACCTGATGAACCTTTAGCCAGACTCACAAAGGGGTTGGCGGCGGGGGT
>SJXQ01002359.1:448809-475195 GCA_006408695.1 Aepyceros melampus
TGGGAGGCAGGTAGGCGGGGAAAGAAGGCCCAAAGGAATAAAATTAAAAATGAAAAAGAAGTTACAACAAACACCATGGAAATACAAAGGACCATAAGAGACTACCACAAATAACTATATGCCGATAAAATTGGCAGCCTAGAACAAGTGAACAAGTTCTTACGAAGGTACAATCTTGCGAAACTGAACCAAGAATAGAAAACATGAGCAGACCAATTACAAGTACTGAAATTGAATCTGTGACTTAAACTCCCAACACACAGAAGTCCAGGAGTATTAAACATCTATTAAACATTTAGAGAAGAGTAATAGTTATCCTTCTGAAACTTTTCAAAAAGCTGCAGAGGAAGGAGCACTTCCAAACTAGCTCTGTGAGGCCAGCATCACCCTGCTACCAGAATCAAAGATACCAGACAATACCATCTTTCTAGATTCCAGATGCATGTGTTAATATACTACATTTGTTTTTCTCTTTCTGACTACTTATGGAGAAAGAAACATCAACATATATACACTATCATGTGTAAAAGATGGATAGCTGGTGAAAAGCTGCTATATATTATAGGGAGACCAGTTTGGTGCTGTATGATAATCTGGAGGGATAGGATCGGGGGAGGGGAGGGAGGCTCAAGAAGGAGGGGATACAAGTATTATTATGGCTGTTTCATGTTGCTGTATGTATGGCAGAAACCAACACAAATTATAAAGACTAAAATACAAAAAAGAAAAAAGATACCACACAAAAAGGAAATTATAGGCCAATATCACTGATGATATTGAACTAGACACGGAACAACTGGTTCAAAATTGGGAAAGGAATACATCCAGGTTGTATATTGTCACCCTGCTTATTTAACTTACACGCAGAGTACATTAGGCAATATAGTGGGCTGGATGAAGCTCAAGTTGGAATCAAGATTGCTAGGAGAAATATCAACAACCTCAGATATGCAGATGACAACCACTCTAATGGCAGAAAGTGAAGAGGAACTAAACAGCCTCTTGATGAAAGTTAAAGATGAGAGTGAAAAAGTTGGCTTAAAGCTTGACATTAAAAAAACTAAGACCATGGCATTCAGTCACATCACGTCCTTCATGGCCAAATACATGGGGAAAAATGGAAAATAGTGACAGACTTTGTTTTGCTGTGCTCTAAAATCACTACAGATGGTGATAACAGCCATGAAATTAAAAGATTCTTTCTCCCTGAAAGAAAAGCTATGACAAACCTAGAAAGTGTATTAAAAAGCAGAGACATCACTTTGCCCACAAAGGTCCCTCTAGTGAAAACTATGGTGTCTACAATGGTCATGTACAGATGTGAGAATTGAACCATCAATCCAGAATATTCACTGGAAGGACTGATGCTGAAGCTCCAATGCTTTGGCCACCTGATGCGAAGAGCCGACTCATTGGAAAAGACCCTGATGCTGGGAAAGACTGAGGGCAGAAGGAGAAGGGGATGACAGAGGATGAGATGGTTGGATGGCATCATCAACTCAAGGACATGAGTCTGAGTGAACTCTGGGAGACAGTGAAGGACAGGGAAGCCTGGCTTGCTGCATTCCATGGAGTTGCAAAGAGTTAGAAACGACTGAGCAACTGAACAACAAATCATTGATGAACACAGATGCAAAAATCCTCAGCAAAATATTGGCAAACCAAATCCAACAATGCATTAAAAGGATCACATATCATGATCAAGTGGGATTTATAACAGGGATTCAAGGATTTTTCACTATCCACAGACCAATCAGTGTGATTCACCATATTAACAAATTTAAGAGTGAAAACCTTATGATCATTTGAATCTATGCAGGAAAAGCTTTTGATATAATTCAACATGCATTTATGATAAAAACTCTCCAGAAAGTGGGCATAGAGGGAACTGACCTCAACATAATAAATGTATGGCAAACCCAGAGGTAACATCATATTCAATCATGAAAAGCTGAAAGCATTTAAGATTAGGAACAAGACAAGGATATTCATTCTCACCACTTTCATTCAACACAGTTTTGAAGTCTTAGCCACAGCTATTAGAGAAGAAAAAGAAAAAAAGCTATATTGGAAAAATAATACTATTACTGTCTGCATATGACATGATACTTTGCATAGAAAATCTTAAAGATGCTATCAGAAAACTACTAGAGCTCATCAATAAATTCAGCTAAGTTGTAGATAGAAAATTAATACACAGGAACCTGTTGTATTTCTATATATTAACAATGAAAGCTCAGAAAAAGAAAGGAAACAATCTCATTTACTACTGCAGCACAAAGAATAAAATACCTAGGAGTAAACATATCTAAGGGGGCAAAAGACTAATACTCAGAAAATATAAGAAGCTAGTCAAAGAAACTGAAGATGATACAAACAAATGAAAAGACATACCATGTTCTTGGACTGGAAGAATACTGTCAAGATGACAGTACTACCTAAAGCAATCTACAGATTCAATGAAATCCTTATCAAATTAACAATGGCAATTTTTACAGAACTAGAACAAATTTTAAATTTGCATGAAGCGTAAAAGATCCCAAATAGCCAAAGTAACAGAGACACCAAAGATGGTGGATTAGAAGGAAGTGTGCTCGTCTTTTGTGTCACAATTAGTTACTGAACAACCATCAACAGAAGGGATGTTAGAATCCACCAAAAAAAGATACTCCATGTCCAAGAACAAAGCAGAAGTGGCAAGAAGACGGTAGGAGGGCACAATCAGTTTTAAAATCAAACCTCACACTCCCCAGAGACTTGGAGGAAACAAACAAAACCCTGTGCACACCAGGATCCAGGGAAAGGAGCAGTGACCCTCCACAAGAGACTGAGCCAGACCTCCCTATGAGTGTATGAGTGTCTCCTACAGAGGCATGGTGAGCAGTGGCCTGCCACGGGGAAAGGGGCACTAGCAGCAGCAGTCCTGGGAGGCATGGCATGTGGCCTAAGTCCTCTTGGAGGAGGTCACTAATAGCCCCACCACAGAGCAGCTGGGTGGACAATCCACAAACTGGAGAAAAATTAAAGAAGTTCTTGCACTCTTGTGACAGTTCTAGGCCTCGCAAGAGACTTCCCAACAAGGAGATCTGGCAAAGGGGCAGGGAATCTGACTTTGATGGCCAGCAGGATTTGATCACAGAACTTCCACAGGACCAGGGAAACAGAGACTCTGGGAGGGCACAGAAAAAGTTTTCTGTGCACTAGAACCCAGGAGAAAGGAGCAGGGACTCCACAGTGACTGAGCCAGACTTGCCTGTGAGTGTCTGGGAGTCTGCAGCAGAGGCGTGGGTTTACAGTGGCTGCTGCAGGGTCAAGCACACTGCTAGCTGTAGTCCTGGGAGGCACAGTATGCTGGTATAAGTCCTTTTGGAGGAAGTTGCCTTTATACCTACCATAGAGTTTATAGCCTATGATAGAGACTACAGACTCTAGGACTGGGCCACCTCAGGCCAAACTACAGGGAGGAAGCACAGTCCCACCCATCAGCAGAAAACTGGATTAAAGTTTTACTTAGCACTGGCCCTGCCACCTGGAGAAGGCAATGGCACCCACTCTAGTACTCTTGCCTGGAAAATCCCATGGATGGAAGAGCCTGGTAGGCTGCAGTCCATGGGGTCGCGAACAGTGGGACATGACTGAGCGACTTCCCTTTCACTTTTCACTTTCATGCACTGGAGAAGGAAATGGCAACCCACTCCAGTGTTCTTGCCTGGAGAATCCCAGGGACGGGGGAGCCTGGTGGGCTGCGGTCTATGGCGTCACACAGAGTCGGACAGGACGGACGTGACTTAGCAGCAGGCCCTGCCACCAGAGCAAGACCCAGTTTTCCCTACAGACAGTGCCTATCAGGAAGCTTACACAAGCCTCTTGTCCTCATCCATCAGAGGGCAGACAAAATGAAAATCATAATCACAGAAAACTAACCAAAATGATCACATGGATCACAGCCTTGTGTAATTCAATGAAACTATGAGCCATATCATGTAGGGTCACTCAAGATGGGCAGGTCATGGTGAATTCTGACAAAAGGTGGTCAACTGGAGAAGGGAATGGCAAACCACTTCAGCATTCTTGCCTGACGAACCCCATGTCCAGTATGGAAAAACAAAAAGATATGGCACTGAAGGAGGAACTGTTCTGCCATACCTCCCACCCCACCCCCAGGGGGGTAGGTAGGGTAGGTGGTGTTCAGTATGCTACTGGAGAGGAGTACAGAAAAACTCCAGAAGGAATGACGAGACTGAGCCAAAGCAGAAAGGATGCCCAGCTGTAGATGTGTCTGGTGGTGAAAGTAAAGTGTGATGCTATAAAGAACAATATTTCATTGGAAATATTGGGAAATCCAGTATTAGGTCCATGAATCAAGGTAAAGTGGAAATGGTCAACAGGAGATGGCAAGAAGGAACATCGACATTTTAGGAATCAGTGTACTAAAATGGACCGGAATGGGTGAATTTAATTCAGATGACCATTATATCTACTATTGTTGGCAAGAATCCCTTAGAAGGAATGAAGTAGCCCTCATAGTCAACAAGGGTCCAAAATGCAGTACTTGGGTACAATCTCAAAATGACAGAATGATCTTGGTTTGTTTCCAAGGCAAACCGTTCAACATCACAGTAATCCAAGTCTATGCCCCAACCACTAATGCCAAAAAAGCTGAAGATGAATGGTTATATGAAGACCTGTAAGACCTTCTAGAACTAACATCAAAAAAAAGATGTTCTTTTCATTATAGGGGACTGGAATGCAAAAGTAGGAAGTCAAGAGATACCTGGAGTAACAGGCAAGTTTGGCCTTGGAGTACAAAATGAAGCAGGGCAAAGGCTAACAGAGTTTTGCCAAAAGAACACACTGGTCTCAGCAAACACCCTCTTCCAACAGTATAAGAGATGACTCTACACATGGATATGACCAGATGGTCAATACCAAAATCAGACTGAATATATTCTTTGCAGGCAAAGATGGAGAAGTTCTCTCTACACAGCCAGCAAAAAGAAGACCTGGAGCTGACTACTGCTCAGATCATCAGCTCCTTACTGCAAAAATCAGACTTAAATTTAAAAAAGTAGGGAAAACCACTAGGTCACTAAGGTATGACCTAAATTATGATTATACAGTAGAAGTGACAGATAGATTCAAAGGGTTAGATCTGATAGACTGCCTGAAGAACTATAGATGGAGGTTTGTACCATTGTATAGGAGTTGGTGATCAAAACCATCCCCAAGAAAATGAAATGCAACAAGGAAAAATAGCTCCTTGAGTAGGCCTTACAAATAGCTAAGAAAAGAAGAAAAGTGAAAGTCAAAGGAGAAAAGTAAAGATATACCCATCTGAATGCAGAGTTCCAAAGAACAGCAAGGAGAGATAAGAAAGCCTTCTTAGATGGACAATGCAAAAAAAGAGAGGCAAACAATAGAATGGGAAAGACTAGAGATCTCTTCAAGAAAATCAGAGATACCAAGGGAACATTTTATGCAAAGATGGGCACAGTAAAGGAAAGAAACGTAAGAATCTCACAGAAGAGGAAGAGATTAAGAGAAGGTGGGAAGAATACACAGAAGAACTGTACAAAAAAGGTGTTAATGACCAGACACAATGGTGTGGTCATTCACCTAGAGCCAGACATTCTAGAGTATGAAGTCAATTAGGCCACAGGAAGCATTACTACAAACAGAGCTATTGGAGGTGATGGAATTCCGCTGAGGTATTTCAAATTCTAAAATATGATGCTGTTAAATGCTGCACACAATATGCCAGTAAATTTGGAAAACTCAGCAGTGGCCACAGGACTGGAAAAGATTTCATTCCTACCTCAAAGAAAGGCAATGCCAAAGAATGTTCAAATTACCATACTATTGCACTCATTTCACATGCTATCAAGGTAATGTTCAAAATCCTTCAAGCTAGGCTTCAACAATGCATGAACCAAGAACTTCTAGATGCTCAAGCTGGATTTAGGAAAGGCAGAGGAAACAGATCAAATTGCCATCATCCGCTGGATCATAGATAAAAAGAATGTCAGCAAAACATATACTTCTACTTCATTTACTACGCTAAAGCCTTTGACTGTGTGGATCACAACAAACTTTGGAAAATTCTTCAAGAGATGGGAATACCAGACCCCTTAGACAGGGGTTTGTTTGCTGACAAACCTGTGTACAGGTCAAGAAGCAACAGTTAGAACCAACATGGTACAACAGATTGGTTCAAAATTGGGCAAGGAGTATCTCAAGGCTGTGTATTGTCATTCTGCTTATTTAATTTATATGCAGAGAACATCATGCGAAATGCTGGGCTGGATGAATCACAAGCTGGGATCAAGATTGCTAGGAGAAATACCAATAACCTCAGATATGCCGATAACACTACCCTAAAGGCAGAAAGCGAAGAGGGACTAAAAAGCCTCTTGATGAAAGTGAAAGATAAAAGCAAAAAGCTGGTTTAAAACTCAACATTCAAAAAACTAAGATCATGGCATTCGCTCCCATTACTTCATGGCAAATAGATGGGAAAAAATGGCAACAGTGACAGACTTTATTTCTTTGGGCTCCAAAATCACTGCAGATGGTGACTGCAGCCATGAAATTAGTACTGAATATAGTTCCTGTGCTTACAGTAGGACCTTATTTATCTGTTTTATGTACAGTAGAATGTAAGTATTGTGTATCTTTACAATTTTTTAAGTAAACTGAGATAACCCAATGACTAGCCTACTAACACTCTCCTGGCACCTAAATATGATATGCTGGGTGACAAGGGCTTATAGAACTGGAGACCCAAAGAGTGTCCACTTTCTCTGACCAAGTTATGATAATAAAAGAATCTCTTAAGACCAAGAGAGTTCCTGGGAATGGTGGGAGTTCCAGTGTAGCCCCTGCTAGATAAGCAGATTGGTTCTTGCTACAGCTGTTTGGTTAGCTGGAAGGGGAGTCCTCTATCCAGGATGCAGTTAGTGAAGGGAACATGGCCAGAATGATCATGTGGATCATTCTCAGTGATGCAGTGGGTACCAGTTTACGAAGGTACCTGTGGGCACCTTGGTCAGGAGCTTGAATTTTATTCTAAGTCAAGTGAGAATCTGCTGTGGAAATCTATATAGCTCCATTTCTCCTGTATATTTATCTCAAACATTTCTGTTGTGTTCACAAACAGGTAGAAGAAACAAGAGAACAGAATGAATAAACAGAAAGATGTTCAGACAAGGGAATTACTGGGTTATGATTCACTTGGAAGACTAGCATAAAAATTCGTGGAACCTATCTGTTTTGGTACTATCAAGAACAGAAGGAGACAAGATGATAGAGTGTGAGGTTTTCATCTTAACCTTGATGAAGGAAACTAAGACAGCAACCAAAGTGAGACATTTCCATGTTTTTGTCTCTGCAAACATTGAACCAAAGAGGTTGGACTTAGGGCAGGAAGAATGTTGAAAAAAGAGGTGCTTGGGATGTGGAGTCAAATATAGGGGGGGCTGAGATTTCTCAGGGAAGATGAAAAACTGAAAGTGTAGTATCAAGTGAACTGAAGGTCTCCATATCAAGGTGTACATCAGAGAAGCATCAGTGTTGACAGCAACCATTCTGTTCCTGATTGGATTAGATTTTGTGTTTCCATGAAATTAAAAAGACACCGCTCCTTAAAAGAAAAGCTATGGAAAAACCTAGACAGCGTATTGAAAAGCAGAGACATCATTTTGCCCACAAAGGTCCAATTCAATAAAAGCTATGGTTTTTTCAGTAGTCATATATGGATGTGAGAATTGGACCATAAAGAAGGCTGAGCACAGAAGAACTGATGCTTTTGGAACTGTGGTGCTGGATAAAACTCTTTCAAGTCCCTTGGACAGCAAGGAGATCAAACCAGTCAATCCTAAAGGAAATCAACCCTGAATATTCATCAAAAGGACTAGTACTGAAGCTGAAGCTCCAATACTTCGGCCACCTGATTGATGAGCTGACTCACTGGAAAAGACCCTGATGAAAGACAGGCAGGCAGAGAAGGGAGCAACAGAGGATGAGATCGTTAGATGGCATCACCAACTCAATGGATATGAGTTTGCTCAAACTCTGGGAGACAATGAAGGACAGGAAAGCCTGGTGTGCTGCAGTCCATAGTGGTCACATAGAGTTTAAGACACTGCTGAGCGACTGAACAACAACAAAGATATTGAGAAAGAAACTGGAGCTGGAGGAATCATGCTCCCTGACCACAGTAATCAAAACAGTATTGTGCTGGCACAAAAACAGAAATATAGATCAATGGAATAGAATAGAAAACCCAGAAATAAACCCACACCTATTGTCAATAATGTATGATAAAAGGGCAAGAATATACAGTGAAGAAAAAGAGTATGTGGTAATGGGAAAACTGGAAAACTACATAAGAAGGAAACTAGAACAGTATCTAATATCACACGCAAAACTAAACCCCAAATCAATTAATGGGGTTCTGAATGTAGAACTGGATGCTATAAAACTGCTAGAGGAAAACAAAGACATAACACCCTTGTACATAAATCGTGACAGAATCTTTTTGGATTTCCAAATGAATAGAATGATGAAAATAAAAACAAAAATAAACAAATGGGACTTAATTAAAAGCTTCTGGACAACAAAGGAAACCATAAACAAAATGAAAAGACAAGCTATAAAATGGAGAAAACATCTGCAAACCATGCAGCCCCCAAGGTCTTAATCTCCAAAATATAGAAACAGCTCATGCAGCCCAGTCATAAAATGTGCAGAAGAGCTAAACAGATATTTCTCCAAAGAAGACATAGAGATGGCAAACAGGTACATGAAAAGATGCTCAACACTGCTAATTACTAGAGAACCTCAAATAAAAACTACAATGAGTTATCACTTCATACCATTCAGAATGGCCATCATCCATCAAAAAATCTACAAATAATGAATGCTGGTTGAGAGTATGGATAAAAGGGAGATCTCCTACACTGCTGGGAATATAAACTGGTACAGCCACTATGGAGAACAATGTGGAGGTTCCTTAGAAAACTAAAAATAAAGCTACATATAATTCTGCAATCCCACTCCTGGGCATATATCTGAAGAAAACTATAATTCAGAAATATAAATGCACCCCAGTATTCACAGAGGCACTATTTACAATAGCCAAGACATGGAAGCAACCTAAGTGTTTACTGACAGATGAACAAATAAAGAAGCTATGGTATATACAGACACACACACACAGTAGAGTATTATTCAGCCACAAATGCATTTTAAAATGCCATTTGCAGCAATATGGATGGGTTTAGAGATTATCATACTAAATGAAGTAAACCAGACAAAGATAAATATGTATGATATTGCTTATATTTGAAAGCTCAAAAAAAAAAAAAAAAAAGAAGATATAAATGAACTTGTTTCCTACACATGAAAGGACTCAGGCATAGAAAACAAATCTGTGGTTACCAATGGGCAAAATGGGATGGGAGGAGGGATAAATTAGCAGGTTGGGATTAACATATACACACTACTATAAACAAAATAACCAACAAGGACCTACTGTGTAGCAAAGGAAACTGTAGTCAACAGTTTATAATAACCTATAAGGGAAGATAATCTGAAGAGGACTATATGTATATGTATGTATACATAACTGAATTGCTGTACTGTATACCTGAATGCCAAGTGATACTGTAAATCAACTACATTAAATAAAAAAATTATATACAAATGATAAACAGGTATATTGGCCTTCATATCAATGATACAATATGGGTAGAAAAAGCATTTAGAGACAAAAATTACGGTTCAGGCTCACGGTAATGCTATAATTAAACAAAATAGCGAACCAGTTATATTCAATGATCCAGTCTATCTTTTTCCCCATTCCCTAACAGAAACAACCAAACTGTCTCCCAGCATTTCTGAATTTAAAAGCTAGGTCCTTCACACTTTCCCTTTGTAGTGTTAGTGTTTCGCTTATGTTGCTTTTCAGTTTGATCCTCCATCATAACATGGAACAAGTAGGGTAAAAATAATGGAAATGTGTGTTGGCAGATTTTGTTATTAGATCTAAATTTCATAGAAAAATGCCTTGCAACTAAGGAATAAAGCCAAAATTATAAAATTCAATAAATACTTATTCAATGACTACAAGCAAGTTAATATATTAGGTCTTATTAATTGAAAGGGCTTTCCTGGTAAAGCTCAGCTGGTAAAGAATCCACCTGCAATGCAGGAGACCCCAGTTCAGTTCCTGGGTTGAGAAGATCCGCTGCAGAAGGAAAAGGCCACCCACTCCAGTATTCCTGGGCTTCCCTGGTGGCTCAGCTGGTAAAGAATCTGCCTGCAACATGGAAGACCTGGGTTCAATCCCTGGGTTAGGAAGATCCCCTGGAGAAGGGAACGGCTATCCACTCCACACAGACATGGACCTTGATATTAAGCAAATTAAAGTTCTTAGAAGTTACATTTCACTGTTGGTTTTACATATATCCTCTCACCTCAAATAGGTTATCTCTTATATAAATGCATGCATACACATATGGATATACACATACACACACATTAATACTTGTAAATGCATATATATATATATATATATATATATACATACACATAAATATGTAGAAGGACAGAATCACGAAGATGCTAACTTACAGATTGCTGCATACCATGTTTGTTTTAAAATATCTGTCAAATACCCCCAGAGAAATAACATTTTCCTATCCAGAAATTATGTGGAATAGAAAAATTTCAAGGTCCTTTCCAGCTTTACCCTATTAATTCACAGAAGATAGAAGTTCTGATAACGTGTTGAGATCGGTATCTAATTTCAAGATTTAATTTATCAGTTGCTATACTTTACAGGTGGATATTTAATAAAGCATATCAAAGTTGCAAAACCAACCCATTTCACTTTCAGAACCTTAAGTTTTGTCATCAACCTAGTAAACTGATGTAAAAGCTTCATTAAGAGAGAGATGTAATTTGTGCTCTTCCAGAGTGTTCAATAGACTAAAAATTAAATTTTCTCTTATAACCAAAGATGATTCTTACGTCAAGGACTGATCCAGAGAGATCAGCTCGTTCAAGATTTGCACAGCAGAGATTGGCGTGGGCGAGATTGCAGCGACTTAAATTGGCCATTTTGAAGTTAATGTATCGCAGGTCCAATCGAGAAAGATCAGCACCACTGAAGTTTAAACCCTAAAATTTAAAAACACAAATGGTCACAAGATATAAACCATCTGTTGTGTTTAATTTAATCACAATAGTTAAGCACCGTGGTTTATAGAAGTAATTGGCAGTTCAGTCACTTGGAGTCTATTACAAAACATGATCAAATGGAACTCAGATATATAAAATCAGTATCCTTAATGGAGTCTTAAAAGTCACTCGATTTACATATAACATTAGAATGCATCCTGGCTATGCCTCATTTATGTGCAGAAGTTGCTAAAAAGATAGATCTCTGCTGGTCATGCACCTGTTGATCACTATTTTTAATAAACTGTACTTATTAATTCTATAATTCAAGAACGTTATATTGTTAAAAGTTAGTACTGGAGTTTTTAAAATCGTTATTGCTATAACACATAAAAGTATCTTCCACTGCCACTGACTGTTCATGCATAACAGCTGTACAAATAATTGACTTTTTAATTGTTGGAATTTCTATGCACTACCAAAAACTGCTGTATGAGGCATAATTAAACAGTAAAAGACTATTATATCTCTTTTTTATGCTACCATTTTGGGACTAACTCAATGCCATGACCCATAATTAAAATATATCTTGCATGAAAAACGAAAATAAGGCAAGAAAAAAATTCCTAGAAGAATTTAAAACTTCCCTCAGAGACTTGCTGACACAAATAACTCATGTAAAATCTGCTTCAACTACCTGGCAACGCAATTCTGATTTGGTTGGAGTGGCGAGCAGAAACCGGACAAATTCCTTTCGAGATATGGGTGAATGATCCTCTGGTGGTTGTGAATTCTTGAAGACATATTGACAAATTAGTGGAGAATTCTGGGAGACAGTTACAATAAATATATTATTTGGCTAATGTAAAAAGAAACTTACCTTTATTGCCACTTCCAGGTGTTCAATCAATGAATCAATACCAAAAAATCTCGCTTCTTCTAACACACCTATCATAACAAAAACAATTTGACTTTTACAGAATACTATTCATCTCAATAATCTTTTATAAAGGATTCTATAAAGTTAAATCCTCACAAGTGAAATACAAGTTTTGCTGTCATTGCTCAGTGTCTGAGTCTCTGACTCCATGGACTGTAGCCAACCAGGCTCCTCTGTACATGGGATATCCCAGGAAAGACACTGGAATAGGTTGCCATTTCATTCTCCAGTGGATCTTGCCAGACAAGGGATTGAATCCACGTCTCCTGCACTGGCAGGCAGATTCTTTACCACTGAGCCATCAGGGAAGCCATGAAATACAAGTAGGGTAGGCTATCCCACTTTAAACAAGAAAAATAACTAATGTTTAGAACATATGTATAACACTTAAAAATATCTGTAAATAAAGAAACTTTCTAAATAGTTTATATACAGCAAAAGAAAAAAACAGAAGACTAATGAATCAGAAAGCTTTCCATATTACAAAATAATTTCAGAAAACTACCTTAAATAAACCATAAGCCAAAAAAATCCAAATTATCACACATTCTTAAATAACTGATACAGTGATTTTTAAACCAATAAATGGGTCACCTAATCTTAACACTTCATTGACTTTTTCAGGAAGCAGATCAGAATAACTTTGTCACATGTTATCTTTTACTTACTGAATCAAAAATTACAGAAATAAATAAAAGGAAGCCAGCTTCAAAAAAAAGTCAGAAGTATAATTTAGAAACTTTGTTATACGAGAATCAATTTTTAAAAGGAGATTTCTAGGGGACTCCAATCAGGATTCAGAATAGGACATGGAGCTCATTCTCTCCAACAAGCCTATCAAAAATTCATCTACATCTTGAACAGTTCTCACAGTAATCTTGGAATGCTGGTAGAATATCCCAAACACCCCAAATTACACGAAATATCTCCACATAACGAGGTAGGACCAGAAAAACAGAAAAAGAAATTGGGATGGTACTTGCCAGCCTGGGAGGAAAATGTGAAAGAGGAAAGGTTCCTAATCCTGAGGTCAGCTGGGACAAAATCAGATTGGGTGATACTAGCCTCTAAAGCTCGCTTTCTGTCCCAGCTGATCTCCCCACCTGTGAAGAAGCTTCCGAGGATGTAGGAAGTTTTCCTCTTTCACAACTTCCTCCCAGGGGTGCAAGTCTCATCCTAATATGAAGCAGGGCAAAGGGTAACAGTTTTGCCAAAAGAACACACTGGTCACAGCAAACATCCTCTTCCAACAAAGCAAGAGAAGAGGCTACACATGGACATCATCATCACATGGTCAATACTGAAATCAGATTTATAATATTCTTTGTAGGCAAAGATGGAGTAGCTTTGTACAGGCAGCAAAAGCAAGACCTAGTGCTAACTGTGGCCCAGATCATGAGCTCCTTATTGCAAAATTCAGACTTCAAATGAAGAAAGTGGGTAAAACCATAAGGTCCCTCAGGTATGACCTAAATCAAATCCTTATGATGTCGTCGTGAAGTCGCTTAGTCTTCTGTCCATGGGATTCTCCAGGCAAGAGTACTGGAGTGGGTTGCCATTTCCTTCTCCGGGAGATCTTCCTGACCCAGGGATTGAACCTGCGTCTCCCACATTGTACGCAGACACTTTACCATCTGAGCCACCAGAAGTGAAAAATAGATTCAAGGGATTAGATCTGATAGAGTGCCTGAAGAACTATGGACAGAGATTTGTAACACTGCATAGGAGGTGGTGACAAAACCATCCCCAAGAAAATAAAATGCAAAAAGACAAAATGGCTGTCTGCGGAGGCCTTACAAATAGCTGAGAAAAGAAGAGAAATGAAAGGCAAAGGAGAAAAGGAAAGACATACCCACCTGAATGCAGAGTTCCAAAGAACAGCAAGGAGAGAGAAGAAAAACTTCCTAAGTGAATACTCCAAGAAATAGAGGCAAACAACAGAATGGAAAAGACTAGAGACTTTTTAAGAAAATTAGAGATACCAAGGGAACATTTTATGCAAAAATGGGTACAATAAAGGACAGAAATGGTATAGACCTAACAGAAGCAGGAAATACTAAGAAGAGGTGACAAAAATACACAGAACTGTACTAAAAAGGTCTTAAAGACCAGATAATCACGATCATGTGGTTATTCATTTAGAGTCAATATCCTGGAGTGTGAACTCAAGTGGGGTTTAGGAAGCATTACTATGAACAAAGCTAGTGGAGGTGATGTAATTCCAGCTGAGCTATTTCAAATCCTAAAAGATGATGCTGTGAAAGTGCTGCACTCAGTATGCCAGCAAATTTGGAAACTCAGCAGTGGCCACAGGATTAGAAAAGTTCAATTTTCATGCCAATCACAAAGAAGGACAATGCCAAAGAATATTCACACTACCACACAACTGCACTCATTTCACATGCTACCAAGGTAATGCTCAAAATACTTCAAGCTAGGCTTCAACAGTATGTGAACCAAGAAATTCCAGATGTACAAGCTAGATTTAGGAAAAGCAGAGGAACCAGAAGTCAATTTGCCAACATCTGCTGGATCACAGACAAAGCAAAAGAATTCAAGAAAAACATCTACTTCTGTTTCACTGACTGTGCCAAAGCCTTTGACTGTGTGGATCACAGCAAAACTGTGGAAAACAAAGAGATGGGCATACCAGACCACCTGACCTGCTCCTAAGAAATGTGTATGCACACCAAGAAACAACAGTTAGAAGTGGACATGAAATGATGGATTGTTTCAACCTTGGGAAAGAAGTACATCGAGGCTGTATACTGTCACCCTACTTATTTAACTTATGTGCAAAGTACTCATGTGAAATGCCGGGTTGGATGAATTCCAAGCTGGAATAAAGATTTCTAGGAGAAATAGCAATAACCTCAAATATGTAGATACCACCATCCTAATGGCAGAAAGTGAAGAGGAGGGAAAAAGTCTCTTGATGAAGGTGAAAACAACATTCAAAAAACTAAGATCATGGCATCTGGCTCCCTCACTTCATGGCAAATAGACGGGAAAAAAAGGAAACAGTGAAAGACTTCATTTCGGGAACTCTAGAATCACTGTGGATGGGGACTGCAGCCATGAAATTAAAGACACTTGCTCCTTGGAAGAAAAGCTATGAGAAACTTAGCATATTAAAAAAGCTATAAAAAAGAGACAGCTCTTTGGTATGGCCAAAAGTATGGTTTTTCCAGTAGTCATGGATGGATTGAAAGTTGGACCATAAAGAAGGCTGAGCGCCAAAGAACTGATGCTTTTGAGCTGTGGTGCTAGAGTAGACTAATGAGAGTCCCTTGGACAGCAAGGAGATCAAGCCAGTCAATCCTAAAGGAAATAAATCAACCCTGAATATTCACTGGAAGGACTGATGTTGATGCTCCAATACTTTGGCCATTTGATGCGGATACTATTTTGCAAAAGATCCTGATGCTAGGAATCATTCAGAGCAGGAGGTGAAAGGGACGACAAAGGATGAGATGGTTGGATGGCATTACCAACTCAATGCACATGAGTTTGAGCAAACTCTGGGCGACAGTGAAGGACAGGGAAGCCTGGCTTGTTGCAGTCCATGGGACCACAAAGAGTCAGTCAGACTTAGCAACTGACTAACAACAACAGAGGCTCAGAGAAGAGTGAGGGACACATTTATGATGAAAGCTGTTCAAAGCACTGGCATAGAAAGAACCTACCTTACATGATAAAGGCCACTTATAACAAACCCACAGCAAACATAATCTTAACAGTGAAAACTGAAAGCATGCCCTCTAGGATCAGGAACAAGACAAGGGTGCCCTATCTAACCACTATTATTCAACACAGTTTTGAAAGTCCTAGCTACGGTAATCAGAGAAGAAAGAGAAGTAAAAGGAATCCAGATTGGAAAGGAAGAAGAAAAACTCACTATTTGCAGATGACACTGATACTTGTACATGAAAAACTCTAAAGATACTATCACAAATTTACTAGAGCTAATCAGTGAATTTATTAAAATCAGAGGATAAAAAAATCAATACATAGCAATCACTTGAATTCCTACACACTAGCAACGAAAAATCAGAAAGAGAAATTAAGGAATTAAACACATTTACCATTGCAACAAAAATAATAAAATACATAGGAATGCGTCTGCCTGCAACGCGGGAGATTTGGGTTCGATCCCTGGGTGGGGAAGATCCCCTGGAGAAGGAAATGGCAACCCACTCCAGTATTCTTGCCTGGAAAATTTCATGGACAGAGAAGCCTGGTGGGATACAGTCCATGGGGTCACAAAGAGTCAGACACAACTGAGTGACTTCACTTTCTAAGGAGACAAAAATTGGATTAAAGATTTATTGCACATGGCCCCGACCATCAGAACAAGAACCAGTTTCCACCTCAGGTCAGTCTCTCCCATCAGGAAGCGTCCATAAGCCTCTTATCCTTCTCCTTCAGAGGACAGACAGACTGTAAACACAGTCACAGAAAACTAACCAAACTGATTACATGGACCACAGCCTTGTCTAACTCAACGAAACTATGAGCCATGCCATATAGGGCTACCCAAGATGGACAGGTATGGTGGAGAGTTCTGACAAAACTGAGAAGGGAATGGCAAACCACTTCAGTATTCTCACCTTGAGAAACCCATGAACAGTATGAAAAGGCAAAAAGATAGGACGCTGAAAGATGAACTCCCCAGGTTGGTAGGTGCCCAATATGCTACTGGAGATCAGTGGGAAATAACTCCAGAAAGAATGAAGAGACAGAGACAAAGCAAAAACAACACCCAGTTGTGGATGTGAGAAGCAAAGTCCAATTCTGTGAAGAGCAATATTGCATAGGAACCTGGAATGTTAGGTCTACAAATCAAGGCAAATTGGAAGTGCTGAAACACGAGATGGCAAGAGTGAACATCAACATCTTAGGAATCAGTGAACTAAAATGAAGTGGAATGGGTGAATTTAACTCACATGATCATTGTATCTACTATGTTGGCAAGAATCCTTAGAAATGGAGTGGCCATCATAGTCAACAAAAGAGTCTGAAATGCAGTACTTGGATGTAATCTCAAAAGCAATAGAATGACCTCTGTTCGTTTCCAAGGCAAACCATTCAATATCATGGTGATCTAAGTAATGCTGAAGTTGAATGGTTCTATGAAGACCTTCAAGACCTTCTAGAACTAACACCCAAAAAAGATGTCCTTTTCATTATAAGGGACTGAAAAGCAAAAGCAGGAAGTTAAGAGATACCTGGAGAAACAGGCAAATTTGGCCTTGGAGTACAGAATGAAGCAGGTCAAAGGCTAATAGAGTTCTGGCAACAGAATACACTGGTCATAGCGAACACCTTCTTCCCACAACACGAGAAGATTCTACACATGGACATCACCAGATGGTCAATAATGAAATCAGACTGATTATATTCTTTGCAGCCAAAGATGGAGAAGGTCTATACAGTCAGCAAAAACAAGAATGGGAGCTGACTGTGGCTCAGATCATGAACTCCTATTGCCAAATTCAGACTTCAATTGAAGAAAGTGGGGAAAACTACTAGACCATTCAGGTATGACCTCAGTCCTTTATAATTATCCAGTGCAAGTGACAAATAAATTGAAGAGATTAGCTATGATAGACAGAGTGCCTGAAAAACTGTGGACAGAGGTTCACAACATTGAATAGGAGACAGGAATCAAGACCATCCCCAAGAAAAAGAAATGCAAAAAAGCAAAATGGCTGTCTGAGAAGGCCTTACAAATTTTTCATTCCAATCCCAAAGAAAGGCAATGCCAGAGAATGCTCAAACTACCGCACAATTGCACTCGTCTCACACACTAGTAAAGTAATGCTCAAAATTCTCCAAGCCAGGCTTCAGCAATACGTGAACCGTGAACTTCCAGATGCTCAAGCTGATTTTAGAAAAGGCAGAGGAATCAGAGATCAAATTGCCAACATCCGCTGGATCATGAAAAAAGCAAAAGAGTTCCAGAAAAACATCTATTTCTGCTTTACTGACTATGCCAAAACCTTTGACTGTGTGGATCACAACAATCTGGAAAATTCTGAGAGAGATAGGAATATTAGACCACCTGATCTGCCTCTTGCGAAATCTGTATGAAGGTCAGGAAGCAACAGTTAAGAACTGGACATGGAACAATGGACTGGTTCAAAATTGGGAAAGGAGTACATCAAGGTTATATATTGTCACCTTGCTTATTTAACTTATATGCAGAGTACATTATGAGAAATGCTGGGCTGGATGAAGCACAGGCTGGATTCAAGTTTGCCAGGAGAAATATCAATAACCTCAGATATGCAGATGACACCACACTTACGGCAGAAAGCAAAGAACAACTAAAGAGCCTCTTGATGAAAGTGAAAGAGGAGAGTGAAAAAGCTGGCCTAAAGCTCAACATTCAGAAAACTAAGATCATGGCATCCAGTCCCATCACTTCATGGCAAATAGATGGAGAAACAGTGGGAACAGTGAGAGACTTTATTTTGGGGGGCTCCAAAATCAGTGCAGAAGGTGACTGTAGCCATGAAATTAAAAGACACTTACTTCCTTGAGGAAAAGTTATGACCAACATAGACATCTTATTAAAAAGCAGAGACATTACTTTGCCAAGATGGCAGAAAGCAAAGAACAACTAAAGAGCCTCTTGATGAAAGTGAAAGAGGAGAGTGAAAAAGCTGGCCTAAAGCTCAACATTCAGAAAACTAAGATCATGGCATCCAGTCCCATCACTTCATGGCAAATAGATGGAGAAACAGTGGGAACAGTGAGAGACTTTATTTTGGGGGGCTCCAAAATCAGTGCAGAAGGTGACTGTAGCCATGAAATTAAAAGACACTTACTTCCTTGAGGAAAAGTTATGACCAACATAGACATCTTATTAAAAAGCAGAGACATTACTTTGCCAAGAAAGTTCTGTCTAGTCAAAGCTATGGTTTTTCCAGTGGTCATGTATGGATGTGAGAGTTGGACTATAAAGAAAGGTAAGCGCCAAAGAATTGATGCTTTTGAACTGTGGTGTTGGAGAAGACTCTTGAGAGTCCCTTGGACTATAAGGAGATCCAACCAGTCCATTCTAAAGGAAATCAGTCCTGAATATTCATTTGAAGGATGCTGCTGAAGCTGAAACTCCAATACTTTGGCCACCTGTGAGAAGAACTGACTCATTTAAAAAGACTCTGATGCTGGGAAAGCCTGAAGGCAGGAGGAGAAGGGGATGACAGAGGATGAGATGGTTGCATGGCATCACTGACTCAATGGACATGAGTTTGAGTAAGCTCTGGGAGTTGGTGATGGACAGGGAGGCCTGGTGTGTTGCAGTCCATGGGGTCACGAGGAGTTAAGATACAACTGAGTGACTGAACTGAACTAAACGAGACAAAAGAGCTGTATACAGAAAACCATAAGACATTGATGAAAAAAATCAAAGATGACAAACAGTTGTAGAGATATTCCATGCTCCTGGGTTGGTAGAATCAATACCGTGAAAATTACTATACTAACAGATGCAGTCTATAAATTCAATGCTGCTGATGCTGCTAAGTTGCTTCAGGCGTGTCCGATTCTGTGTGACCCCATAGACCGCAGCCCACCAGGCTCCCCATCCGTGGGATTCTCCAGGCAAGAGTACTGGAGTGGGTTGCCATTTCCTTCTCCAATGCATGAAAGTGAAAAGTGAAAGTGAAGTTGCTTAGTCATGTCTGACTCTTAGTGACCCCATGGACTACAGCCTACCAGACTGCTCCATCCATGGGATTTTCCAGGCAAGAGTACTGGAGTGGGGTGCCATTGCCTTCTCCGAGATTCAATGCAATCCCTATCAAATTATCAATGGTATTTTTCACAGAACTAGAACAAAAAATTTCACAATTCATATGGAAACACAAAAGACTCTGAAAAGCCAAAGCAATCTTGAGTCAGAAGAATGGAGCTGGAGGAATCAACTTACTTGATTTCAGATACACTACAAAACTACAGTATCAGAGAGTATGGTACTGACACACAAACAGAAATACAGACAAATGGAACAAGACATAAAGCCTAGGGATAAACCCATGTATGACTGACACCTTATCTTTAACAAAGGAGGAAGTATATACAATGGGCAAAGTCTCTTCATTAAGTGGTACTGGGACAACTGAACTATGTGTAAAAGAATCAAATTAGAACACTCCTAACACCACATAACAAACATCGGTTCAAAATGGATTAAAGATCTAAATATAAGACCAGAAACTATAAAACTATTGGAGGAAAACACAGGCAGAACGTTGTATGACATAACTCATACCAAGATCCTTTATGATCCACCTCCTAGAATAAGAAAAATAAAAACAAAAATGAACAAGTGGGACCTAATTAAACTTAAAAGCTTTTGCACAGCAAGGAAAACTATAAATAAGGTAAAAAAGACAACCCTAAGAATGGGAGAAAATAGTAAATGAAACAAGTGACAAAGACTTAAATCTCCAAAATATGCAACAGCTCATACATCTCAATGTATACATATTGATGCATGTATTACATATACATAGAAAAATACAACTCAGCTTTCAATATTGCAAAGCAATTATCCTTCAATTAAAAATAAATCGATTTTTTAAAAGATAAAAGAGGATTCAAGAGGCATCAAGCACAAAAATAAAGCATGATTTCTCTACAGAAAATATGCAGGCCACAAGGAAGTAGCAAGATATATTTAAGGTTCTAAAAGGGAATAATCTGCAGCCTAGGATATGCTACCAATCAAGACTATCGTTTCCAATAGAAGGCAGAATAAAGAATTTCTCAGACAAGCAAAAACTAAAAAAAGATATCAATACTAATTGGAAAAGGCCCTGATGTTGGGAAAGATTGAGGGCATGAAGTGAAGAGGATGACAGGATGAAATGACTGGATGGCATCAGTGACTCAATGGACATGAGTCTGAGCAAGCTCCAGGACATAATGAAGGACAGAGAAAAGCTGGTGTGCTGTAGTTCATGGGTTCGAAAAGAGTCAGACATAAATTAGTGAATAAACAACAAGAAGAACAAAATGTATCCTAAAAGAAATATTGAAAGGTCTTCTATAAATAGAAGGGAAACGAGAATATGCAAGAAAGAAAAAAAAATCACAAATGGAAATTAAATCACTTACCAAATTTTTTGAAAATGTTGATAACTCCAAGGAATAGCAAAACAATAAATGTGAAATGTAAAAGAAGAAATCAAAATCATAAATATGGGAGAAGTGAGTAAGAAAATGTAGATTTTTTTGTGGAATCTGTTTGAGATTATACGACAGTCTAAAGGAAGTACATATAAGAGGTTGACATACTTGAAAAACAAGCCACAAATCAAAAATGTGTAATAGAGGCAGAAAAACCAAAAAGCACAGGAGCACAATGCAAAAGAAAATCAAACTACAGAAGGAAAAAGAAGAAGGAAAAGATCAAAGAAGAAATACAAAAATCAACTGGAAAAGAAGGTATGAAATGGTAATAAACACATGTCTATCAATAATTACCCTAAATGTCAACGGACTAAATGCTCCAATCAAAAAACATGGAGTAGCAGATTGGATTAAAAACACAAGAACCTAAAATAGGCTGCCAATGAGAGACTCACTTTAGGGCAAAGGATACATATAGATTGAATGTGAGGGGGAAGTAAACGAAAATGACAAGAAAGTGGGGGTTACAAAGCTTGCATCAGACAAAATAAACTTTAAAACAAAGGCCAAAGGTAAAGAACAATATGTAATGACAAAAGGATCAATACAAAAAGAAGGTATTACACTCATCAACATACATGCACCCAATTTATGAGATCTAAAATACATAAAATAAATACTAAGAGACATGAAGGGAGAAACTGATAGGAAATTTAGTAATACTTGGAGACACTGACATCCCATTCATATCAATGGACAGCTGTTCTGGACAGAAAATAAGGCAACAGAGATCATACATGATACAACAGAATAGTTAGACTTAATTTGCAATTTCAAGACATTAAATCCAAAAAATGTAGAATACACATTCTTTTCAAGTGCACATGGAACATTCTCTAGGATTGATCACAGACTAGCATGAAAATAATTCTCAACAAATTTAAGAGGATGGAAATTATTTCAAGCATCTTTTCTGACCACAGTGAAATGAAAGTAGAAATCAACCACAGAACAGAAATGAGAAAAAAATGAATACATGGCAACTAAACAACACTGTTAACAAACAATGGTTCAAGGATGAAATCAAAGAAGAAATTATAAAATATGAGACAAATGGCAATGAAGACACAACTATACAAAATCTATGGGGTGCTGCGACCTTTCCTCAAAAAACGAGAGAAATCTCAAACATCATATAAAAGAATGAGAAAAAAAGGGAACAAGCAATGCTTAAAAGTCAGCAGATGGAAGGAAATAAAGATAAGACTGTTGTTACTGCTGTTGTTTAGGCACTAAGTTGTGTCCGACTTTTTTGAGACCCCAGGGACTCTAGCCCACCAGGATGCTCTCTGTCCATGGAATTTCTCAGGCAAAAATATTGTCCTTTTTATCTCCAGGGAATCTTCCTGACCTAGTGATTGAACTCGCATCTCCTGCACTGGCAGGCAGATTCTTTATCACTGAGTTATCTGGGAAGCCCAAGGATCAGACAAGAAATAAATAAAATTATAAAAAGCAATTTAAAAAAATCAATAAAACCAAGAATTAGTTTTTTAAAAGGGTACAGAAAATTTACAAATTATTGGCCAGGTTCATAAGAAAAGAGAGAGAGGACCTAAATAAACAAAATAGGAAATGAAAAACGAGAAATAACAACTGATATGTTAAAAATTTTAAAAATCGTAAGAAAATACTATGAATCATCAGAGAATACTACATGCCAACAAACTGGACAAACCAGAAGAAATGGACACATTTCTAGAAAGTATAGCCTATGAAAACTGAATTTTAAAAAGAGACCAATTTGAACACACAGATCACTACAAACAAAATAGAATCTATTAAAAAAAACCAAAAAATCCTATAAAGGCCCAGGACCAGATGGCTTCACAGTCAAAACTGGCCAAACATGTAAAGAAGAACTTACACTGACCCTTCTTAAACTCATCCGAAAGGCTGAAGAGGAGGGCACATGCTCAAAAACATTCTGTGGAGCCCCCAGTACCAAATAAGAAAAAAGACACCACCAGTAAAGAAAATTTAGGCCAATATATTTGATGATTTAGATGAAAAAAAAATTCTCATGAAACATTACCAAATCGAATCCCAAGACATGTACGAAAGATCATACACCATGACCAAGCTGGATTCATCCTAGGGTCATAGGAATGGCCCAACATTTGCAAGTCAATCTACATCAAATAAAACAAAAGACAAAAACTACACAGTCATCTCAACAGATAAAGAAAAACCACTGATAAAGTTCAGCTCCCACTCATGATAAAACATTCTCCACCAAATTAAGTATAAAAGGAACATATATCAACCTATAAGAAACTCAGAGCCAATATAATACTCAATGGCAAAAAGCTGAAAGCCTTTTACACTAAAAACTGGATTAAGACAAGGTTACCCACTCTTGCCACTTTTATTCAACATAGTATGCGAAGTCTTAGCCACAGCAAACATATAAGAGAAAGAAATAACAGGTATCCAAATTGGAAGGGAAGAGGTGAAGCTGTCATCATATTCGGGTGAAATGATAATACACATGCCCATGTGCATGCTAAGTTGATTCAGTCATATGTGACTCTTTGTGACCCTATGGACTAGAGCCCGCCAGGCTCCTTTTTCCATGGGGATTTTCTAGGCTAGAATACTGGAGTAGGTTGCCATGCACTCATCCAAGCAATCTTCCTGACCCAGGGATCAAACTTGCATCTCATGCAGCTCCTGTATTGCAGGTGGATTTTTATCACTGAGCCACTGAGGAACCCTTATACTATATATAGAAAACCCTAAGGATTCCACAGAAAAACTACTAGCACTGATAAATGAATTCAGCAAGGTAGCAGGATACAAAATTAACATACAGAAATTGGTTGTACTTCTTTACACTAACAATGAAGTATCAAAAAGCGAATATAAAAATAATTCATTTTAAAACTGCCTGCATTAAAATACTTAGAAATAAATCTCAACAAGGACATAAAAGACTTACACGGTGATTAATAAAGGAAACTGATGGTGATTCAAAGAGATGAAAGATGTCACATTATCAAGGAAAGAATTAATACTGTAAAAATGCCCATCCTGCCCAAAGCAACTACAAATTTAATGCAATCCCTATCAAGAGACCTTTCACAGAATTAGAAAAAAATAATCCTAAAATTTATATGGAACCATAAAAGACCCAGAATTGCCAAAGCAATACTGAAGAAAAAGAACAATGCAGGAAGCATAACTCCCAGATTTCACGTAATACTCAAAGCTACAGTAATCAAAACAGCTTGGAATTGGAATAAAAACAGATATATAAATTAATGGGGCAGAGTTCCAGAGAAAAGCAAGGAGAGATAATAAGTCATTCTTCAATGAACAATGCAAAGAAGTAGAGAACAAAAGAATCAGAAAGATTAGAGATCTCCTGAAGAAAACTGGGAATACCAAGGCAACATTTCATGCAAGGATGACCACAACAAAGGACACCACCCTAATAGCAACCCCTTGGACTCGTAGCCCACCAGGCTCCTCCGTCCATGGGATTTTCCAGGCAAAAATACTGGAGTGGGTTGCCATTTCCTTCTCCAAGAGATCTTCCTGACCCAGGGATTGAACCCGGGTCTCCTGCATTGTAGGCAGATGCTTTACCGTCTGAGCCACCAGGGAAGTCAATAGCACCTAATAAACCACGCTAATGGCAGAAAGTGAAGAGGAACTAAAGAGTCTCTTGATGAAGATCAATGAAGAAAGTGAAAAAGCTAGCTTAAAAATCAATATTCAAAAAACTAAGATCACTGCATCTGGTCCCATCAACTTCATGGCAAATAGATGGGGGGAAAATGGAAACAATGACAGACTTTTATTTTCTTGTACTTGCGGATGATGACTTCAAGCCATGAAATTAAAAGACACTTGCTCCTTGGAAGAAAGTGAAAGTGAAGTCACTCAGTCATGTCTGACTTTTTGCAACTCCATGGCATGGAGCCTATGAGGTTCTTCCATCCATGGAATTTTCCAAGCAAGAGTACTGGAGTGGGTTGCCATTTCCTTGGAAGAAAAGCTATGACAAACCTAGACAATCTATTAAAAAGAAGGGACATCACTTTGTCCACAAAAATCCATTTATCAAAGCTATGGTTTTTCCATTAGTCATGTATGAGAGCTGGACCATCTGGACCATAAAGGTGGCTGAGCATTGAAGACTTGATGCTTCCAAACTGTGGTGCTGGAGAAGACTCTTGAGAGTCCCTTGGACAGCAAGAAGATCAAACCAGTCAATCCTAATGGAAATAAATCAACCCTGAATATTTACTGGAAGGACTGATGCTCCCACGCTTTGGCCACCTGATGCTAAGAGCCAACTTACCTGAAAAAACCCTGATGCTAGGAAAGATTGAAGGCAGAAGCGGGTGACAGTGGATGATATGGTTGAATGCCATTACCGACTCAACGGACATGAGTTTGAGCAAACTCCGGGACCTAGTCAAAGACAGGGAAGCCTGGCTTGCTATAGTCCATGGGGCCGCAAAGAATCAGACAGAACTTAGTGACTGAATAACACTGGAGGATTGGAGGAGCATGCAGCGGCCAGGACATGGTAGGCAGGACACAGAAAGACCTGCACAGATGGCCCGGGTCATCACTCTGTGCTCCCCTGAGACACGAGTCTGCTGGTGTGGGCAGTGGTTGAGTGATGAAACCTGAGCTTCAAGGACAGACCCAGGAGAGGACTGGGGTTGGCTGTGTGGAGATAGCCTGAAGGGGCTGAAGCATGGTACAGGCTGAAATTGGGGTATGTGGAAGAATTTCAGGCCTGCCATAGAAGGGAAGCCTTTTTTTTTTTTTATTTTTTATTTTTCAGTTTGTTTTGCTTTACAATACTGTATTCGTTTTGCTATACATTGACATGAATCAGCCACGAGTGTACATGAACTCCCAATCCCGACCTCCCCTCCCCCCTCCCGCCCCACACCATCTCTCTGGACTATCCCCGTGCCTCAGTCCCAAGCATCCTATATCCTGCATCGAACCTAGACCGGCAATTCATTTCACTTATGATATCATACATGTTGCACTGCCATTCTCCCAAATCATCCCTCCCTCTCCCTCTCCCACAGC
>SJXQ01002359.1:475880-579186 GCA_006408695.1 Aepyceros melampus
AGATTGTCTTTAATCCACTGTATATTCTTGCCTCCTTTGTCGAAGATAAGGTGTCCATAGGTGTGTGGATTTATCTCTGGGCTTTCTATTTTGTTCCATTGATCTATATTTCTGTCTTTGTGCCAGTACCATACTGTCTTGATGACTGTGGCTTTGTAGTAAAGCCTGAAGTCAGGCAGGTTGATTCCTCCAGTTCCATTCTTCTTTCTCAAGATGGCTTTGGCTATTCGAGGTTTTTTGTGTTTCCATACAAATTGTGAGATTATTTGTATTTTTCACAGAAGGGAAGCCTTTCTTAAAGAGCAAGGAAGGGAGGGACGGGCCAGTCATAGGCGTTTCTTCCTCTGTGTGCTTTCAGCTGACTTGGTGCTACCTCTAGTAGCTCTGGGGGTATGTCAGTGGACTGCCTAGAGGTACAGGTGGGGCTGAAATCTGAGCCCTCTCCCCACAGCTGTGGAGATTTACATCACGGTCGCAGTTTCATAAACTCAGTTTCATAAACTCATCCAAGTGGACAGCAGGTACTCCCGTGGCTGGGATGGCGCTGGCCTTAGCAGCTATGGGCTTTGTGGGCACATGCATGTGGAGGCTGGACCAGAGTATGGACTGTTTCCACACTCCTACGCTGCGTCCAGGGGCACAACCACAGCAGTCCTCATACCTCACTTCAGTGGATCTTTGCTGGCAGATCTGCTCTGTGGCTTTGTGAACACATGGCAAAAGAGACGCCAGCCCTGACTGCCTGCATTCCACAATGGAGGTGGGACAGAGGGCAATACCAACAACAGTGTATTTTGTGAGCCTGCACAACAGTGACAGGTTATTATACCACAGAACACACTGCCCAGTGGACAGCTCCAGCAGAGCAATACTCGGTGGTTCCCTTCCCCAACAGTGCTTCAGTATCAACTACCTTGCATCGCAGCTCAGAAACACATCTGTGGGCTTCCACTCCAACAAGCAGGGAGGAGACCCTACCCATGAGAGGGCTGTGAAACCGCAAAGAAGAGGGCCCCCCGAACATCCTGTGCAGGCTTTAGTCACCAACCAGTGACACCCCCTTATCAAGGGGATAACCATAAGGACTGACTGAGGAAACAGGCAGCAGGCTTTCATATGAAAATTAGTCCTCACACCAAAAATATTAAATCCACACAAGCTATGCAGGATGCTCCCACATAACAATAGACCCCAAAGCCACAGTAGATACCTGTTTCTCCTAAACTCACTGAGCAAGACAAACTCAACTAAATGTAGTTGCAGAGTAACCACTCCAATTAAAAGATCAAGAAGAGTCCCTGAAAGAACAAAAAATGAAACAGACCTCTTTGGTCTAACAGACACTGAGTTCAACAAAGACATAATGAAAACACTGAAGGAGTTAAGAAAGGTTACCAATACAAATGCAGATTACTATAAAAGGGACTTAGAAAAAATAGCAAAGAGCCAAGGAAAATTAGAAAATTCATTGCTGAAATGAAAGCTGAGCTAAAAGCATGAGCAGCAGGTTGAATAATCAAGAAGAATAAATGATCTGCAAGATAGAATAATGGAAATCCCCCAATCAGAAGAGCAAAAAGAAAGAAAAAAAAAAAAAAAAAAGAAAGCAAGCAATTTAAGAGACCTATAGATTCTATAAAGCATAACAATGTACACCTAATAGACATTCAAAATGGAACAGGATGATAAAAGGGGATCAAAAATTTATTTGAAGAAATTATAGCTGAAATTTTCCCAAACCAAAAGAAGGAAACAGATATGCAGGTATGAGAAGTGCAGAGGATTACAAACAACATGAACACAAACAGATTACACAAAGACAAATATTTTATATGAACACCGATATATGGAATATAGAAACATAGTACTGATGAACCTATTTGAAGGGCAG
Organism: Aepyceros melampus; assembly: GCA_006408695.1. Classification (NCBI taxonomy): domain Eukaryota; kingdom Metazoa; phylum Chordata; class Mammalia; order Artiodactyla; family Bovidae; genus Aepyceros; species Aepyceros melampus. The sequence continues at coordinate 477,772 of SJXQ01002359.1, forward strand.
CAATAGACATGCAGACACAGAGGACAGACTTATGGACACGGGTGGTGTGGAGAGGAAGGAGAGGGTGAGACAAATAGAGTAGCACAGTAGTGTATATACATTACCATATGTAAAACAGCCAGTGGAACTTTGCTGTGTGAATCAGGGAACTCAAACTGAGGCTCTGTAACAACCTAGAGGGGTGGAAGGAGATAGGAGGGAGGCTCAAGAGGGACAGGACAATGTATACCTATGGGTAATTCATGTTGACGTGTGGCAGAAACCAAACGAATATAAGTAAAGAAATTATTCTTCAATTAAAAATAAATTTTTAAAAAAGTTAAAGAGAAGATTCTTAAGGCAGCAAGAGAAAAACAAAGCGCTAATTATAAGGGAATCTGTGTAAGGTTATCAACTGGTTTCTCTTCAGAAATGTTGCAGGACAGAAGGGAGTGGCAAGATATAGTCAAAATCCTGACAGGGAAAAATCTGCAAATTGGGGCACTCTAATTAGCAAGATTATCGTTTAGAATAGAAGGCAGGATAAAGAATTTCCCAGACAAGCAAAAGTTAAAATAATATATCAATACTAATTGGAAAAGACCCTGATGTTGGAAAAGATTGAGGGCAAGAAGAGAAGGGGGCAACAAGTTTGAGACAGTTAGATGGCTTCACCAACTCAATGGACAGGAATGTGAGTAAATTCAAGAGATAGTGAAGGACATGGAAGCCTGGCTTTCCTGCAATTCATGGGGTTTGCAAATAGTCGGATATGACTTAGTGACTCAACAACAACAAAATGTATCCTAAAAGAAAAACTGAACAGTCTTCTATAAATAGAAGGGAAGCAAGAATATACAAGAAAGAAAAAAATCATAATTGGAAATTAAATTACTTACCAAATTTTGTGAAAGTGATGATAACCACAAAGAATAGCAAAGTGATAAACATGAAGATGTACAAGAGGACATAAAAATCATAAAATGTGGAGAGGTAGGAAAATGTAGATTTTGGGGGGGGAAATGTGTTTGAGATTATATGGCAATCATTCAAAAGGAAGTACATATATGGGGTTAACACACTTGAAAAACAGAGTAACCACAAATCAAAAATGTATAATAGATGTACAAAGACCAAAAAGAACAGAACCATACAAAAGAAAATCAAACCACAACAGGAAAAGTGAAAAGGAAAAGAAATTTAAAAATCAAGCAGGAAAGAAGGTTTAAGATAGTAATAAATATATATTTATCAATAATCATCCTAAACATCAACAGACTAAATGCTCCAATAAAAAAATAGAGTGGCAGATTGGATTAAAAAAAGAAAAGCCTACAATAGGCTGCCTACAAGATACTCACATTAGGGTGAAGGACAAATATAGACTGAATGTGAAGGAAAAAAAATGGAAATGACAAGAAAGTGGGAGACACAATGCTCATATCAGACAAAATAGACTTTAAAAGAAAGCCATAGAGAAAGATAAAGAAGGACAATATATAATGACAAAAGGACCAATACAGAAGGAAATATTATACTCATCAACACATATGCACCCAATTTAGGAGAATTAAAATACATAAAACAAATAACAGACATAAAGGGAGAAACTGATAGGAACATAATAATAGTAGGAGATAGTAACATCACACTGAAATCAACAGACACTCGTCTGGACACAAAATCAAAAAGGCAACAGAGATCTTACATGATACGACAGAACAGTTAAGACTTAATTGACATTTTTAAGTTTTCTAGACATTGACATTTTATCTAGAAAACTCAGAATACACATTCTATCAAATGCATATGGAACATTCTCTGGGATTGATAACATAGAGGGCAAAAATAATCTTCAACAAACTTAAGAGGATAGAAATTATTTCAAGCATCTTTTCTGACATATTGACATGAAAGCAGAAATCAACCACAGAAAAAGAAATGAGAAAAAACCAATTACATGGAGACTAAACAGCATGTTATTAAAAGCCAACAGTTCAATGATAAAATCAAAGAGAGAGTTAAAAAATATGAGAAAAATGACAATGAAAACATAACTATAAACCTACAGGCTGCAGCAAAAGCAACTCCTAGTGAAACAAGCCTTCCTCAAAAATAAGACAAACCACAAACACCTCCTGAAAGAATCAGAACAGGAACCAACAATACCTAAAGTCCACAGAAAGAAGGACACAATAAAGAGCAAATTGTTGTCCTTGTTGCTGTAGTGTAGGCACTAAGTAGAGTCCAGCTCTTTTGCAACTCCAGGAACTGCAGCCCACCAGGCTGCTCTGTCCATGGAATTTCCCAGGCAAGAATACGGGAGTGGGTTTCCATTACCTTCTCCAGGGAATCTTCCCGACCCAGTGAATGAACCCACATGTCCTGCATTGGCAGGCGGATTCTTTACCACTGAGTCACCTGGGAAGCCCAAAGATCAGATAGGAAATAAATAAAATAGCGATTGAAAAGAGCATTAGAAAAAAAAAATCAATAAAACTGAGAACTGGTTCCTTAAAAGGGTAAACAAAATCGACAAAGCTCTGGCCAAGCTCACAGAAAAGAGCCTTAAATAAACAAAATAAGAAATAAAAAAGGAGAAATAACAATGGACACTGGAGCAATTTAAAAAACCTAAGAGAATACTATGAACCATAAAAGAATATTATATGCCAACAAATTGGACAATGGAGAGAAATGGACAGGTTTCTAGAAACGTAAAGACTACCAAAACTGAATTAAAAAATAGATAATTTGAACAGATTGGTCACTACAAATTAAATAGAATCGGTAACTTAAAAAAAAAAACACACAGAGGTCCAGGACCAGATGGTTTCATTGTCAAAACTGACCAAACATCAAAGGAGACCTTATACTGATCCTTCTTAAACTCATCCTAGAGACTGAAGAGGAGGAAACACTCTCAAAGACATTCTGTGAAGCCACCATCACCCAAATACCAAAACCAGGAAAAATACACTACCAGAAAAGAAAATTATAGGCCAATATATTTGATAAAATATCTCACTGAAATATAAGCAAACCGAATCCAAAACATATTAATAAGATCATACACTATGACCAACTTGGATTCATCCCAAGGTCACAGGAATGGCTCAACATATGCAAATCAATCAGTGTGACACACTACATCAAAAAAAGAAAAGACAAAAACTACACACTCATCTCAATAGATACAGAAAACACATTTGGTAAAAGTCAACACCCATTCACAATTTAAAAAAAAAAAACCTCTCACCAAACTGAGTATACAGGGAACATATATCAACATAATAAATGCTATTTATGACAACAGTTATAAATGGTCAGTATAATACTCAACTATGAAAAGGTGTTGGACACGACTGAGCAACTGAACTGAACTGATGAAAAGGTGAAAGCCCTTCCACTAAAATCTGGAATAAAACAAGGATGCCAATTCTTACCACTTCTATTCAACATAGCATAGGAAGTCCCAGTCACAGCAAACACACAAGAAAAAGAAATAAAAGATATCCAAATTGGAAAGGAAGAGGTAAAACTGTCATTATATTTAGATGAAATGATAGAAAATATGTGCCTGCATGGTAAGACACTTCAATCCTGTTTGTCTCTTTGTGACCCAAAGGACTGTAGCTTGCCAGGCTCCTGTGTCCATGGGACTTCCTAGGCAAGAATATTAGAGTGGGTAGCCATCTCCTCCTCTCAGAGATCTCGCCACTCAGGAATCAAACCCACGTTTCCTGCAGCTCCTGCACTGCAAGTGGATTCTTCACTGCTGAGTCACTGGGGAAGTCCTGATACTATATATAGAAAACCCTAAAGATTCCACAGAAAAGCTACTAGAACTGATAAAATGAATTCAGCACGGTAGCAGGATACAAAATTAACATACAGAAATTGGCTGCACATCTTTACACAAAAAATGAATGTAAAAAAAAATCCCTTTTAAAATGCCTGAAACAAAATATTTAAGAATAAATATGAACAGGAGGTAAAAGACTTTTTTCATCATTCATATATGAAATTGATGGTGATTCAAAGATCACCAAGATATCAAATCTCATGGACTGCAAGAATAAAATGGCCATACTGCCCAAAGTAATCCACAGATTTATTGTTCAGTTCAGTTACTCAGTTGTGTTCAACTCTTTGTAACCCCATGAACTGCAGCACATCAGACTTCCCTGTCCATCACCAACTCCCAGAGTCCACCCAAATCCATGTCCATTGACTCGGTGATGCCATCCAACCATCTTATCCTCTGTCGTCCCCTTCTCCTCCTGCCCTCAATCTTTCCCAGCATCAGGGTCTTTTCAAATGAGTCAGCTCTTCGTATCAGGTGGCCAAAGTATTGGAGTTTCAACTTCAACATCAGTCCTTCCAATGAACACCGAGGACTGATCTCCTTTAGGATGGACTGGTTGGTGTGATCCCTATCAAACTACCCATGAGATTTTTCACAGAACTAGAAAAAAAAAAAAAAGTCCTAAAATTTACATGGAACCATAAAAGATCCAGAATTTCCAAAGGAATACTGAAGGGAAAAAATCAACAACAATGCACCATGTTTAACTGCCAGGCTTCAGATAATACTCAAAGCTACAATAATCAAAACAGCATGGTATTAGCACAAAAACAGATACATAGACCAATGAACAGAAAAAAGAGCTCAGAAATAAACCAACACACCTCCAGTCAATTATCTTCAACAAAGATGGCAAGAATATACAAGGGGAAGAGAGACTCCTGAGTAACTGGTGCTGTGAAAGTTGGACATCAGCGTGTAAATCATTAAGTTAGAGCACACCCTTCAGAGCATATACAATAATAAACTCAAAATGGCTTAAAGACTTAAACATAAGACATGACACCATAAAAATTCCTAGGAGGGAACATAAAATGTTTTCTGACACAAATTGGACCAATGTTTTCTTAAGTCAGACTCCTAAGACCAATGGAAATAAAAGCAAAAATAAACAAATGGGACCTAATCAAACATAAGCACTGCACAGCAAAGGAAGCCATCAACAAAGAGACAACCTTTCAAGCAAGAGAAAATATTTGCAACTGAGGCAACAAACAAGGGCTTACTTTCCAAAATATACAAACAGCTGACATAAGTCAATTACAAAAAAATAAACAACCCAATCAAAAAATGGACCAAAGATCCAAACAGACATTTCTCCAAAGAAGAAACACAGACTGTCAACAGACACATGAAAAGATGCTCAACATCACTAAGTATTAGAAAAATGCTAATCAAAACTACCATGAGGTATCATCTCACACTGCTCAGAATGACCATCATTAAAGTACTTCAAATACCAAATGCAGGAGAGGGTATGGAGAAGAAGGAATTCTTGTACACTATTGGTGGGAATGCAAATTGGTACAGCCACTATGGAAAACAATACAGATATTCCTCAAAACACTAAAAACAGAATTACCATATGATCTGGCAATCCCACTCCTAGGCATACATCCAGACAAGAGTATAATTCAAAGAGACATATACACCCCTATGTTCATGGCAGCACTATTTATAATACCCAAGATATTAAACCAACCTAAATGACAACAAAACATGAATGGATAAAGATGTAGTACATATATACAATGGATATTACTCAGCCATAAAAAGGAACTAAACTGTGTCATTTGCAGAGATGTGGATGGACCTACAGACTATCATTTAGACTGAAGTCAGAGAAAAACTGGACTCAGAGTCCAGAAAAATGTATAGGTGATCTTTTGTGAAACCAGAAATAGAGACACTGATGTAGAAAACAAACATACAGATGACAAGGGGAAAAAAGAGAGGTGGACCAAATTGAAGGTGGGTTGGGACTGACATATATACACTACTACGTGTAAAACAGAAAACTAATGAGAACCTACTATATAGCACAGGATACTCTACTGGGACCTCTGTGGTGACCTAAATGGGAAGGAAAGACTAAAAAAAGAAGGGATATATGTATGACTAATTCATTTTACTATACAGTAGAAACTGACACAGCAGTGTAAAGCAACTCTACGGCAACTAAAAAATGAATAACAAAAAAAAGAAAACAGTACATTAATGCAGTAGAATATTACTCAGCCATTAAAAACAATGAAATAATGCCACTAGCAGCAACATGGGTGGGCCTGGAGATTATCATACTGGAGTGAAGCACAGAGAAAGGCAAATGTCATATGAAGTCACTTACAGGCAGAATCTAACAAAATGATACAGATAAACCATTTACAAAGTGGAGGCAGACTATCCAACTTAGGGAACAAACTTAGGGTTGCCAGTGGGAGAGATGGGGAGACTGATAGACTGGAAGTTTGGGATTTACATGTATACACTGCTATGTTTAAAACAGATTACCAGTGGGGACCTACTACATGACACAGGGAACTCTGCTCAATATCCTATAATGGGGTAACAAATTTTTTCCTAAATGTTTTCCTAAATGGGAAAACAATTTGAAAAAGAGAGATGTAAATATAAACTGAATCACTTTGCTGTACACCCAAAACTAGCACAACACTGTTAATCAAATATTTTTCAATATAAAAAATTTTTTCAAAAATAGACAAGACATAGAAACAACTTAAATGTCCTTCAACAGATGAATGGATCAAGATGCGGTACACATATACAATGGAATACTACTCAGCCATAAAAAAGCATGAAATAAAGCCTTTTGCAGCAACACAGATGAACCTGGAGATCGTCATTCTAAATGAAATTAAGTCAGACAGAGAAGAGACAAATATCATATGGTATACTTATATTTGGAATCTAAAATATGACACAAGTGAACTTATCTACAAAAACAAAATACAGATTCACTGACATGGAGAACACACTTGTGGTTTGCCAAGGGGGAAAAGAGAATGTGTAGAGAAGGATTCGGTGTTTGGGATTAGCAGATGCAAACTATTACATACAGAATGGATAAACAAGGTCCTACTGTCTAGCACAGGGAATAGTTAGTATTCTGTGATAAACCATAACAGAAAAGAATATAAAAAAGAATGTCTATGAAGGTATACTGAATCACTGTGCTGTGCAGTAGAAATTTACACAATAGTGTAAATCAACTACACTGCAATAATACAAATTTTAACAAATGATTTCTGCATGACAAAACAGATCTTATCACTTACTTTTCCTTGGCAAAAAAAAATCTGTACCTTCTCTACGTGGCTTGGTATATATACTTTCTCACATTTTTCAATAAACATCTTCATTAGATTAGGTGGGAATAAATTTGGAAATCAATTTTCCTTCAAATGAGGACCTCAGCCATTCAGTTTTCTGAGTCTACATTTTAAAAAACTACTAAAGATGCAAAACTCACATAGAAATAGGAGATGTAATCACTCCCCTTCATATAGTTCAAAAGTAAAAAGGGTAACTCTATGTAGATATAGGAAAACCAAACAGTTATTTGAGAAGGTTATAATCTTTGTCCATGAAGTCGCAAAAAGTCAGATACAACTTAGCAACTGAACATCAACAAATGATCTTTGTAGAAATAACAAGCTCCACTCTCAGTATTCCAACTGCAAAACACAGGTCACATGATTGTTAGCACAGTGCTCAGGTGGCTGCTCTGATGGAACAGTTTTCATCCACACCAAGGAGGCTTCATCTCCTTAGTCCTCATGAAGGGCCAGCCACTTGCCACTCTTCCCCAGGTAGAGAACCACCAGAAAAGGGTGCCAGACAGCCTTGCTCTCAGTGAGTAAATCAGAACTTCCTAGGTGGTAAGGACTTGTGTTTTTTTTTAATTTGAGGTTCAGACTAAATCTCAAAAACATCCAGAAAAGTCTTATAAACATGAAATTGGACAGCTGAGAACAGAAAGAAATATTTAGTGCTTTTTCTTTTAGCACAACATGACCTGAATTTAAATCCCAGCTCGGGGGCTTTCCTGGTGGCACAGGTGTAAGGAATCCACCTGCCAAAGGAGGAGACATGGGTTTGATACCTGGTCTAGGAAGATCCCATATCCCGCAGAGCAGCTAGGACTATGTGGCACAAGGACTGAGCTTGTGCTCTAGAGCCCTGGAGCCACAACTACTGAGAGCTCACGTGCTGCATGGGCTACTACTGAAGCCTGCATGCTCTACAGCCTGTGACCCATAACGAGAAGCCACCGCAATGAGAAGCCCGCAGACAGCAACTACAGAGTAGCACATGTAGCGAGGAAGACCCAGTACAGCCAAAATTAAATCATAAAAAGATTCTAGTTCTGTGCTTTGTCTTAGAGAAGCTACTGAATCTCTTTCTAAAGTTTCTTTCACATTTGTGACATGGGGATACTATCACCTTCCTCACAGAGTTGTCAGAATTACTGAAAGAGATCATCTATACATTCTCTGGTCAAATGCTTGACACACGGTTGGTCCTCAATAAATGACCACACCTTGATTATTTTTAAATTACCTAGTTTTTGACATTTGAGATTGCTAATTATTTTATTAAATTAGGGTTCGGAAAACTCATCTTAAATAAACACTGAAATGCCAGAAAAGTTCTCAGGCTAAAGAAATAACTGGATTGAGGTGAGATTTAGCAAGGAGGCAGAGAAAAGATGATTTAAGTCAGGGAGAGGATTTTCAAGACAAATACAAGTAAAGAAAGATGATTTACTGAAAAAATGAAGGTCATTAAAGGTAGGGAACAAGGGGAAATCATGAAGGTAAAAAAACAGTCACTAATGAATATACAAATTAGAAAAGCAAGAAATAAAAGTAGGAGAAAGACAAATATGTTAACTAGAGATCATTTTAAAGCAAGTACTGGGTTGGTCAAAAAGTTCTTCAGGATTTCTATATGTGCATGGAAACTCAAATGAACTTTTTGGCCAATCCAAATAATCGCATGCACCAATGTGAAGCCAAATGAATCCACTAGAGAACTCTGTTTGCTGAACAACTGAATAAATAAGAACAGTGGCTGGGAAACACAAAAAGGGAAAACAGGCCCAGCTTGGAAACAGCCTACCTTACTGAGGTCTGAGGGAGCACGGAAATATTTACACTTCCAATGTCATTTCTTAGGCAGGTAGGATATGAAATGCTATCAATGAGACAGGGAAAAATGAAACTGGGAAACATAAAAGAGCCCACTGGCCATATAAAGCTGAAGTTTAAGTGTTCTCAGGAGGAGAGGGTGCCCATTAAAGTGAAAAGCAGCAGAGGGATACAGGTGGTGAAAAGATAAGGATTTGTATAAGCATAGATCACTGTTTATTTTTATAGTAATTATTACAGCAGAATGGCTGAAATGAAACATAGGCTAGAAGCTTAGAGCAATCATTGGCAGAAGGTAAAGAATGAAAGAGAACAAGAGGAATATGAGTCATTGTGGAGCTAGATAAAAGGGTAAACCTCTATCATCTTTTAATTAATTTATTCTCATTGGAGGATGATTACAAATATTTTGATGGTTTTTGCCATTTATCAATATGAATCAGCCACAGGTATACACTGGTCTCTTCATCTTGAATCCCCCTCCCAGCTCTCTCCCTACCCTATCCCTCCAGGTTGTCAAAGAACACTGGCTTTGGGTAGGCAATGTAAATTTAATACGACAACAATGCAAGTTATTGAGTGTTTCATATTTCATTATAGAGTCTGTGCCCCTTTGTGGATCACAGTCGTATCATGGTGAATGGGCTTGCACAACTTGATGGACCTATGAGCCATGCTGTGCAGGGCCATCCAAGAAGGATGGGTCACAGTGGAGAGTTCTGACAAAATGCGGTCCACTGGAGGAGGGAGGGCAAACCCCAGGATTCTTGCTGCAAGAACCTCATAAACAGTATGAAAAGACAAAAAGTATAACACCCGAAGATAAGCCCCCCAGGTCAGAAGGTGTCCTATATGCTACTGGGTAAGAGCAGAAGGCAATTAATTACCAATAGCTCCAGCAGAGTGAAGCAGCTGGGCCAAAGCAAAAACGATGCTCAGTTGTGGATGTGTCTGGTGTGAAAGTAAAGTCCAACGTTATAAAGAACAATATTGCATAAGAACTTAGAATGTTAGGTCCATGAATCAAGGTAAATTAGAGGTGATCAAGAAGAAGGAGGCAAGAGTGAACATCGATATATCAGAGGAGTCTGTGAAATAAAATGGACTGGAATGGGAGAATTTAATTCAGATGACCATCACATCTATAACTGAGGGGAAGAATCCCTTAGAAGAAATGGATTAGCCCTCGTAGTCAACAAAAGAGTCTGAAATGCAGTAATTAGGTGCAATCTTAAAAATCAAAAAAAGATCTCAGTTGGTTTCTAAGGCAAACCATTCAACACCACAATAATCCAAGTCTATGCCCCAAGTACTGATGCCAAAGAAGCTGAAGTTCACGGGTTCTATGAAGACCTACAAGAATTCTAAAACTAACACTTTCAAAAAAGATGTCCTTTTCATCATAGGGAATTGGAATGTAAACACAGGAAATCAAGAGATACCTGGAGTTAACAGGCAAATTTGGCCTTGGAGTAAAAATGAAGCAGGGAAAAGATTAACAGAGTTTTGTCAAGAGTACACACTGGTCACAGCACAACACCCTTTTCCAACAACACAAGAGATGACATTACACATGGACATCACCAGATGGTCAATAAAGAAATCAGACTGATTACATTCTTTGCAGCCAAAGATAGAGAAGCTCTATTCATCAGCAAAAACAAGACCTGGGGCTGACTGTGGCTCACCTCATGAGCTCCTTATTGCAAAATTCAGACTTATATGAAGAAAGTAGGGAAAACCAATAGGCCATTCAGGAATGACCTAAATCAAGCCCCTTATGATTATACAGTGAAGGTGACAAATAGATTCAAGAAATTATATCTGGTAACAGAATGCTTGAAGGACTATGGATGGAGGTTTGTACAGGAAGAAGTGACCAAAACCATCCCAAAGAAAAAGAAATGCAAGAAGGCAAAGTGATTGTCTGAGAAGGATTCACAAAGAGCTGAGGAAAGAAGAGAAGTGAGAGGCAAAGGGGAAGGGAGATGGTATACTCAGGTGAATGCAGAGTTCCAGACAACAGCAAGAAGAGAAAACAAAGCCCTTAAGAGAACAATGCAAATAAACAGAGGAAAACAATAGAATGGGAAAGACTTGAGATCTCTTCCAGAAAACTGGAAATACTAAGTGAACACTTAATGCAAGGATGGGCAAAATAAAGGACAGAAATGGTAAGGACCTAACAGAAGCAGAAGAGATTAAGAAGAAGTGGCAAGAATACACAGAGCAACTATACAAAAAAGGTCTTAATGACCCAGATAACCACAATGGTGTGATCACTCACCTACAGCCAAACATTCTTAAGTGTTAAGTCAAGTGGGCCTTAGGAAGCATTACTACAAACAAAGCTAGTGGAGGTGATGGAATTCCAGCTGAGCTATATCAAATTCTAAAATATGATGTTGTAAAAGTGCCACACACACTATATGCCAGTAAATCTGAAAAACTCATTAGTGGCCACAGGACTGGAAAAGGTCAGTTTTCATTCCAACCCCAAAGAAGGGCAGTGCCAAAGAATGTTCCAACTATTGGACATTTGTACTCCTTTCACATGCTAGTAAGGTTATGCTCAAAATCCTTCAAGCTAGGCTTCAGCAGTACATGAACCTAGAAATTCCAGATGTACAAGCTGGGTTTAGAAAAGGCAGAGGAATTGCCAGACATTGCATTACCAACATTTGATGGATCATAGAGAAGGCAATGGCATCCTACTCCAGTACTCTTGCCTGGAAAATACTATGGACGGAGGAGCCTGGTGGGCTGTAGCCCATGGGGTCGCGAAGAGTCGGACACGACTAAGCGACTTCACTCTCACTTTTCGCTTTCATGCACTGGTGAAGGAAATGGCACCCACTCCGGTATTCTTGCCTGGAGAATACCAGGGACGAGGGAGCCTGGTGGGCTGCTGTCTATGCGGTTGCAGAGTTGGACACGACTAAAGTGACTTAGCATCAGCAGCAGAGAAAGCAAGGGAATTCCAGAAAAACATCTGCTTCACCGACTATACTAACGCCTTTGACTATGTGGATCACAAAAAACTGTGGAAAATTCTTAGAGATGGGAATACCAGACCACCTCACCTGCCTCCTGAGAAACCTGTATGCAGGTCAAGAAGCAAGACAGAACCTAACATGAAACAATGGACTTGTTGAAAACTGGGAAAGGAATATGTCAAGGTTGTATATTATCATTCTGTTTATTCTATGCAGAGTACATCATGAAAAATGTCAGGCCAGATGATCACAAGCTGGAATCAAGAATGCCAGTAGAAATATCAACAAACTCGGATACCATAGTAATGGCAGAAAGCAAAGAGGAACTAATTAATTAGTCTCTTGAAGAGAGTGAAAGAAGAGAGTACAGAAGCCGGCTTTAAACTTAACATTCAAAAAACTAAGATCGTGACATCCAGTCCCACCATTTCATACAGATTTTATTTCCTGGGCTCCAAAATCACTGTGGACGGTAACTGCAGCCATGAAATTAAAAGACACTTGCTCTTTGGAAGAAAAGTTATGACAAACCTAGATAGCATATTAAAAAGCAAAGACATCTCTTTGCTGACAGAAGTGTGTATAGTCAAAGCTATGATTTTTTCCAGTAGTCATGTACGGATATGAGAGTTGGACCGTAAAGAATGCTGAGCATGAAAGAATTGATGTTTTCAAACTGTGGTGCTGGAGAAGACTCTTGAGAGTCCCTTGGACAGCAAGGAGATCAAACCAGTCAATCCTAAAGGAAATCAATCCTGAATATTCAAAAAGGACTGATGCTGAAGCTTCAATACTTTGGCCACTTGATGTAATGGGCCTGCTCGTTGGAAAAGACCCTAATGCTGGGAAAGATTGAGGGCAGGAGGCAAAAGAGGCGAAGAGAATTAAATGGTTGGATGGCATCAACTTAAAGGACATGAGTTTGAGCAAACTGTGGGAGACAGTGAAGCACAGAGAAGCCTGGCATGCTGCAGTCCATGGGGCTGCCAAGCGTCAGACACGACTAAGTGACTGAACAACAACTGCCTGACTGCAGTCCACATGTTAACTCCTGTGCCATTCAACAACATTGGGATTGTATGCTCACATCCCCCAGGCTGATTCTCATGTGTTTGCGGAGTAGCATTTTAAAAGTCAGAAGATTTTACACAAAATGTTAGATTTTCAGTTTTCCCTTAAAAATAACACCTCTGGAACGTTAAGTCCACACATCTCCCTGACAACAAACTGCCCTAAGATCACCACCTTCCCCACAACTCCACAGGACAGACTGGCTTCTGTTACTTAGAGGAGGCCTGTGAACTACTTATAAGGATTCTCATGTTCACTGTCATCATGAACGTTAACAGGAATCTCACTATACAGTCAGGGATGAGTGTTTTTTTAAAGTCTTCTGTCCCACCCATGCAGTGCAGCATTCTTAATTCCCTAACCAGGAACTGAACCCACAGCTCCTGCACTGGAAGAAAAAGTCTTCACCACTGGACCACCAAGGAAGTCCTGAGGTGTTTTCAAAGGGGACTCAGACTGTCCCCAGGTCAATCTTGTAGTAAGTTGTAGAATCAAGATTCTAATCCAGTCCTATGATTCCAAAGTACAATTTGCTCTCTTGACCTTACTTCTCAATATAATGGGAAAGTCCATAACCCAAATCCAAGTCACACTGATAATGCAATTTTAAAAAGAACAGGGACTTCCATGGTGGCAATGTGGGTAATCTGTCTGCCAATGCAGGGGACACGGGTTTGATCCCTGGTCCAGGAAGACTTCACGTGCCATGAAGCAACTAAACCCAAGTGCCACAGCTACTGAAGCCAGTGCTCCTAGAACCTGTGCTCCACATAAGAGAAGCCACGCAGCAAGAGGCCCACACACTGCAACAGAGTGTGGCCCCTGCTCACGCAACCAGAGAAAGCCTGCACAAAGCCACGGAGACCCAGTGCAGCCAAAAACAGAGAGAAACTTAAAAAGGAAATAAATAAAAACTTTAAAAGGATAATAGAATCCTTTAGAGTGTTTACTGATAAATTCTAAGTCTATTTAGAATCCAAAACTGGAATTCATGGGTTATATACATACATGAAAAGCCATTTACCTGTGGCTATACCTCTGTAACAATATATACTCATATACACATAAAAGCATATAGTTTTAAAAATGAAAAAGATAATTTTACTTGATGAAAATACATTACACTAAGCTAGTTAAAAAGAAAGTATAAATCCTAAACTTACAAAAATATAAGGAATTACATTGAAAACTCACCCAATAAATTAATCCCATCATTGACAATGAGCTGTCCGTGACGCAAGTAGTTTAAAATGGGTTCAAAGTACTCAGGACTTCGGTCAATTAAGAAAGCTCCTCTATGATCTTGTTTATTTCCCCAGACACCTGTGGGGCCAACAAAATGAAGATAGCCCCCCCATAAGCAAAAAATAAAGTCAGAAATTTATAGGAAGAAAACTGTGTAGCATACCAGTATGTTTTTACTCTTGTACAGATTATTACCAATACCATTAAAAAGTACAGAAGGATAGGAGTTTATAAAGTGAATATAGCTACAGACGCAAAACGGGAAAATTATGGACTGCACTCACCTTTGTCCTTAAACATGTGGGCCAGCATACTGTCGGGTTCTTTATTCACTAAAGTGCTCCTAAGAATTCAGGGAAAAAAATGGATTTCTCCATTTGTCTTTATAAACAAACATATTTAAGTCAAGAGTATACTTGATCTCAGCTGCTCTCTCAAAAAGATGCATGCTATAACCTGGGAGGAGTGATGCTGGGAGACAAAAATGTGCAGTAAGTTGCCATTTATCAAAATCCCTTCTAATCTGGCACTTCCTTTGATTTAAACATCGATTTAGCTGACTTTAATTTCAATGCTAATCTATCCCTCTAGCACGCAACTATATCAAATTTTCATGCTCTAAAGTAGGCTGTTTTTATCCCTTTAGTATAAGCAGTTGTGTCTTAAAATTTCAGTGTTGTTAATTTTCTTACTTGTGTTACAAGTATATTGCTCAATATTTTAAAAACACATTCTAAAAATGCTAAATTCATGCTTTTCATGCCTTCTCTGGAATGACTTATGAGCCATTTTTCTACTCTTAAAAAAAAAAACTTTCTAAAAATTGGTTTTAAATCACACAGTATGTTTAAGCAGCACTGGAATATCTCCTAAGGAAATCAGTACTCTAAAGGAAAGGACAGACAGCATACAGTACCACACTGACACACACATGCGTGTGCACCTACCGTGTGGTTGTGAAGTACCGCCCTCCAACATTTAATGTGAGCCAGTCTGTGTGAGATCCTGACAGCCCTTCAGGCAGTTTAGAATCTGTCTGAGGATCTAGGGATGACAGGTAGGAAAAATATACATTAATTTGGGGAAGCATTAATTTGGTGATTTGGGGAAGATGGCAATACCATAATTTTTTAAACTAAAAACACACATAAAAGCATGGCAGAGCTACTAGGACAGCAAGCCCTGTACCCATAGATAGCACTGAAAACAAAACTAAGTATAAGGTATACCACCAGCACTGCCAGCTAGGAGAGCAGCTATGGCTTCAGCTTCTTTGACAGCAACAGCAGGGTATGTAATGATCCTAAGAATTCCAAAGTAATCCATAAAGACTCACTTCAAAACTCAGCAAATCTACTTGAGAACAACCAC
This sequence comes from Aepyceros melampus, assembly GCA_006408695.1. Classification (NCBI taxonomy): domain Eukaryota; kingdom Metazoa; phylum Chordata; class Mammalia; order Artiodactyla; family Bovidae; genus Aepyceros; species Aepyceros melampus. Next base: position 493,473 of record SJXQ01002359.1, read on the forward strand.
CCAGAAGTGCAGGGGTCTGCCCACTCTTAACTGTAGGTGGTTCAAGTAGTGTGCAGTAAGATCTGAAGGGGCTGAGAATGAACTCTCAAAACTCCCATCTAGGAAAAAAGCCCCACACTGAGGGTAAGTTGTTGGGAAAAGGAACACATCGAAGTCACTTCTAATGAGGTGGATTAACCTAGAGTCTATTATACAGAGTGAAGTAGGTCAAAAAACAAATATCACATATTAACACACATATATGTGGAATCTAGAAAATGGTCCTGATGAACCTATTTGCAGGGCAGCAATGCAGATGCAGACACAGAGAACAGTCTTATGGACACAGGCAGAGGGGCGGAAGGAGAGGGGGAGGCAAATGGCGACAGCAGCATGGAAACACACGACCATACATAAAATAGGCAGCCAATGCTGTATGACTCAGGAACTCAAACCTAGGCTCTGCAGCAACCTAGAGGGGTGTGAAAGGGTGGGAGGAGGGAGGGAGTTTCAAGATGGAGGGCACATATATATATATACCTATGGCTAATTCATGCTGATGTATGGCAAAAATGAAAACAATATTGTAAAAGCAATTATCCTTTATTTAAAAATAAATTTAAAGATAATAAAAGTCAACAAGGTCCACCAGAACCAGAATACATAAAAAGGTAATCCCCATATTTTTTCAATACTTCACAATAAACAGAAAAGGCAAACCTAAAGCCATTAAATTAGGAAAACTTTCCTAAGTCAGACTGTCCTTCTCCAGTAAAGCAAAATGAATTTCATGTAAAAAATAAGGAATAGAAACTCCCATACAAAATTATTTTTAAAAAGGAAGACTACATCCCTATAGATAATAAAGATGTAGCAGAAATACCCACAAAATAGGTAAACTATAATATTTCAAATATGCTAAAAGAGGTAAATAATATAAACCAGAACAAAAAATGAAGAAACGGGACAAGAGAACTCAGAATTAGAAGTAAAAAGAAAAATCACTTCAGAAATTAAGGTTACAAGAAACACAAGAGTGAAAGAACACCACAGATAATGCCTGAAAGGAGATAAAAGATGAAAGGGGATAGCTTTAAAACTCAGAAAGAAATGAAAGAAGAGATGAAAAGTATTTAATAGATTTCAACTTACCCAAGGAGGCAAAAGAGCTGTGTACAGAAAACTACAAGACACAGATGAAAGAAATCACAGACAACACAAACAGATGGCGAGATAGCCCATGCTCCTGGGCTGGAAGAATCAATATTGAGAAAATGACTATACTATCAAATGTAATATAAGATACAATGCAACTCCCATCAAATTACCAATGGCACTTTTCACAGAATTAGAACAAAAAAATTTCACAATTTGTATGGAAACACAAAAGACCCCAAGTAGTCAAAGCAATCTTGAGAAAGAAGAATGGAGCTGGAGGAATCAAATTAACTGATTTCAGACTATAATACAAATATACAGTGATCAAGACAGCATGGTACTGGCAGAGTATAGACCAATGGAACAAGACAGAAAGCCCAGAGATAAACCCACACACCTATGGGCACCTTATCTTTGACAAAGGAGGCAAGAATATACCATGGGGAAAAGACAGTCTCTCGAATAAACAGTGCTGGGAGAACTGGACAACTATGTGTAAAAGAACGAAATTAGAACACTTTCTCACGCCATATACAAAGATAGACTCAAAATGGAGTAAAAACCTAAATAAGACCACAGGTTATCAAACTCTTAGAAGAGAACAAAAGCAGAATACAACATGAATCATAGCAAGATCCTCTATGACCCACCTCCAAGAATAATGGAAATAAAATCAAAAATAAACAAATGGGACCTAATTAAATTTAAAAGCTTTTGCACACAAAGGAAAGTATAAACAAGGTAAAAAGATAAACCACAGAATGGGAGAAAATAATAGCAAATGAAACAACCAACAGAGGATTAATTTCCAAAATATACAAACAACTCATACCAGAAAAACAATCCAGTCAAAAATTGGACAAAAGACCTAAACAGACATTTCTCTAAAGGCCACATACAGATGGCGAATAAACACATGAAAAGATGCTCAACACCTCTCATTATTAGTGAAACACAAGTCAAAATTACAATGAGTATCACCTCACTAGTCAGAATGGACGTCATCAAAAAATCCACAAACAACAAGTGCTGGAGAAAGTATGGAAAAAAGGGAACCCTCTTGCACTGCTAGTGGGAATGTAAATTGATACAGCCACTATGGAAGACAGTATGGAGATTCCTTAGAAACTAGGAATAAAACCACCATATGACCCAGCAATATCATTCTAGGCATATAACCCTGAGGAAACCAAACCTGAAAAAGACATGCATCCCAGTGTTCACTGCAGCATTATTTACAATAGCTAGGACATGGAAGCAACCCAGATGTCCAGCAACAGATGAATGGATAAAAAAGCTGTGGTACATATATGTAACGGAATACTGCTGCTGCTAAGTCGCTTCAGTCGTGTCCGACTCTGTATGACCGCATAGACGGCAGCCTATTAGGCTACCCTGCCCCTGGGATTCTCCAGGCAAGAATACTGGAGTGGGTTGCCATTTGGAATACTACTCAGTCATAAAAAGGAATGCATTTGAGTCATTCTTGTGAGATGAATGAAACTAGAGCCTATTATATAGCGTGAAGTAAGTAAAAAACAAACACCACATGTTAATGCATATATATGGAATCTAGAAAGGTAGTACTGACAAACCTATTCACAGGGCAGCAATGAAGACACACACAGAGAACGGACATATGGAAAAGGGCCAAGGAGAGGAAGGAGAGGGTGAGATAAATGGAGAGAACAGCATAGAAGCATACAAACTACCATATGTAAAATAGATAGCCAATGGAAATTTGCTGCAGGACTCAGGGAACTCAAATCAGGCTCTGGAACAACCTAGAGGGTTAGAGGGAGGGAGTTTCAAGAGAGAGGGAACATCTGTATACCTATGGCTAATTCATGTTGATGTATGGCAGAAATGAAACCAGTAATGTAAAACAATCATCAATCAATTAAAAAAATAACTATAATTAAAAAAAGATTTTAAATACATCAACTGAAGACAAGTATAAAAGATCCAATACACATACAATAGATATCCTGGAAGGAGAAAATCAAATCACGGTGACAAAACAAACATAAAGTTCAAGAAAACTTTTCTGAAATTAAAAAAAGTGAAACTACGTATTGAAAGGGCCCACCACATATCTGAAAGAATCAACCCAGAACAACTCAGAACATCCAGAAATAGTCTACTAAAGTTACTATACTTTAAAGAAAGAGAATCATCCTTCAGAGATCTAGGAAAAATAATCAGTTATAAGAAATCAGGTTTTTTTCAACACCAGTACTCTATGCTAGAAAAAAACAGAGTAACATATTTAAGATATTTAAAGAAAAGTCACAACCTAAAGATTTTTTTAAACAACTTAATTGAGGTATAACTGCTATACAATAAAAAATATATCATTAAAGTGGCAATTTTGTCATGAAATAATCTAACATGATTTTATGACTAGCCAAACTGATTTTCAGGTATAGAGGCCACATGCAAGATGTCCAGAGAACACAGTTTTCACAAGTTTTTTATAAAGAATCTACTGAAAAATAAGTTTCAGATGGCCTCTTGAGGCATCAATTTAAGGACTGGAGTAAAACTAAGTAATGGTTTTAAGGAAAAGAGTACAGTATACAACGGTGGGTGTGTATGTATGTCTATGTATATAGCATATTTGACAATGGATAAATAACATTTTTAAATAAAGGAACAGGCATATTAAAAATGGTTAACTGTCTTTAGTAGTCATATACAAAGTATTGGGATTGTTACTGAAACTTTTATGTGTATTTTGTGTAGGATGAAGGAAAACAGTAATTTCTTGACATTATGTGTGTCCCTGGAAACCAGGATTACTGATATGCAAGAAAGGAGACACAGATAAAAGGAAATGTTAAATAAAAACCTTACAATTCTACTCACTTTCAGTACATATAGACTTGACTTTTGCGGGGGGTGCAGGTAATAGGACTGGGAGCATTCTCTTAGGCCTGAATTAAATAACTGGAGGTCTGAAAGAGAATCTTGGGGATGGTCTTGATCACTGCCTCCTGTACAATGTCATGAGACTCCATCCATAGCTCATCAGACACTCTAACAGATCTAATCCCTTGCATCTATTTGTCACTTCCATGTATAACCCTAAGGGATTTGATTTAGATCATACCTGAATGATCTAGTGGTTTTCCCTATTTTCTTCAATTTAAGTCTGAGTTTGACAACAAGGAATTCATAATCTGAGCCACAGTAAGCTCCGGGTCTATCTTTGCTGACTGCATACAGCTTCTCCATCTTTGCTGCCAAGAATATAATCAATCTGACTTCGGTACTGACCATCTGCTGATGTCCATGTGTAGAGTCATCTCTTGTGTTGTTTGGAAGAGGGTGTTTGCTATGACTAGGGCGTTCTCGTGGCAAAACTCTGTTAGCCTTTGACCTGCTTCGTTTTGTACTCCAAGGCCAAATTTACCTGTTATTTCAGGTAGCTCTTGACTTTATACTTTTGCATTCCAGTCCCCTATAGGACATCTTTCTTGGGTGTTAGTTCTAGAAGTTCTTATAGGTTTTCATAGAACTGTTCAACTTCAGCTTCTTCAGCATTAATGGTCGGGGCACAGACCTGGATTACTGTGATATCGAATCGTTTGCCTTGGAAACGAACAGAGATCATTCTGTTGCTTTTGAGATTGCATCCAAGTACTGCATTTCAGACTCTTTTGTTGACTATGACGGCTACTCCATTTCTTCTAAGGGATTCTTGCCCACAGTGGTAAATATAATGGTCACCTGAGTTAAATTCACCCATTCCAGGCCATTTTAGTTCACTGATTCCCAAAATGTCAATGTTCACTCTTGCCATCTCCTGTTTGATCACTTCCAATTTGCCTTGATTCACTGACCTAACATTCCAGGTTTCTATGCAAATTGCTCTTTACAGCATCAGACTTTATTTCCAACACCTGTGACATCTACAACTGGGTGTTGTTTTTCTTTGATGAGGCCTTACAAAAAGCTGAGAAGAGAAGAGAAGCGAAAGGCAAAGGAGAAAAGGAAGGACATACCCATTTGAATGCAGAGTTCCAAAGAATAGCAAGGAGAGATAAGAAAGCCTTTCTCAGTGATCAATGCAAAGAAACAGAGGAAAACAATAGAATGGGAAAGACTAGAGACCTCTTCAAGAAAATTAGAGATACCAAGGGAACATTTCATGTAAAGATGAGCACAATAAAGAACAGAAATGGTATGGACCTAACAGAAGCAGAAGATATTAAGAAGAGGTGGCAAAATACACAGAACTATATAAAAAGATCTTCATGATCCAGACAACCATGATGGTGTGATCATTCACCTAGAGCCAGACATCCTGGAACACAAAGTCAGGTGGGCCTTAGGAAGCATCACTACGAACAAAGCTAGTGGAGGTGATGGAATTCCAGTTAAGCTATTTCAAATCCTAAAACATGATGCTGTCAAAGTGCTGCACTCAAAATGCCAACAAATTTGGAAAACTCAGCAGTGGCCACAGGATTGGAAAAGGTCAGTTTTCATTTCAGTCCCAAAGAAAGGCAATATCAAAGAATGTTCAAACTACTGCACAACTGTACTAATCTCACACACTAGCAAAGTAATGCTTAAAATTCTCCAAGCCAGGCTTCAACAGTATGTGAACTGAAAACTTCCAGACGTTCAAGTTAGATTTAGAAAAGGCAGAGGAACTAGAGATCAAACTGCCAACATCTGTTGGATCATCGAAAAAGCAAGACAGTTCCAGAAAAACACCTACTTCTGCTTTATTGACTATGCCAAAGCGTTTGTGTGGATCACAACAAACTGTGGAAAATTGTTCAAGAGATGTGAATACCAGACCTCCTGACCTGCCTCCTGAGAAATCTGTATGCATGTCAAGAGGAAACAGTTAGAACTGGACATGAAACAACACACTGGTTCCAAATCAACAAAGGAGTATGTCGAGGCTATATATGTTACTCTGCTTATTTAACTTATATGTAGAGTACATCATGTGAAATGCTAGGTTGGATGAAGCACAAGCTGAAATCAAGATTTCCAGGAGAAATATGAATACCCTCAGATATACAGATGACACCACCGTTATGGCAGAAAGTGAAGAACTACTAAAGAGCCTCTTGATGAAAGTGAAAGAGGAGAGTGAAAAAGTTGGCTTAAAGCTCAACATTCAGAAAATGAAGATCATGGCATCCAGTCCCATCACTTCATGGCAAATAGATGGGGGAAAAGTGTAAACAGTGGCTGACTATTTTTCTGGGCTCCAAAATCACTGCAGATGGGATTGCAGCCAAGAAATTAAAAGACACCTGCTCCTTGGAAGAAAAGCTATGACCAACCTAGATAGCATATTAAAAAGCAGAGATATTACTTTGCCAACAAAGGTCCATCTAGTCAAAGCTAAGGTTTTTCCAGTAGTCATGTATGGATGTGACAGCTGGACTATAAAGAAAGCTGAGCGCCAAAGAATTGATACTTTTGAACTGTGGTGTTGGAGAAGACCCTTAAGAGTCCCTTGGACTGCAAGGAGATCCAACCAGTCAATCCTAAAGGAAATCAGTCCTGTATATTCATTGGAAGGATAGATGCTGAAGCTGAAACTCCAATACTTTGGCCACCTGATGTGAAGAACCGACTCACTGGAAAAGACTAAAGGCAGAAGGGGACGACAGAGGATGAGTTGGTTAGATGGCATCACCGACGCAATGGACACGAGTTTGAGTAGGCTCCGGGAGTTGGTGATGGATAGGGAAGCCTGGCGTGCTGCAGTCCACAGGGTTGCAAAGAGTCAGACACGACTGAGCTACTGAACTGAATTGAAAAGAGAATCAGTTCTTAAGACATCATGTTAAATGACAGAAGGCTTATACAAAAGAATACATGTTCTGTGATTCCAACTATATGAATGTTTATATAACACGGAAAATTCTTGTATGGTAGGGACAAAATTCTCCCAGGGACTGGGGAGCCTGGTGGGCTGCCGTCTCTGGGTTCGCACAGAGTCGGACACGACTGAAGCAACTAAGGAGCAGCAGCAGCAGAGACAAAATTAGTAGTTGTCTCTGGTGGGGTAGGAGTGGGACTAAGAAAGAGCCTGAGGGAAATCTAGGATGATTGTAACATTCTATATCTTGATAGGGGTTTGGGTTACACAGATGGGTGCATTTATCAACACTCAGTAATATACACTTAAAATTTATGCATTTTATGCAAGTTTAACTAAAAAATATGTAAAACGTATTGCGTTCTAGTTGATATGTAACTGAAATGTTCAGGGGTGAAGTGTATTAATAATGACAATCTCTTGAAATGCATCAAAAAATAAAATGGACTGGTAGAAACAAGGATCATTATGCAATAAAGAATAGAATATTAGACTGCTAATGAGTAGAATCTAGGTAATGAGTATTGAGTGTTTACTGAAATATTCTAAAAGTAAAATGCTTGGAAGAAACAAGAGAAAGACACAAGTTGGAATACTGCCCAGACGAAATATGACTAACCATTTTAAGTGTACCATTAGGTGGCATTTAGTGCATTCACAATGTTGTACAACCACCTCCTCTCCCTGGTTTCAAAGCTTCATCATCATTTAGATTTTGATAGGGGTTACGTTCATTCCTAAGCATTTTATTTTTATGCTATTAAACTGAACTGTTTAAGTATATTTTTGGATTGTTCATTGCTAGTATATAGAAATGCAACTGATTTCTGTGTGTTGATTTTGACTCTTGGAACTTTGCTGAATTCATTTATTAGCTCTAACCTCATGTGTTTAGGGTTTATCTAAATACAAGATCATGTTGTCTGAGAATAGAGATAATTTTACTTTTTGCCTGTTTGCTTTGGCTAGAACCTCTAATATAATATCAATCTGAAGTTGCAAAAGTGGGCATTGTTCCTAATTCTAGTGGAAAAGCTTTGTCTTTCACCACTGGATATGTTGGTAGCTGTGGGTTTTTCATATATGGCCTTTATCATAGTAAGTTTCCTTCTATTTCTAGTTTGCTAAGTGTTTTTATTGTGAAAAGATATGAACTTAGTCAAAATCTTTTATTACATCAGTGGAGATATTTTGGGGTTTTCCTTCATTCTACTAAGGTGACATATCACATTGATTCTTTTTTGTCTGTTGACCCATTCTCAAATTCCAGGAATAAATCCCATTTGGTCACAGAGTGTAACTTTTTCAATATACTTCTTTGGTTTGCTTATATTTTGCTCAGGATTTTAATGTCAATATTCATAAAGGATATTTGCAATTTTCTTGTAGTGTCTTTGCCTGGCTCTGGCATCAGTGTAAAAGTTTGCAAAATATATTCTCGAGCAAAACAAAATCTTATAATCCTAATTATAAACCAAAGTATAAACCCATGCTTTCCTGGTGGTTCAGCTGGTAAAGAATCCACTTGCAACATGGAAGACCTGGGTTCAGTCCCTGCATTGGGAAGATCCTCTGGAGAAGAGAACAGCTACCCACTGCAGTATTCTTGCCTGCAGAATTCCAAGGACAGTCCATAGGGTCGCAAAGAGTCAGACACAATTGAGTCACTTTCATGAAGTATTTTATCTATGTTATATATGATATAAAGCTTTCTATAACATTTATTACATATGAATCTTATCCACTAGCTATGTATTTCAAATTTTGTTCACATAAAACCTAGTAATAATGATGAAACTCAGGAACAACGAGCCTCCCTAGTACCCAGGTTGTGTTTTGAAATGACATTTCCACTAAAAGATGTGAAGGTTTCCAATAACAAAAAACTGATCTGGGTTTTGGACAAGAGACGTATCAGATGAACATTTTGCTATTCCAGACAGTAGGGAATCTGTAAAATACTAACAGATTTGTATAAAAAAAGAGGAAGAATTCAAGGGATTTCCACTGGTCAAAAGTAAAATAATCTAGGTATCAATAAATGCAGAGGATGAAAACACACCCAATATTTTTAACTCTGAAAGCTTGGAATGATAGAAAAAAAAACACTAAATTACTTTTTATTGTTTACTTGTATGCAATGAATCAATTAAGTGACTACTGCCTGCCACTGTTAACAGGTAAAAAAAAGATGAGAAAATTTTTTGTTCACAGTCTTAAGTCAAAGACAGAGAATATGCACTTACTTTTAAGTTGCCATATGATGATCCTAAGAACTACCTCCACTCAACAAATACAAATATTTAGAAGCCTTAAAAAATCCTTAAATATTCATAGTGTGATTGTCTGAAACTATGTCAAATACTCATTAAAGAATATTTACCTTATTTAAGCCTCAGGCTCTTTCTTTTGAGATATAAACTGTACCTGCTTTCTTAAAAATTAAAGGGTAGTATGTATATATTGCATGAGTGTGTGTGGTTGATACTGGGCATCTTTGACTGATTTTTCTGTTGTGAACGGTTGTCAAACATTACTTTTGCAAGCAATCTGTTGTTTAGTTGCTCAGTCGTGTCCAATTCTAACTCCAAAAACAGTAGCCAACCATGCTCCTCTGTCAGTGGGATTTCCCAGACAAGAATACTGGAGTGGGCTGCCATTTCCTTCTCCAGGGGATCTTCCCAACCCAGGCATTGAACCTGTGTCTCCTGTACTGGCAGGTGGATTCTTCACCACTGAGCCACCAGGGAACCCATACATGCTTAAAAATATGTAACATAGCAGAGAGATTTGGTAACTACTATCAGAGAAAATTTCAAAAAAAAAGTTCTAAAATCAAAACTACCTTATTGTGTCATAATTAATGGATATATGCACATCTTAAAAACACACAAAAGATGAGGTATCCATACTAAAATATGATCATCTAATTCAAGTTAGAAATTTACTTTCACACTCCCCCAACCCCAATGCAGAATCAAAAGAGCTATGAAGAGTTGAATACTGCCATAAGATACTTTTTAATGTTTGGCTTAGTAAAGCCAGGTAAAATATTCAAAATTTCATCTCTATTTGGCAGACAAAGTTGGCTTTTAAGGAGTCACTTACCAATAAATGGTTCTCCTTCACACACAAACAAAACATCATCATCCCTGGGGAAATCAAAATTTAAAAAGCCACCATCAAAATCCAGAAATCACATTAATTCTCTGTTGACTAGAGGGACTACATTATAGAGAATATTATAGAAGATAGGTTTTGCTATCTATGATGTAAAGAAGTTGACCAAGTTTCTAGTGCTTTCTGTTTAAACCCAGGTTACCTAAGCTTCTTCCTGCTCCTAAATTCTAAGATCTGATGAGAATGAAATAATGTTCACTAGACACTTATTTAAAGGGATAAATCTGCCTTGGTTATTTTAAAAAAAACAAAACCAAAGAAACAAACCAAAAGCCACTATTGTGGTGGATCACTGATGAGTTAACTGATTTACTTATTTAGCAAGCTTTCACCAAAGTAGGTCTCTGTGACGTTCATAAAATTCAAAAGTGCTTAACTCTGACTTAACTGTTTCTGGATTTAAATTCAAAGAAGATTCTGCACATGAAAGTACTTTTGAAATAGAAATAAAAACAAACAAACCCACTATACAAGTTATGTGAATTCAGCTTTCTCATCAATTGAAAAATATACTATTATGCTCAAAGGATATGATTAAAACTATAGCCAATTCTTTTTTCACTTTATTTCTGTAACCCTAAATAAATTATTAGGGTTTTCTCCCACATCATCAGCTGTTCTTTGCTTTGGTAATGAAAATAAATTTTCATATCTTGGAAGAATATAATTGGAAGTAACACACCTATAAACACTCACCCGCTATATTTACCTAAATATAAACAAATACAAATAATCCAAACATCTGGATTATCAGTGTTTATCCTTCTCCCCTGCCCCTTCACCATTAGTATAAATAAATTATCAGAGCTTATACTGTGAACCACAAATTATTAAACAGGTAGATATGATATAAATGAATGCTTTTTCTTATCCTTTTTAATTGAAGCTTTTTTAATTGAAGTATAGTTGACATACAATATTATGTTAGTTTCAAGTGTACAGTACAGTGACTTGACAATGAAATACATGAAATGATCTCTACAATAAGTCTACCATCTGATAGCTACTCCACAATAAGTAACCATCTGTTACCATACAAAATTATTACAGTATTACTGACTGTATTCTTTGTGGTGCAAATTACATGCCTGTGACTTATGTTGTTTGGAAGTTTATACCTCTTAATCTGAACCTCCTTCCCCTCTGGAAGAACTCAATTTGAGTTCTAAACAGTACATATTCTATAGTTCAGAAGGTTTCAGTTATGACCTTCTTCAATTACAACCTATGTTGTAGAAATTTTTAATTCTAAAGTATACATTATATTTCTAAATAACACATCACAGGAACACAGAACTTTCCTTGGAAGCAGAGTGTGTTTCTACAGGGAAATTAAGGTTGATATAAATCATTCAACAATGTGATAATCCAAAGAAACCAAAGCTGGGAGATAAATACTTAAAACCTAAGAAATCCTCCCAATGTATTTGGATTTTAAATTTGTATCTTTTAAGCTTATAACCTTTTCTGCTTGTTCACCATGCCAGTTAATTTTTTAAGGGTACTAAAAAAATGTGTTTTCCTCTCATTAACCAGAGTCAGCTATTAAACCATATGACCTGGGTAAGTTATTCTACTTTTCAGGTGTTTAGTTTCCTCATGCATAAAACAAAGGGGCCAGAAGTGTTTAATGGCAGTGTGTTATACTGGAATGTAATTCTAAGATGGGTTTAAATGAAAATTAAATTTTGTATACTACCATCTTCACAACATCAACTTTAAAAAGCCCGTGCCTTTGCAATTAAATGAGGTTACGTGGGCAAAGCAAATAAAACTAGCACAGCGTCAGTACTTAGTGTCTGCTACCATTCCATCTTCTTTAAGCCCACTCCTGCTCCAAAAGTCTATGATCCCATGAAGGTGGAATGAGGTGAACTGGACACTGGTTTAAAAATATGCCTGGCATACTTAAAAAACACAACCCCAAAACAAACCAAACAAAACCGCTATCATGGTGGATCATGGGTAAGTTAACTATAGTTAACATTCTATCTTACTTCTGGTAAGTTTTCCCCAGAGTAGCTCTCCATGACGCTTAGAAAACTCAAAAGCACTCTTAGGAAATGAACTGAACAATAAGCAGTACCACATAAAGGAGAGCAATTAAATTTCTAACATTAAGAATTCATGTCTTACTAGATCCATTTCTAGTAATATAAAGAGGTCCTCACAAGCATATATGGACTCTGCAGAAAGACTGAGTATACTGGAATGTACTCAAGAGTTTTCTAGCTGATCAATGCACCCTAAGTTCAAACTATTTAAATTCCAAAGAGTAAATTCCGATCAATCATTTGCCAAAATCCTGTATTCTTAATAGGGATTAACTACCACTTAAGGGAGATAGTATGCACCAAGAAGCTGAGGGTACACTGTAGAAAACTAATAAAAAGGTGAAGGTTACCTGATCAAAGCAATATCATCAATCAGTCCACCTTTCCCATTATACACACTGGTGGCTTTTATGCCGAGTTTATTGCTGGCCACAGAAAGCAAATCAGATAAAGTTCCATATACAGCGACCACCTGTAAACACACCAGATTAATTTGAACAACTTACATAATCAATTTCATCACTTCCAAATTACAAACCACCACACTATAAACAAGATTAAAAAAATCAGATTATCACATAAAAAGATTTTGAGAGATCTTTAACACAGTATTGACCTAAGATGTATTAACGCCACAAGTAACGTTTGCATCTGCGCACATGCTCAGTCATATCCAACTCTTTGCGATTCCGTGGACTGTAGACTGCCAAACTTCTCTGTCCATGGGATTTCCCAGGCAAGAATACTGGAATGGGCTGCCGTTTCCTTTTCCAGGTGATCTTCCCAACCCAGGGATCAAACTTGTGTTCCCTGCATTGACAAGGCACTCCACCTGGGAAGTCTGCCACAGGTGTTAGTTTCTGCAAAATTCCCCTGGTCAATAATGTGTTAACAGTGTCTCTCTTTTGATGACTCAAATATTTACTCAGTGCCACAATACTGTTGAAATCCAAAACTAGAGAAATCAGCTCTAACTAAAACCAAACTACTGATACAATCTTATAGTACATTAAACAGTGCTCCAGTTAGGTCAGTCGCGCAGTCGTGTCCGACTCTTTGCGACCCCATGAATCGCAGTACGCCAGGCCTCCCTTTCCATCACCAACTCCCGGAGTTCACTCAGACTCACGTCCATTGAGTCTGTGATGCCATCCAGCCATCTCATCCTCGGTCGTCCCTTTCTCCTCCTGCCCCCAATCCCTCCCAGCATCAGGGTCTTTTCCAATGAGTCAACTCTTCGCATAAGGTGCCCAAAGTACTGGAGCTTCAGTTTTAGCATCATTCCTTCCAAAGAAATCCCAGGGTTGATCTCCTTCAGAATGGACTGGTTGGATCTCCTTGCAGTCCAAGGGACTCTCAAGAGTCTTCTCCAACACCACAGTTCAAAAGCATCAATTCTTCTGCGCTCAGCCTTCTTCACAGTCCAACTCTCACATCCATACATGACCACAGGAAAAACCATAGCCTTGACTAGACGGACCTTAGTCGGCAAAGTAATGTCTCTGCTTTTGAATATACTATCTAGGTTGGTCATAACTTTTCTTCCAAGGAGTAAGCGCCTTTTAATTTCATGGCTGCAGTCACCATCTGCAGTGATTTTGGAGCCCAAAAAAACAAAGTCTGACACTGTTTCTACTGTTTCCCCATCTATTTCCCATGAAGTGATGGGGCCAGATGCCATGATCTTCTAGGGAGCTTGCTGGGCTGCCGTCTATGGGGTCGCACAGAGTCGGACACGACTGAAGTTACTTAGCAGTACGCAGGACTTCTAGTATTTTGTCCAACTGTTTTCAAACTACCATGACTGTGTTACTGTGTAAAAGAGAAGAGATGAACCTAAAAGATACTAGAACCCAAGGAGTAAAAGCAATGCGGAAAGCTGGTGTGCGCCACCATCACAAGGCCCTCATAAACATCCGAGCTTTTCCGAGCAGCCAGGGGCAAGGTGCCCTCAGCCATAGCCTTTCCTTTGAACAGGCAGAGATTGCAAACCACTCCTCCAGTCGTCTTGGTTTCTAACTATAATAATTAAATCCAACTTAACTGCCTATTTTCCAAATCAACTTCATTCTCTTGCTTCTCCCAATTAGCCTCTGCTTGGCTTTGGGAGTACTGAAAACTTTCATTTCTCCACTTAAAAAAAAAAAGGAAAATGGAGACAAAAGAAAAGGCCACATAATTTCATTACTCGGCCTACTGGTTTCTATTTTTTTTAGTTTATCTAATGCATATATATGAAATTTCTTTGAGCAAAATTAGACTCCTATAACAGGTGCTTTTAGTAATCCATTTATCTATATCATTAAATTCTCAACTTTTTAAGAATGAAAACAGCCACTACTTATTGCTTCCAATGTGCCAGGCACAATGTTAATTAAACACTTTCTATACATTAAATTTTAATCTTCACAATAAATCTCTATGTATCAGCAATTCACAAATGATCTTAAAATATGTATATAGCTGGTTCCTTGAGAGCTAAGTAAGGTGTTCTTGAAGGAGCAGTTAACTGGTGACAATGTTTTCCCTCTTAAGTTTGTTTACTTTTGAGTTTGAGCATGTTTTAACATTTTTGCTAAGTTAACAGCAGGAAAAAAATTTTAGGTGCCCTTGTTGTGCCAAACTTCTATCCTGAGGTACTCAACCTGACATTTGAATTTCCTCTTTACTAAACTGCCCGAGTTTGGGCCATTTTCCCGCTATCTTTTGATCTCTAAGTATTCTTTCTGTATTAATTATTTGTTCTCTCGCATTATAACTATTTCTCCCATCATCTTTTTGTATGATTTATAATAGTTAATACCTAGAACTACTCATCTTGTATGAGACATTATCAGGCTTTTTTTCTTTTCTGAGTTCTTATCTGTTCTTATGATGAAGGCCTTTCCTACTCTTAGGAAATAAAAAGGTATTTACTTTTCTTCTGGTACTTAAAAAAAAAGCCTCTTCCATCCACTTGGAGTTTATTTTTGTATAAAAGTTACAAAGCGAAGTAACTGTAAATCTTTCAGCCTCAATGGCTAGCCCAGCCAGGCCTAGTTTCTGGTTAATATAGTATAGTTAACAATTATTCAGTTAATATATTCCAAACCAGGGCCATTGGCAGTAGGAGAGACTTTGATCACTACTCCAGACAAAACAATTCTCATCCCGTAGCTCCAAGTCACATGTTGCTTGTCCTTTAGGTCTGAAGACTCACCCAGCATTGGCAAGTCCTTTGAGCTTTCATTAGTTACTTTTCTACTGTACTTACTGACATTCAACGGGCTCAAATGAAAGGCCTGTCTGTTGCTATAGAAACAGACGAAAGAAAGGCCACCCCAGGGCCTTAATTCATTAGGACAGCTAAGCTGGGCAACTTAATGCTCTAGAAGGAAACTTTCGAAACAAGGACCAGAATAAATTTCCAGAGATGAAAG
Source organism: Aepyceros melampus (assembly GCA_006408695.1). Classification (NCBI taxonomy): domain Eukaryota; kingdom Metazoa; phylum Chordata; class Mammalia; order Artiodactyla; family Bovidae; genus Aepyceros; species Aepyceros melampus. Next base: position 509,117 of record SJXQ01002359.1, read on the forward strand.
ACTATCCCAAACCCACTTCAACTTCCATTTTCCCCAACCACTGGAAGTCAGAAAGACCTGGGTCTGAATTCCTATGGAGTCATGTATTAGCTTGCCACTTTCTGAATACTGCTTAATTTCCACAATGATCAATTCTCTCCTGAAACAGAATGACACAACCACTCTACCTGCAGAGTTACTGCATGGATCTGAAAGTACAGGGCACCTGGGGCACAGCAAATGTGCGTATCATTAAGTATCATGCCTGCGATTTCCCTGAATTTTTCTCCACCACTGTTACCAAGAAAATCACTCTCCTTAAATTTACATGCCTCTCTTACCACGAGTGCCTCACTGCCTTACTCTCTCAGCAGCTCCTTGATTGCTTCTCTTCTCCTCCTCCATCCTTAGCCCTCAGGATTGAGGGCTTTTCCTCAGCTCTAGACTCTGCCTTTTCCTGACCATTTGTTCTTCCTCAGTATCCAGGAGCCACTTCACTCAGCTGGTTACCTCCCACCTCTAACTTATGTTTTTCTCCTCATCTACTAACAACTGAGGGCATCATCCAAGGCTCAGGCTTAGCCCCTCCTTCACTGAAGTTTTCCCCAAGTCTGGAGGGGTTCAGATATGTTCCTCTTTACTCAGTCTCTGTTACTGCCTCCTGCCTGTACAGCTCTGCACAGTAACACATCAAATACAGAGTTCCCTCTTAAAATCTGCTTCTTCAGTGCACCCCAAAGCCTATCGACTTTGTAACACCTTCTCACCCCACTCCCAAGGAATAATGTGTATACACATTATAATAACGTGTATAGTAATTACTATACACAGCAGGAACTGCTTATAGTAATAACATACCAGGTTCTGTGTGTAAGCACTTTCCAGATGCTCTCCAATATAATCCAACCCTGTGTGGTGTTTATCTGCACCTTTTACAAAGAACACCACTGAGGCAGGGCAGTAGCAGTGGTTATGTAAGTTGTAGGAGACCACAAAGCTAAACCCACCCTCAAGCAGTCTAGGCCACCACAGGATCTTAACCATTAGAGGCAGAGAGAGAAAGAGCGAGAGAGAGAAGAGGAAAAAGAGAATAAGAAAACATGTCCAACTAGTGCTCTAATCCCTAAGGGAAGTGCTGACCAATGCACGTTTTTTTTTTTTCCCTGACCAATGCACTGTTACCAACCTCAACTACACTGTCAAGAGATCTGGCTTTAAGTCTCTAAATGCTTAGTTCACTAAGAAAGCCCTTCCTAGGAACTAAGTCAGCAATCGTCCCTTCCTTCCCTTTGCTGAAAGCTTGATGACCAAGGGATCCATGCGTCCAATTATACTCTTTCCCTTTTACCTCTCCAAACTGGCATCGCCAAGATCTGCCATTCTATCCAGGACCTCTGCAGCTGGATGTGTAGTTTTTGCACATTGCTGTGTACATACTGTGTGCCTGCCCTCCTTCCTACTAACTGGCCTGTGTAGGCTCAGATTTGCCTTAAGTCTGGCCCAGCTGCGCCAATGCGGTTGCGCCTCTGAGGCCAGGCTCAAGGACAGCAATTGCTCAAGGAAAAGTTCCTGAACTGAATGGGCTTCCTCTGGCTCCTAAGTTGGTCATCCCGTTTTCTTGGCTTCTTCGGCCCGTCTGTGCCCAAGAGCGCTCAAACACACTCTTCGGACGGACTAGGCCTGCCGAGCCTGGGTTTCCGGATGACTGGGCCGGGGGCTAGTTTCCTCTTCGCACTCCTCAACCTCCCTGACGGAGAGGCACAAGAGTTACACAGAGCTTTCAGACCCACTGTGGGCCGAGTTTCCGGAGCAGCGCTTCCGCCCCGAAAGCACCCGCACTTACCTGGAATCCCCGGCGGCTCACCGTGAGGCTGGGATCCGGGGGCGCCACCGTCCAGTATGGCGAAGGCCTCGTCGTTCTCGATGCCCGCAATCTCGCTCTCCTGCTGCGCCAAGAAGGCCGCGGCAGGGTCCTCTTCGCCGGCCACTCCGTTCCCCAGGGCGGGACCGCCAGCGGGGACGCCGAACGGATCTAACTCAGCCATGGCGGGAAGTTCGACGGCACCGACTTTCAGAGAAACACCAACCGACCAGCACACACCACGTCCGGCAGCGGCCGCTGTGCTTGCGCCTGCTATCAGAGGCAAGCTGGAGGAGGGAGAAGGCGGAAGCGGAAACCCGGCCCCAATATCCGGTCGGTCCAGGCGGTGTTGGAGAGCCGAAAAGGTAATACCCAATCAGAGGGCAGAAGTAGCTCCAGAGTTAACAAATCAGCAAGAGGAGAGGCGGGCCCCCGAGTAAAACTCGTGACTCGGGAAGCACCTGCGTGGAGGGCGCAGAGCCGAGCCAGCCTTGGGCAGGCGGAAGAAGTACGTGATTTAAGGTATCCTTGCTTGATCCGGCTTTGGGGCTGTACTGACCCGGGACTGCCATCTCGGACGGGGCTCGCTTGGTGAACTGGGAAGTGAGGTGAAGTTAGGGCGGCGATGATTGGCCGACTGCATTAGAGTCAGGCCACGTAGGCTTTCTGAATCTCAGTTTCCTCATTTGAAAAATAGGAACAAGATCCGGCTTTGGGGCTGTACTGACCCGGGACTGCCATCTCGGACGGGGCTCGCTTGGTGAACTGGGAAGTGAGGTGAAGTTAGGGCGGCGATGATTGGCCGACTGCATTAGAGTCAGGCCACGTAGGCTTTCTGAATCTCAGTTTCCTCATTTGAAAAATAGGAACAAGAATCCGGCACTCCCTCCCTCCTAGGATTAGTGGAAAAACTGAATCCTTTTATGGCTATGTACTGGCTTTCTTTAAAAAAAAGAAAGAAAGAAAGAAAGTGTTTGTTAACCCGTTACTACTTCTGGGTGGTTTTCTCCCTTAGAGCCGCCTGACTTATATGTAATCAAATCCACTCTGACTTTTCTCCCTCTTTGTATTATAGGGCTTCCCTGTGGCTCAGATGGTAAAGAATCTGCGTGCAGTGCAGGAGACCCAGGTTCAATGTCCGGGTCAGGAAGATCCCCTGGTAAAGGAAATGGCAACCCACCGCAGGATTCTTGCCTAGAAAATTCTGTGGACAGAGGAGCCTGGCGGCCTGCAGTCCATGGGGTTGTAAAGCGTCGGACACGACTGAGCAAGTAACAGAACAGTATTATTATTATAAAAAACACGAATATACCCCCTTTTACAAAGCCCTTTTGCAGCCGTTAGTCTTTTCAGAGCTAGACTGAAGTTTCTAAAACTGAAAAATTCCTTAAAAATCATCTGGTTCCTAGGAAAACTGAGTTCCCCCTCCCCGCGCCGCCCCCCATGTAGGAAGGAGTCAGTCCCACAGGGATATAGTGGCCAAGAGGAAACCTAGGTCTCCTAGGCAATTCCAAATGGTGCTAGCGACAACATCTTGAATATATACACACTCTTCCCAACTAAGGACAGCAGGAATTTTGTTTAAAAAACTGGGTTCTGTCAGTATGTTAACATGGATAGTTAATTTTGCCTATACTATAGAGAGGATAATCCAGTGATTTCCAGTTACTCATATTCATGTTGAGGCGGGGTCTTATGCACTGGTGAAAAGAAGGACCTTTCTTTTTCACCATCATCACGCCAAAAAATAAAAAGTTAAAAACAGAAACAAACCAAGAAACCCGCCAGAGGTCTAAGTTGCCTCCAGAGGTAGTCAGCAAGGGACAACAAAGTGGTTTCTAAAAATATACACTAATACTTATTGACACAAAAGGGCAACTGTTTCCTTAATGCGTGTATTACCTTTAAAATCATTTAAAGTATGGAGTGTAGGAAAGTTTTGAAGAAAAACATTTAAGAACATAAAATTGTAGGGCCTGAAATTTACTCAATTCCCTCCCCCTTTTTGTTTAATGCTCATCCCTGAACATGAATTGGCTCATCTCTTAACGTAAATTTGCAACAATGCATGATTTTCTCTTTGAAACAATATATCCTGCCCCTGTTATGGGGATAAGGAAGAGGGACTACCCTGAGGGGGTCCAAGGAAGACAACCTTTGGCTGCTTACAGCAGTAGTAGCTGAGGGACAGACAGCATTCTTTCGGAGGCAAGGGCATAACTCTGGGGAAGCCATCTGGAGAGTCCCTCGCTAAAGGAGGAACCACTTCTCATCATACAAAGTCAACAAGTATTTATACAATCAAAATTGGGGAAATCGGCTGAGAGATTTAGGGATGATGTCACAGGGGAGGTGGCTTGGAGCTCAGGTATGGAATTTGGTTAAGATTTAGAAGAGTTTTCCCAAAGAGAGGCAATGCCAAAGAATGCTCAAGCTATTGCACAGTTGCACTTGGTTCATTTCAGTTGCTCAGTCGTGTCCGACTCTTTGCGACCCCATGAATTGCAGCACGCCAGGCCTACCTGTCCATCACCAACTCCCAGAGTTCACTCAAACTCACATCCATTGAGTCGGTGAACTATCCAGCCATCTCATCCTCTGTCGTCCCCTTCTCCTCCTGCCCCCAATCCCCCCCAGCATCAGTCTTTTCCAATGAGTCAACTCTTCTCATGAGGTGGCCAAAGTACTGGAGTTTCAGCTTTAGCATCATTCCTTGCAAAGAACACCCAGGACTGATCTCCTTTAGAATGGACTGGTTGGATCTTGCAGTCCAAGGGACTCTCAAGAGTCTTCTCTAACACCACAGTTCAAAAGCATCAATTCTTCGGCGCTCAGCTTTCTTCACAGTCCAACTCTCACATCCATACAAAGGTCTGTCTGGCCAAGGGTATGGTTTTTCCAGTAGTCGTGGATGTGAGAGTTGGACTATAAAGAAAGCTGAGCACCGAAGAATTGATGCTTTTGAACTGTGGTGTTGGAGAAGACTCTTGAGTCCCTTGGACTGCAAGGAGGTCCAACCAGTCCATCCTAATGACTCTCAAGAGTCTTCTCTAACACCACAGTTCAAAAGCATCAATTCTTCGGCGCTCAGCTTTCTTCACAGTCCAACTCTCACATCCATACAAAGGTCTGTCTGGCCAAGGGTATGGTTTTTCCAGTAGTCGTGGATGTGAGAGTTGGACTATAAAGAAAGCTGAGCACCGAAGAATTGATGCTTTTGAACTGTGGTGTTGGAGAAGACTCTTGAGTCCCTTGGACTGCAAGGAGGTCCAACCAGTCCATCCTAAAGGAGATCAGTCCTGGATGTTCATTAGAAGGACTGATGTTGAAGCTGAAACTCCAATACTTTGGCCACCTTATGCAAAGAGCTGACGCATTTGAAAAGACTCTGATGCTGGGAAAGATTGAGGGCAGGAGAAGGGGACGACAGAGGATGAGATGGTTGGATGGCATCATCAATTTGATGGACATGAGTTTGGGTAAACTCCGGGAGTTGGTGATGGATGGGGAGGCCTGGCATGCTGTGGTCCGTGGGGTAGCAAAGAGTCAGACACAACTGAGCGACTGATCTGAACTGAACTAGAAGAGTTACTCCTGGTGGCCTAATACTACACTTGTGTAAGGTTTCATAGCTTGGCATGTTTGGGGAACAGAGAGTAAGTTAGTTTCGCTGGGCCTGAAGGGCTTAAGAAGAGGAATAATTGAAGGTAAATTTAGGGGCCCTGAATGCTAATAAAACAAGGAGTCTTTTTACAACAGGGAATTCTGGAAGGTTCCAGAAAAAGGAGTGCTTTAATTAAGGTGCTACTTAGGAGATTAATCTTGTCCCTATGTGCAGGATGGATAGGGGCAGAGGCTTTGGGAAAGAAGTTGAGGAATGACGTGATGAAGGTCCAGGCCGGGCAATAGTACAGAGCTGGATGCGGAGCATTGATGGGAAGTCCCTACTACCACAGGACGTAGGGACTGGGAGAGATGCAAGGAGGAAAGAGTGACCATAAAGCATATCTGCAGTCACCAAAGCCACTAGTTTACTGCCTCTGGGGAGTGCCAGTGATTGACAGGAGACAGAGAAGACCTCGGAGATACACAGGAGGTAGCTACAAGTCTACACAAGGAGGGGAGCTCCTGGCCTGGAATGGGAGAGATGGGGAGAGGGAAGTACTGGGTGACACAGCTGGGAAGAGCTCTTGGTTCTTGGGAGAGGCAGAGACGAGACTGCACAGGTCCTTCCTCAGCACTCTGCCAAAGCCTGACCAAGGGCCACATGGTGACGTCTGAAGGGTCTTTGTGGAGAAATTAATACACAGAGCTCAACTCTCAAAAGCCAGAAAGGATCTGATCCAGAAGAAGGGTGGTAAGAATTGCAGGTGTGCTAAGTTGCTTCACTTGTGCCTGACTCTTTGCAACCCTGTGGGCTGTAGGCCACCATGCTTCTCTGGAAGCACTGGAGTGGGTTGCCATTTCCTCCTCCAAGGGATCTTCCCAAATCAGGGATTGAACCTGTGTCGTATGTCTCATGCTTTGGCAGGTGGGTTCCTTACCGCTAGTGCCTCCTGGGAAGCCTTACAAATTACTATACAATCAGTGCAGATGATGGTGCAGGAGGAGTGTGAAGAGGACAATGGTGAGCAAGCAAAGCGCTGAAAAGACAGAAGGGAGGCCAAGTCATATTTGAGAAGTCCTAGAAAAGTTTCATACAGGAGATAAGTTCAGTATCTGTTTCTTCCACTAGACCTTTAGGGGAGGGCAGGGGCCATGTATGCCTTACTTATTTTGTATTCTTAGGGTCTTGCATTATGCCTGGCACATAGCAAGTGTTCAATAAATATTTGTTGCTGGACTTGAATGGCACTTGAGATGGGTCTCAAAGGAGACAGGTTGTGCAATGTATATGATGGAGAGGAAGAAAGGCAGGCTATCCTCTGGGAATGATTCGGCTAGATGATGGAAGAGAAAAAGTAAATGGGTACAGCTGAAGAAAGTGTGTGGGAGTCAAATCATGGAGGGCTTGAGTGCCAGGTAAGAGTTACTAAATTTGCAGAAGCTGTGAGAAGCCTTTTAAGGATTTTTCCCGGCCAGGGACTCAGTCAGAACCCTCTTCTGGAAGCTTAGGCAGTTAGCTAGGAGAGGATTCTGAAAGCAGAGAAAACAGTTAGGAAAGACTGTTTCTGTGGCTCAGGAGGAGAGGCAGGGGGGCAAGGATGATAGGAAACAGATTCTAGGTAACAGAGCAGTGAGTTTAAGTGGAAAGAAAATAATGCAGATAATATACATAGTATTTGGTAAGTGGGAGGCAGAAGCAGAGAGTAATATTTACAATGTATTAGAAATTATGTCCCTTGCAACTAATTAAGTTTTGAAAAAATTTAGATTTCACTTCAAAAATGCATAAGAATCATCTAGATTTTAAACAGTTCTTTTAGGGAGGGTACTTTTTATCTTGTTTGGAGTTCATGGTGATTCTCTTGAATCTGTGGTTTGATTTCCTTTACCAATTTGGGAAATTCTCAGCCATTTTCTCTTCTGCAATTTTGCTCCATTCTTTCTTTATTCTCCTTGCTAAAATTACATTATAAAACCTATCCCTCATATCCCATTTTTTTTTAATGCTCTTTTATGTGTTTTTAGGAGGCAGAAAGAGAGAAAGGAGATTCACTGATAACTTTTATAGCTTGGAAAACCATGAACAGAAATAGCCACAACAGGAAAAGCTGGTTGTGTGGAATGGGGAAGGAGATGAGACAAATGAAGAGGTCAGGTGTGGACATATCGAGCACAAGTGACCTGTGAGATATCAAGAGCCATTCCACAGGATGTTGGAAATCTAAGTCTGAGGTTTGGGAGAGAGGAGGATCTAATTGCAGCAGTGGTGAGAAAGTTATTTAATAGTGGTTAGACATAGTTGAAAAGAGAATTAGTGAACCAGAAGATAGAGCAGAAAAATATCCATGCTGAAACAGAACCAAAAGGATGAAAAACACAAAAAAGAGCATTTTTTCAAAAACGGTATATGAGGGTAAAGGAAATCAAACCACAGATTCAAGAGAATCACCATGAACTCCAAGCAAGATAGAAAGTACCCTCCCTGAAAGAACTGTTTAAATGCCTCATGCATTTTTAAATTGACATCTAAATTTTTTCCAAAAAGAGTAATCCCAGGGAACTGAAGAGTATAAGGGAGATCATGGAGAGTGAGGAGCTTGGGAGAATTTACAAATTCCTGGGCTCAGCCCTTAGCTGTAGTTTGATTGATCTGGTCTTAATCCACACGTAAAATACTTAGAGAACTGAATTTACCTTCAGCCATGTCCAGGACAGAGAAGCCCCAGCTAGATGGTAGGTGCTGGAGCCACTTTGAAGAGATACCTCATGCCCAAGGGCAAAGGAGAAGCCCCAGCAAGATGTAGGAGGGGTGAAATCACGTTTAGAATCACACCCCATACCCGCTAGAGATTCTCAGAGGGCTCAAACATACATTGTGTGCACCAGGACGCAGAGACCCCACAGAGACACACAGGGACTGAGTCAGAACTGTGTGTGGTGAGCCGTGGACTGCTGCAGGGGCAGGGGCTCTGGGTGCAATAGACCTGGGTACAGCATAAATCCTCTTGGAGGAGGTCACCATTAACCCACCATAGAGCTGCCAGAACTTATACAGGACTGGGGAAACACTTAGAGGGCACAAACAAAACCTTGTGTGCACCAGGACCCAGGAGAAAGGGGCAGTGACCCCACAAGAGACTGACCCAGACTTGCCCATGCATGTCCAGGAGTCTCTGGTGGAGGTGTGGGTCGGCAGTGGCCTGCTGCAGAGTTGGGGTGCTGAGTGTAGCAATGTGTGCATTGGACCTTTTGAAGGTGAAGGTGAAGTTGCTCAGTCGTGTCCGACTCTTTGCAACCCCGTGGACTGTAACCTACTAGACTTCTCCGTCCATGGGATTCTCCAGGCAAGAATACTGGAGTGGATTGCCATTTCCTTCTCCAGAGGATCTTCCCGACCCAGGGATCGAACCCGGGTCTCCCGCATTGGAGGCAGATGCTTTAACCTCTGAGCCGCCAGGGAAGAGGAGGAGACCTTTTGAAGGAGGTCACTATTATCTTCATTACGAGGGAACACAGCTCCACCCATCAACAGAAAACTCAATTAAAGATTTACTGAGCATGGCCCCGCCCATCAGAACAAGACCTAGTTTCCCCCTCAGTCAGTCTCTCCCATCAGGAGGCTTCCATAAGCCTCTTATCCTTCTCCATCAGAGGGCAGACAGATTGAAAACCACAATCACAGAAAACTAACCAATCTGATCAAATGGACCACAGCCTTGTCTAACTCAATGAAACTATGAGCCATGCCATGTAGGGCCACCCAACACAGACGGATCATGGTGGAGAGTTCTGACAAAACGTGCTCCACTGGAGAAGGGAATGGCAAACCACTTCAGTACTCTTGCCTTGAGAACCCCATGAACAATATGAAAAGGCAAAAAAAATAGGACACTGAAAGATGAACTCCCCAGGTCAGTAGGTGCCCAACATGCTACTGGAGATAAGTGGAGAAATAACTCCAGAAAGAATGAAGAGAGACAGAGCCAAAGCAAAAACAACATTCAGTTGTGGATGTAACTGGTGATGGAAGTAAAGTCTAATACTGTAAAGAGCAATATTGCATAGGAACCTGGAATGTTAGGTCTATGAATCAAGGCAAATTGGAAGTGGCCAGATAGGAGATGGCAAGAGTGAACACTGACATTTTAGGAATCAGCAAACTAAAATGGACTGGAATGGGGGAATTTAACTCAGATGACCATTATATCTACTACTGTGGGCAAGAATCCCTTAGAGAAATGGAGTAGCCCTCATAGTCAACAAAAGAGTTCAAAATGCAGTATTTGGATGCAATCTCAAAACGGCAGAATAATCTATGTTTCTAAGGCAAACTATTCAATATCACAGTAATCCAAGCCTAAAGAAAGTGAAGTTGCTCAGTTGTGTACAGCTCTTTGAGACCCCATGGACTATAGCCTACCAAACTCCTCTGTCCATGGGATTTTCCAGGCAAGGGTACTGGAGTGGGTTGCCATTTCCTTCTCTAGGGGATCTTCCCATTCCAAGGATCGAACCTGGGTCTCTAGTACTAGAGGCAGACACTTTACCATCTGAGCCATCAGGGAATGCACCAACCAATAATGCTGAAGAAGCTGAAGTTGAATGATTCTATGAAGACCGACAAGACCTTCTAGAACTAACACACAAAAAAAGATGTCCTTTTCATTATAGGGGACTGGAATGAAAAAGTAGGAAGTCAAAAAATACCTGGAGTAACAGGCAAATTTGACCTTGGAGTACAGAATGAGGCAGGGCAAAGGCTAACAGAGTTTTGCCAAGAGAACGAACTGGTCATAGCAAATTCCCTCTTCCAACAACACGAGAGAAGACCCTACACATGGACATCACCAGAATGCCAATACCGAAGTCAGATTGATTATATTCTTTGCAGCCAAAGATGGAGAAGCTCTATACAGTCAGCACAAACAAGACCGTGAGCTGACTGTGGCTCAGATCATGAACTCCTTATTGCCAAATTCAGACTGAAATTGAAGAAAGTAGGGAAAATCACTAGACCATTCAGGTATGACCTAAATCAAATCTCTTATGACTGTCCAGTGGAAGTGACAAATAGATTCAAGGAATTAGATCTGATAGAGTACCTGAAGAACTATGGACGGAGGTTTGTGACGTTGTACAGGAGGCAGGGATCCCAGACCATCCCCAAGAAAAAGAAATGCAAAAAGGCAAAATGGTTGTCTGAGGAGGCCTTAGAAACAGCTATGAAAAGAAGAGAAGTGAAAAGCAAAGGAGAAAAGAAAGAGATATCCATTTGAATGCAGAGTTCCAAAGAATAGCAAGAAGAGATAAGAAAGCCTTCCTCAGTGATCAATGCAAAGAAATAGACGAAAAGAACAGAATGGGAAAGACTAGAGATCTCTTCAAGAAAATTAGAGATACCAAGGGAACATTTCATGCAAAGATGGGCTCGATAAAGGACAGAAATGGTGTGGACTTAACAGAAGCGGAAGATATTAAGAAGAGGTGGCAAGAATACACAAAAGAATACAACTATTCAAAAAAGATCTTCATGACCCAGATAATCATGATGGTATGATCACCAACCTAGAGCCAGACATCCTGGAATGTGAAGTCAGGTGGGCATTAGGAAGCATCACTACAAAAAAATCTAGTGGAGGTGATGGAATTCCAGTTGAGCTATTTCAAATCCTGAAAGATGATGCTGTGAAGGTGCTGCACTCAATATGTCAGCAAATTTGGAAAACTCAGCAGTGTCCACAGGACTGGAAAAGGTCAGTTTTCATTCCAATCCCAAAGAAAGGCAATGCCAAAGAATGCTCAAACTACCACACAATTGCACTCATCTCACACACTAGCAAAGTAATGCTCAAAATTCTCCAAGCCAGGCTTCAACAGTATGTGAACTGTGAACTTCCAGATGTTCAAGCTGGATTTCAGTTCAATTCAGTTCAGTCGCGCAGTCGTGTCCGACTCTTTGCGACCCCATGAATCGCAGCACACCAGGCCTCCCTGTCCATCACCAACTCCCGGAGTTCACTCAGACTCACGTCCATTGAGTCCATGATGCCATCCAGCCATCTCATCCTCGGTCGTCCCCTTCTCCTCCTGCCCCCAATCCCTCCCAGCATCAGGGTCTTTTCCAATGAGTCAACTCTTCGCATAAGGTGGCCAAAGTACTGGAGCTTCAGTTTTAGCATCATTCCTTCCAAAGAAATCCCAGGGTTGATCTCCCTCAGAATGGAGTGGTTGGATCTCCTTGCAGTCCAAGGGATTCTCAAGATTCTTCTCCAACACCACAGTTCAAAAGCATCAATTCTTCTGCGCTCAGCCTTCTTCACAGTCCAACTCTCACATCCATACATGACCACAGGAAAAACCATAGCCTTGACTAGACGGACCTTAGTCGGCAAAGTAATGTCTCTGCTTTTGAATATACTATCTAGGTTGGTCATAACTTTTCTTCCAAGGAGTAAGCGCCTTTTAATTTCATGGCTGCAGTCACCATCTGCAGTGATTTTGGAGCCCTTGATGCCATCCAGCCATCTCATCCTCGGTCGTCCCCTTCTCCTCCTGCCCCCAATCCCTCCCAGCATCAGGGTCTTTTCCAATGAGTCAACTCTTCGCATAAGGTGGCCAAAGTACTGGAGCTTCAGTTTTAGCATCATTCCTTCCAAAGAAATCCCAGGGTTGATCTCCCTCAGAATGGAGTGGTTGGATCTCCTTGCAGTCCAAGGGATTCTCAAGATTCTTCTCCAACACCACAGTTCAAAAGCATCAATTCTTCGGCGCTCAGCCTTCTTCACAGTCCAACTCTCACATCCATACATGACCACAGGAAAAACCATAGCCTTGACTAGACGGACCTTAGTCGGCAAAGTAATGTCTCTGCTTTTGAATATACTGTCTAGGTAGGTCATAACTTTTCTTCCAAGGAGTAAGCGCCTTTTAATTTCATGGTTGCAGTCACCATCTGCAGTGATTTTGGAGCCCAAAAAAACAAGCTGGATTTAGAAAAGGCAAATGAACCAGAGATCAAATTGCCAACATCTGTTAGATCATCAAAAAATCAAGAGAGTTCCAGAAAAACGTCTGCTTTATTGACTATGCCAAAACTTTTGATTGTGTGGATCACCACAAACTGTGGAATATTCTTAAAGAGATGGGAATACCAGACCCCCTGACCTGCCTCTTGAGAAATCTGTATTCAGATCAAGAAGCAACAGTAGAACTGGACATGGAACAACAGACTGGTTCCAAATTGGGAAAGGAGTACATCAAGGCTGTATATTGTCAACCTGTTTATTTAACTTATATGCAGAGTACATTATGAGAAATGCTGGACTGGAAGAAGCACAAGCTAGAATCAAGATTGCTGGGAGAAATATCAATAACCTCAGATATGCAGATGACACCACCGTTAGGGCAAAAAGTGAAGAAGAACTAAAGAGCTTCTTGATGAAAGTGAAAGAGGAGAGTGAAAAAGTTGGCTTAAAGCTCAACATTCAGAAAACTAAGATCATGGCATCTAGTCCCATCACTTCATGGCAAATAGATGGGGAAACAATGTAAATAGTGGCTGACTTTATTTTGGGGGGCTTCAAAATCACTGCAGATGGTGACTGCAGCCATGAAATTTTTAAAAGACACTTACTCCTTGGAAGAAATGTTAGGACCAACAAACAGCTTATTCAAAAGCAGAGACATTACTTTGCCAACAAAGGTCTGTCTAGTGAAAGCTATGATTTTTCCAGTAGTCATGTATGGATGTGAGAATTGGACTATAAAGAAAGCTGAGTGCTGAAGAATTGATGCTTTTGAACTGTGGTGTTGAAGAAGACTGTTGAGAGTCCCTTGGACTGCAAGGAGATCAAACCAGTCCATTCTAAAGGAAATCGTCCTGATATTCATTGGAAGGACAGATGCTGAAGCTGAAACTCCAATACTTTGGCCAGCTGATGCGAAGAACTGACTCATTTGAAAAGATCATGATACTGAGAAAGATTGAAGGTGGGAGGAGAAGGGGACGACAGAGGATGAGATGGTTGGATGGCATCACTAACTCAATGGACATGAGTTTGAGTGAACTCTGGGAGTTGGTGATGGGACAGAGAGGCCTGGAGTGCTGCAGTACATGGAGTCGCAAAGTGTCAGACATGACTGAGCAACTGAAGTGAACTGATGTCCCCGACTGGTCACTAGGTGGCCCAAACATGGGACAGATTCAAATACCAGTACAAAATCTTTGAGATTGGAATGAAATTCTAAGCACAGCCCATAGGAGGTCAGTTAGAACTTATATCCTGAAACTAGTTTGGTCAATTATATACTAGCACAAAAATATCCACATTCTTTATAGGATTTAAATAAGACCCAAAGTCTCATGTCATAGTATTCAAAATATTTAAGATTCAATCTAGAATTACTTAGCATATGAATAACCAGGAAAATCTCAACTCACACACACACACACAAAAGACAATCCACACATATCAATACCAAGATGATTTAGATATTGGAGTTATCTGACAAAGACTTATATTAGCTATTATAAAAGTGCTCTTATAAATAATTGTAAACATCCCTGGAACAACTGAAAAATTAGAAAGCTTCAGTAAAGAAGTTATAAAAAATAAAGAATAACAAAATGGAAATGTTTGAACTGGAAACTTTTAAAAGCAAAAATTTACAAACTCAGATCCCAAAGCAAAATGGAGATGACAAGAGGTAAAAGTTACTGAATATGAAGACTGATCAGTAGATATTAGTCTGAACAGTGAGGGAAAAAAGCTGAAAAGAGCCCCAGGGACCTGTGGAACAACAACAAAAAGTGTAACATTTGTTGCATCAGACTTCCAAAAAGAAAATAGTGTACAAAGCTGGAAAAAATATTTGAAATAATAACAGCTGAAAACTTGCCAAATTTGGCAAAGATGTAAATCTACAGATTCAAAAACCCAATGAAGATTATGGTCCCATCACTTCAGGACAAATGGGGAAACAATGGAAACAATGACAGACTATTTTCTTGGGGCTCCAAAATCACCATAGATGGTTACTGCAGCCATGAAGTTAAAAGATGCTTGCTCCTTGGAAGAAAAGCTATGAAAACCTAGACAGCATATTAAAAAGCAGAGACATTACTTTGTTGACAAAGGTCCATACAGTCAAAGCTATGGTTTTTCCAGTCATGTATGGAGAAGGCAATGGCACCCCACTCCAGTACTCTTGCCTGGGAAATCCCATGGACAGGGGAGCCTGGTAGGCTGCGGCCATGGGGTCGTGAACAGTTGGACACGACTGAGACGACTGAGCGACTTCACTTTCACTTTTCACTTTCACGCATTGGAGAAGGAAATGGCAACCCACTCCAGTATCCTTGCCTGGAGAATCCCAGGGACGGGGGAGCCTGGTGGGCTGCCGTCTCTGGGGTCGCATAGAGTTGGACCCGACTGAAGCAACTTAGCAGCAGCAGCAGCATGGGTGTGAGAGTTGGACTACAAAGAAGGCTGAGTGCCAAAGAATTGATGCTTTTGAATTGTGATGTTGGAGAAGACTCTTGAGAGTCCCTTGGACTGCAAGGAGATCCAACCAGTCAATTTTAAAGGAAATCAGTCCTGACTGTTCCTTGGAAGGACTGATGCTGAAGCTGAAACTACAATACTTTGGCCACCTGATACAAAGAACTGACTCATTTGAAAAGACCCTGATGCTGGGCAAGATTGAAGGCAGGAGGAGAAGGTGGTAACATGATGAAATGGTTGGATGGCATGACTGACTCAATGGACATGAGTTTGAGCAAGCTCTGGGAGTTGGTGATGGACAGGGAATCCTGGCGTGCTGCAGGCCACGGGGTCACAAAGAGTTGGACATGACTGAGCAACTGAACTGAAATGGATCATGCTTTTTGCATGTCATATCTAAAAAATCTTTGCTTAAACCCCCGTTACAAAGATTTGGTCCATGTTTCTTTTCTAAAAGTTTTGTAGTTTTACATTTTACATTTAGAGCTATGATTCATATTGAGTGGAGAGAAGATATTTACCACATG
This sequence comes from Aepyceros melampus, assembly GCA_006408695.1. Taxonomy (NCBI): domain Eukaryota; kingdom Metazoa; phylum Chordata; class Mammalia; order Artiodactyla; family Bovidae; genus Aepyceros; species Aepyceros melampus. The sequence goes on from SJXQ01002359.1 coordinate 524,593, forward strand.
TACAACTGAAAGAGCTCACATCTGGAATGTATAAAGATCCCCTACAATATGCTAAGTACAAAATCAGTATACAGAAATCAATGTATTTCTATAGACTAAAAAGAGGAAATGAATTTTTCAAAGAATGCTATATATTTTAAAAGAATATTATATCTAATATACATGACTATATATATTTTAATAATATATATTAATTTTAAAATGTCCAGTACCTAGGAATAAATCTAACGTTGTGTGAGACTCTACAAAGTATAACACATTAAGACGAATTACAGAAGACTCCCTAAAGTGGAAATATACCATGTCCATGAATTTTAAAAACTGATATTGTAAATATATGAAATTTCCCTAAATTGATCTGTAAATTCAGCACAGTCACAATCAAAACCTCAACGGTTTTGTGGATCTTGACAAACAAATTCTAAACCACATCGGATATGACAAAGCTATAGAACTGGAGGCTGTACTATTGGCGTAAGGTCAGATGAATAGACCAATGGAATAAGAGAGCTCATAAGCACATCCACCCATGTATGGACATGTGATTTACAACAAAGATGGCGCTGCAGAGAAGTGGGAAAATTGGTTCTGGGGCAATTACATATCCATATGGGATATTTGTGACCTCAGGGTAAAGAATGATTTCCTCAAGTATCAAGAGCAGTAACCAAAAATGAAAAGACAAATCAGACTAATTAAAATTAAAATATACCATTATGAGTGGAAGGGCAAGCCACAGAATGGGAGAAGATATTTACCACATTTGAAACTGGTAAACGACTCGTATCTAGTCTATATTAAGAATTCCAGGGACTTCCCTGGCGGTCCAGTGGTTGACTTCACTTTCCAGTGCAGGGGGTGTGGGTTTGATGGTTCCTTGGTTGGGGAGCTAAGATCCCACATGCCTCCCAGCCAGAAAACCAGAACATAAACAACAGAAGCAATATTGTAACAAATTCAGTAAACTCTAAAAACTTTAAAAATGGTCCAAATCAAACTTTAAAACTTTAAAAATGGTCTAACTCAAAAAAATTGAAGAAAAAAAAAAGAATTCCAACAAGTCAAAAAGAGAAAATAGTCAACCAAACAGAAAAAAAGATTTCACAAAAGCGGAAATCCAAATGTCCAATAAACATTAAAAGGTGCTTAACTTTTAATTATCAATCAAGAGAATGCAAATTAAAACTGCATTGAGATAATACTTCATGTCTGATTGGCAATAATAAAAGTCTGACAATACTAAGTATCGGCAAGCATGTAGAACAACATGAGTTCTCAAGTACTGCTGATGGCAATGTAAAACTGGCACAATCACTTTGTGAAATAGTTTGGCATTATCTAGAAATGAAGACAGCAATTCCACTTATGTTCTAGATAAAGTTGAGTACATGTGTATCAAGATACATTCACAAGAATAGCATTGTCTGTAATTGTCCAAACTCGAAACCACCCAGATATCCATGAACAGGAGACTGGATAAATAAAAGGATACACTTATATGACAGAATACTATACAGAAGATGAATGGGAAGAACTATACCTACATACAATATCATGGATCAATTGTGAAAACAATTTGAGTGAAAGAAGCCAGACACAAAATAATTCATACAGTACAAGTCTCTTATGTAAAGTTCAAAGGCAGGCTGAACTAACCTATGTATTAGAAATGCCTACTTAGACGGTAAAGCTATGTGCTGTGCTTAGTCATTCAGTCGTGTCTGACTTTTTTGCAACCCCATGAACTGTAGCTGGCCAGGCACCTCTGTCCACGAGGATTCTCCAGGCAGGAATAATGAGCAAGAAACAGGGAATTCCCTGACGGTCGAGTAGTTAGGAGCCTGTGCTTTCACTGCCGAGGGCTTGAGTTAGATCCCTGGTCAGGAAGATGAAAGAAAAGCAAGGAAGGCATTATCATAAAGCTCAGAGAGCAGAGAAGGGATGTAATCAGGAAGGGGCCACACTGGAGACTTTTGAGGTATTGGCAGTATTCTATTGCTTGAACTCAGTAATGGTTACATGGATATTTACAATAGTTATAATTCATTCAGCTATACAATTATGTACTGTTGCTTTTCTATGTGGGTTATATATTCCTAATAAAAAAGGTTTTATATGTTTCTTACAACTCTGAATAAAGCATTCTAATAATAAGCATTCTAACATGATATATTTACTTTTGTTCAAAGATGTAACATTATTCTTTTGAACATAAGTGTAGAATTTTTTATGTCATCTTTTAAATGCTACCAAATAGATCCAGGAGAATGGGAGCATTTTTCTCATACTGAGAATGGTGAAAATGCAGAGAGGATGTGCTTGGTAGTGGATATTTTCTCAAAGACTTTAAAAAATCTTTAATATTCTAAGATATATGGCTTGGTAGGAAGGAATAGAGGCTTGTTATGATTCTGTGGCCTGAATGAAATAATGGCACAAAGACTGTCATGTTTCTGAATCCCACTACCTTTGTGAACTCTTTGAGAACTCTTCCTCAAGAATAATACTTTCTCTGATAACAACGGTCATCATAAATAAGCCCCTGAAAAGATATCCAGCATCACTAGGCATCAGGGCAATGCAAATCAAAACCACAATGAGATGCTGCTTTCTCTCACAAGGATGACTGTGGAAAGACAAATAATAAGAAGTGCTGGTGAGGGGGCAGAAAGGTGGATCCCTCATACATTGCTGGTGGGAATGCCAAATGATTCAGCTGCTTTGGGAAACAGTCTGGCTGTTCCTCAAGTGGTTAAACAAAGAGTTAAAATTTGATCTAACAATTCTATTCCTAGGTATATACCCAAGAGAAATGAAAACCTGTGTAAACACAAAACCTTGTACACAAATGTTCATTGAGCACTATTCGTAATAGCCAAGAAGTGGAAGCAAACCAAATGTCTATTAACTGATAAACAGATACATAAAATGTGGTATAACCTCACAATGGAATAGTAACCAGCTGTAAAAAGGAATGAATTACATACTACAACATGGATGAAACTTGAAAACATTATGCTAAGTGAAAGCCAGAAAAAAAGGTCACATTTTATATGAAATGTTTAGAATAGACGAATCCATAGAGTCAGAAACTAAATTATTGGCTGCCTGGGGCTGGGGGCTAGAGAGGGGGCTAGAGAGTTACAGCTATGGGGTACAAGATTTCTTTTTGCAGTGATGAAAATGTCCTAAAATTGATTGTTGCAATGATTGGAGAACTCTGTGAATATATAAAAACCATTGAATTCTATACTTTAAATGGGTGAATTACTAGTCAGTAATGATTTTTAAAAATCTGTCCTCATAGATTGTGCTACTTAACATTTTTAAACACCTGTCTTGGACCAAAATACCCTAGTTTAAAACACCAGGCTTCACACGTTAACACAGACACTGGATAAGTCAAAAAAGTATTAATACCACAAACTCTTCTTTGGATACTGGTGTCTTGATTAAAGGAATCTTTGCCAGACACTTCACTGACACTAGTTTATATCCTCACATGGCATCTGGGGTGGTGCACCCTGGGAAGATTTGGAGAGGTTAAATGTTGCTCTCTGTGTGTGCTTAAAATGTTGACAGATTATTTTGAAAAGGAAGATGGGAAAAGAGAACTAGAATGAAATCTCCACCACAGGTATATTCTCAGGTCAATTTTAGGAAAAAAGTTGAGGATCTGAAAACTGATTCCCTTCAAACTATGCTTGTCTGAATTTCCCTTGGAAAGACTTCATGTATTCCAGTTTGAAGACATGGGTTATGAAGACATGGGTTATGATACAAAAGTCATGTCTTTCAAGACCATAATCTCTGCTATGAATTGCTGAAGCTGTTCTAGCAACAGAAGCCAAGAGTTGAGCTCTGATTGCTACATTCCGCTGTGCCAACCTCCTCAGGGCAATAAACCCTGAAGCTTCAGCTTCGTGGTCTAACTTTGAAGGAGCAAGGAAGGACCACATTGGTTAATATATCAAATTATAATCTCACTATTCTAAAAGGAAAGGAATGAAGGAAATCCCACTGCAAGGAAAAGAAAGAATGCTGAGAAAAAGACAACAGTGTCATCAGGAGACAGTTTGGTGGTGTGGTGGGAACAGAAGCCAGACTGAGTGGCTTAGAGTTTGGTCTGGGACCAGAGAGCAGAGGCAACATTCAGGAAGCTCAGCTGAGGAAAGTTATGGGCAGATAGCAAGGGCTGGACCTCAAAACTGAGGAGGGTTTGTCTTCAGGTTAGCAGAACCTTGAGAATATTTCTGGAATGAAGAGAAGACATCAGGAAGGGAATGTGGAGAGGGAGGGAACTGGGGAGCCTGGCAAGTTGTAAGGAAAAGAACAAGACAGGAGATTGCTTTGAATCATGGAAGGACACCTCTTCCTCAGAGGTGCAGAAAAGCAGTGGAAGCTCTGGAGAGGTTTTTTTGGGGGGACAACAGATTACTTAAGGTGCTAGATTGTCTGACCTCTATTTCTCTGGAGTTCTGGCAGCAAAATGAGAGGTAAGTGGCTGAGAAGAAACAGAAAGAAGGGCAGAGCCCCAGGACACCAGAGAAAGTTGGAGAATCAGCAGTAGGGAATGGCCATCTGGTGTCATAAGAGGTGACTGGGTTAGCCAAGCCTGGTGGGGTGGGGGCGGGGCAGCTGGGCTTAGCTGTGTGGGTCCATAGGACCCTCTTCTTCCAGCTGGGAGATGCACTGAGGTGAGCAGAGGAGGGGGGGCCTGCCCAGGATTGGAGAAGAGAGAGATGTGGGGTAAGTTCCCAGGGGGGAGAGAGTCAAGTCCAAGGTCCTGGACTTGAGGGAGCAAAGTAAGACCTGGGCAGAGGGGTAGTCTTTGAAGAGAGAGGCCACCCTTCAAGGAAGTCAAGAAGCTGCAGCTGAGTGGGTGAAGCAGGATTGAGTGGGAAAATAAAGGGAATGGAGCAGATGTGAACCATGAGGATATGTAAAGTATCCCACATGTATAATACAGTAGCCGTTAGCTTCATGGGCCTTGAGGTATGTAGTCAGTCCAAAATGAGCCATGCTGTAAGTGTAATATACACTGGATTCTAAAGACAATATGCAAAAAAAAAAAATGTTAAATACCTCATTAATGTTTCCATTGATTATTTGTTTAAATGTTAATTTTTAGGTATATTGCATTAAATGAAATATATTATTAATTTTACTCATTTCTTTTTACCTTGCTAATATGGCTACCAGAAAAGTTGAAATTCCATATGTGGCTTGTGTACTACTCCTGTTGCATGGCACTGGTAGACACTCTCTCCCAGGGACAGGGACTGTCTGTGTTGTCACCCTAGCACCCAGCACAGGGACCTGCAGAGAGAGGCCCCAGTGAGTGTGCATGTTCTGTGTGTGTGAACTGATGAGCAGATGAGTAAGTGAATTCAGGAAGAGACAAGTGAATGGATGAATGAGGATTACATATGGTGTTCAAGGACTTGGTCAGTTTCATCTAAATTGTTTAGGATTATATGGAAACACACAAATGAAAGGGAAACAGGTAGTTAGAATTGAGGAGAGCTCACTAGGCGTTGAGGTAGGGAGTCCCAAAGAACATTTTATGGAAACTAACTTAATGTCAGAGTCCAAGAACCTAGACCCTTGCCTCATCCCTCTTTTCCTTTTTTTTTTTTTCTTTTATAAAAGTGCTCCTGCAGCACTTTAATATATGCCAGGGACTGTCCTAGGCACTTTGCACATCACATCACCCAGTGAGGCAGGTGGTCCTATTGTCCTCCCCCTTTAAAGATAGGGGAACTAAGGCACAGAGATGTTAATAACTTTCTCAGGATTACTCAGTAAGTGGTGGAACTGGCATTTGAACCAGGCCATCTGTCCCCAGTAGTCAGGCCCCTAACTACTAAACCATCCTGACTCTCATCATCTCCCTTATGTCTCCAGTAGAGATGTAGGTTTCTTTTTTCTCCCCTTACTCGCCTCTCTTCCACCCCCAGTTCCTCAGACCTTGTATTCCTGGAGAAAGTTCCCAATGAACCTTGCTTACTGGAAACACGTAAGTAGCCCTCCACCTTGCCCACAGATGAGACCCGCCATAGCTGCATGGTCCAGCCCAACAGCCAAGCAGCCCTGCCTCCTCTCCTGCCCCAGCCTCACACCCTCGGCCTGCGTCCCTGAGCCTGCTCACCACCTCCTCCCTCCCTAACCCAGGAGGCTCCTCTCGCAGACCTAGGATTGGCCCTCCCCTGCCTCGCTGGGCAGACTCAGAAATGAGTGTTGGAGGAGCCTGAGGCTTCCCCACTCTAAGCAGGTGCTTTACCTGTCAGTCTAGCTGGTGTCTTCAAGGTGACTACAAGGGTACAGGACAGGGGGCCTTTCAGACATCACCTTGGCCAGGGCCTGGGAGAAGCTTGATCTCACCCACCCAGGATCCCCTCCCAGCCTCTCCTTGGGTCCCTTCAGTGATGGAGTAGCTGTGAATCTTCACCCACTGGGATCCAGTGCCCGAGACAGGCCTCAATCCCACCCACCAGGGACTCTCTCAGCCTCAGCTTGGATCCCTTCAGTAACAGGGCAGCCCAGAATCTCCTCCCACTGGGAGTAGCCAGAGCCCAGGATCTCCACCTTCAGGGCCAAACAGAGACTAAAAAGGAACCAACACCTTCCTCTCTATTTCTGTCTCATTAAATTGTGAATAATAACACATTTACTTATTCTCCAACTTAAAAAGTTGTTTAAATCCTTTGAAGAATCTTGCAAGGTAGCTTGGCTAGACAACAGGCAGGACAGTCCAGGGCCTCCGGTGGGGGGGCCACGGTCTTCCACTCGCCTGCCTTTTGGTCCAGCAGGTAGGCGTTTGGATTGATGGTATAGTCCTTTGTCTGGACATCGCTGGTTGTGGTGACACCTCCGCACACAAACACTTTGTTGTCTCCAACAGAGCATATAGCATGGGACACATCCAAGGGGCAGTTGTTGGGCAAAAGAGGCACTGAGGTGGTTGTCTTGTTGGCCTTTACCTTCTGCAGGTTGATCTCCACACTCTGCCGGTGGCTGTACACGCAGAGGATGTTGTCCTGATGAAAAGAGAGCAGGGGCCGGTGGTTGAACTCAATAGGAAAGGTGATACACTGGACCACCTCCCCAGTGTTGGTATCGAAGCAGTCCACCACCCCAACCCGGGAGATGTAACCCTTCACCAAACACCGCCCGGTGACAATATACAGGTTCCGGTCACCCTTGGTGATCACGGCTGTGCCGTCCATAGGAATGCTCATCTTCCCTGCCAGGCACCAGGTCTCCTTGCGTTCATCATAGCGATAGATGTTAGAGACATAGCGCCTTGGGGCAATGCTGCCTCCCACTGAGTACACTGTCCCCCCACAGGTCACCATGGTGTGGAAGACAAGCCCAATTGGCAGGTCGGGCAACTGGTCCAGGAGTTGTCATCCATGTCATACCGCCAAGCCGTCTTCAGCCCTGAAATCTGCTCAGTGGTTCCACCAGAGATGTAGATGTAGCGACCAGCAGTGGTGGCACTCAGTGCTGCTGCCCGGTAGGGCATCTCTGAGAGCTTCAACCACAGGTTCTCCTGGATGATATAAGCAAACACTCCATCATTGAACTTGCCGTGGGCCTTCTGGCCACCTAGGATGACCACTGAATCAAGCAGGGCCCCTTTCCGCTGGTAGCTCAGCAGACTGGTTGGCTTCTCCTGTTTGCGGTCCACAAGGACACTCTCAATCAAGGTTGAGTGGGCTGAGCTGTTCTCCATGCCCATCAGCTTGTTGCTGGCATACATTAGCGTCTTGTTGGAGACAGCATTGAGGTTGACGTAATTGAAGAACTTCTTGAAATACTTCTCCCGCTCATCCTTCCGGAAGCATACCCAGTTGATGAGTGCATTGAGAGCCTGGTCTTCGTTGAGTACATGCAAGTTTTCGTCTCGGAGCAGGCGGCCGAAGATGACAGGTGGACAGCGCATGAAGTGCATGCAGCCCTCAGGACTGGCCCAGTAGTGGAAGTTGTCACGAATGCCAGAGTAGGCCAAGTCTGACACCTCTTTGAGCTCAAACAACTCAGCCAAGAAGAGGTAGCGCAAGCAGTTGACACGGCGGATGGACTTGATCAGGAAGTCATTGCAGTGAATTCGAAGGCGGGGTGTGTTGAAATACTGGGCCCCACGAAGGAGCTCTTCCACATTCTGTTCTGAGATCACCACCCTGCCACTGTAGAAGTAGTCTAGGAGCTGGTCCACTGTGGTCGGACTCAAGTAGTTGGGGTCAATGGTGATAAAGAGCTCATCGGTGGTCTTCATGTCATGGTTGGAGATGAGGTTCTTTACCAGCGGGGAGACTGCAGCCAGCACATTGCGATGTGCAAAGAAGACATGGTGATCCACAGTCAACGCTATGTCCCAGTACTCTTTACGTTTTCTCTGTTTGTTCAGGTTCGCAGTACGAAGCTGTTGTAGTTTTTCTCAGTGAATTCCAATTTCATGGTGCTTCTTGCTGGGTGAGACAGAAGATCAGCAGCAGGTACTGGAGAACAGACTTTCTCAGGCCTTTGGGATTCAGATTGATGGTTGTTTGCAGAGCAGTTGATCAGGGAGGAGTGGGAATAAGAGAGAGGATGATGTCATAGAATGGATGAGGTCATCACAATGCAAGCCCCCCTCCCTGAGGCCTTTCTCAGAGGCACAGGGCTTTTCTCCCCTCTGATGGCTCTGATCTGCCAAGGCCAGATACCCTGCCAGGACCTAGTCCAGGGCCCAGAACTCAGGAGGAAACTCAGAGATGGGTCACAACTCCCACCTGGGACCTTCAACCTCACTTCAGGGCTGCTTCTGGAATGTCAGGGCCAGTCTGGGCGGGGCTAGTATGGGGAAGGCTATTAGGAAGGCTGGGGTAAGGATTTTTACATCATCTAGAGGAATGTACATTGCACAGGAGGGAAACTGAGGCCCATAGAAGAGCATGAACTTGCCCAAGATCACGTAGCTAGTTGGAAGCAGAGCAGGGCCTGAAACCCAGTCCTTCTGGAACCCAGCCTTCCGGGATGCTCCTAACTACTTAATTTTCCTCTGTCTGTGATTCTCAAGCCCCAAAGCACCTTTCACTGCCAAGACTCCTGGATATTAGAGAGGAAAAAGCTCTGTCCTTTGGCTACTGACCTTTGGGCTACAGACATCATTCTTCACATTGGGTCCGAACGACCTTTTTGGCCGACCCAATAAAACGGAGAGGTGGCGGCCCCTCAGGGAGCAAGGACGCAGGAGTTACTCTCGAACCGGGGGATGGGAGAGCCCTCGAAGCCCTGATTATTTCAGTTTCAAGGAAAATTGGGCCATTCTCTCCACACTTCCAAGTCTCTAGCTTGTAAAATGTTGGAGGCTGGGATAGGTCAGCTTTCTCCATCAGCTGGGGACTTGGACAAGTTTCTCATTCTCTCTAAACCTCAGTTTCCTCCGCTGTGAATAGGAATAATAGCTGCATCCGCTTAAAAGATAATTAAGAGTTTACAAGAGAAAAGGACGGGAAAATGTTAAGCCCAGTGTTTGGTTCGCAACAAGCGTTCAACAGATGCTAGCTGCCATTTCACTAGTTCGCCAAGCTTCGGTGTTCCTGGCTGGCTGCTCCTTTCGTAAATATTTGTGGTTCTCGGTTATCGTTGGCAAGTCTGGAAATCCCCATCGCCTCGGGGTGGGCTCCGTGCGCCGCCTCAGCCACGCGGTGGCGTTGGAGAGTCATCTCCCGCCTGGGAACGGCGAACTCTTGATCGCCCCCGGCGCCGCCCCCTCTTCCCCGACCGGAACGCCGCAAAACACCCTGTGCCCATTTTCCAGACAGAGGTAAAGCCCCAGATAGCGGGCGCACGGCCGAGCGGCTAGAAAGGAGACATCCAGAACTCTAGGCGTCCCCCTTGGTGCCCCGCCGGGTGCCACGTCCACGGCCCACCCCGCCTCCGAGCCGGCGTGGGGCTCCCCGAGTTCCCGTGGCGCTGCTGTGCCCAGGAGGGGATAAGGACCAGCCGGAGCCTCCCACGGAAGAGGGCCGGTTCCTGCGGGTCCCACCCGGACCAGCCTTCGGGGCTCCCCGCACCTGGCTCAACAGCGTAGACCCTGGCGGCAACGGCAAGGTCGTACAGAGGACTTGGGCTCAGACCGCACCCTTGATCCCTGAGCCCTACTCCGACCGTCAGGCCGTCTTTAGCGTCCTTGCTAGGAAAACTGTCTCTGCAGCCTTGGGAATGTGAGCCTGCCAGCTCTTTCCCTCCCGGTGTAGTCAAGTTCTCATTATTAACTGCCGGTCTCTCTCTCCTCCCTTCATTCCAGATCTGGCTTTTTCTTAATTTGAAAATTATTTTAGAGTACTTACCTTTTAATGCTATATTTGTTCACCTCGACGTCTCCAGGGTGAGAAGCACTCGGTCTCTTGAGATACGTGTCTGCACAAGGCTAGAACCTTCTGTTTTCCCCAAGGGAAGGTTTGGCTTTCTCCCTTCCACGGACTAGCTCTGTGGCTTAGGTGAGTTCCACCTGGTCCCTTCTCTCCCTGTGAAGATAATTAAGCTCTAATTGCTTCTCCAGCTCTGATCTCTGGAGAGGAGAGGCCGCTGTGATTCAGGTGAAGGATGAGGCCTCTTGGTGCTGGGGCCAGACACTTATCACCTCCATTGGCTTCTAGGCCTGCCCACTCAGGGGTAGGGGATGAGTGGGTCATCATCACTCCTTTGCCCCCACCCCCACGTTGATGGAGGAGGTGGCTTGCCCCTCTGTTTTTGTTTCAGGTCCCAGAAACCATGGCCAGAAGACCTCTCATCCGATGCTTCCTTCTGGTTTAAGAAAGTTAGGTTTACAGGGTATCCTGGAGACCTTAGAGGATCCAGCAGACTTATTTCCATGTGTCAGGTCTTGTACAGCTAGACAGATTGTGGCCCAGAGAGGGGAAGGGGCTCATTCAACTCAGTTCACAGAGCTAGGACTGGAAGCCAGGGTGCCTGACTCCCTCTGCCCTCTGGCTGCAAAGGAGAGGTGGCAATCTGGCTTGTCTTCTGCTCACATGGAATTCATGGTGGTGGTGATTTAGTTCCTAAGTCGTGTCCAACTCTTGAGACCCCATGGACTGTAGCCTACCAGCTCCTCTGTCCATGGGATTTCCCAGGCAAGAATTCTGGAGTGGGTTGCCATTTCCTTCTCCAGAGGATCTGCGTGACCCAGGGATTGAACCCACATCTCCTGCATATTGCAGGCAGTCTCCGGCATTGCAGGCAGATTCTTTACTGACGGAGCCATCAGAGAAGCCCTTGAACTTTTAGGAGTCGCCATCTTTACAAAATCCATTGTAAGAAATTAGATTTGTGCTCACTCACTCAGCCAGCTTTGTTATCTGGCTTATCTTCAGCTTAGAAAGCTCCCCTGGTCAGCTTGTTCCTTACTTCAGCCAACTGAAGAAACAGACCCCAACCTAAAGGGGCTGGCTGCCAGCTAGGGTCCATCAGGTGGTTAGGTATCCGTGTGTTTGGGTAGAGTATGTCCCTAGGAGCTACAGGATGTTCAATGACTGGACGCTGAGTTTGTCTTGTTCATGGTAGCTGCCCAGGTATGGCCAAGGCCCTCAGCTTCTTGCGCAGGTCAGCATTTTCTGTTGCTGGAAACTCCCTGGAGGGCGGGGGTTGGGGGGCCTCTATCTAATATTCTATCCTTCTGGGGACCATCAGTTAATATATCAATTTGTTGGGAAGCCCTGAAGAAAATGAAGGGTATGTTTTAAACATAGATTTGGCCTGGAATTGGAAAGGATAAGAAGAGTCTTCCTGTCTTTCCACCTGTTTTATACTTAACAACTGGCTTTCTCACTTCCATATATTTCCAACTCATAACTGGGCTTACACATAGCTTTGACTTGCCATGGTCTTAATTCAAATTCATGGCATCCTTATTTTTTCAGTTCCACTGGTCAATTCTCTCTGTATTTCTTAGCTCAAATTCCTGGTCCATTGCCAGGCTAGGGATTGGCTGCCATGAATCACATGTCCAGTCTAGTCCTGTCAGCTCTGTGACAGTAGGTCAGGTGATACAAAACAAGTCTACAGGGGAGGGGTCAGAGGTATTCAGAATCTTGAGTTACCTAAGATGGGAACTCAGAGTTATTGATTACCTTAGTTACTGGTTAAGAATCAGGCACGAGCAACTTCCCTGGTGGCAAGACTTCACCTTCCAATGCAGGGGATGCGGGTTTGATCCCTGGTCAGGGAACTAACATCCCATATGCCTTGGGGCCAAAAACATAAAACAAAAAACCCAGAAGCAATATTGTAACAAACATGATAAAAGATTTTTTAAAATGGTTCATACCAAAGAAAACCTTAAGAATCAAGCATGAATCACATGGGAGTAAGATATTACACTAAAGAAGATTTTATTACTGTCCCTGGGTGAGATGAAGGGCACAGCAGAAGCCTGTGTTCACAACAGAGACCTTCAGGAAGCCCATCTCAAAGACTGGCCTGCACAGACTCCCAGCCCTGCTGTCTCACTACCGGAGATGCCATGGTTTCAGGGACACGAAGCTTGGCCCTTCCCACCTGGACCATATGGAGTCCTGATTTTAGAGGACTTTGTATAGTTTGAGGCAAAACACAGAACTAAGTTAGCGCCTCTAAGCCCCGGCATGGGATATCTCTTTGGAACACTTGGGCCTGTGACACATTCCTGGAGGAGCAGCAGCACAGCTGCAGTCACAGCTGCCAGGAATAGGCTAGGGCTCCCACCCTGTGTGGGGGTAGGGCACAGGCTGGAGGGCTTCCTCTGGGGACTCTGAGTGAGCTCACCCTCACCCCTGCGCTCACTGACTTCATCATCCAAGGCTGCTTGGCCAAGAGCCCAGGCAGAGTGAGTGGCTTTCTCCCAGAACAGGCCTCGGGCCACCAGGCAGAGTAGGGGGTGGGTGAGTTGCAGGCCTAGCCCTGCTCCCTAGAAACCAAGGTGGTGGTGGAGGGGTGGCATAGTGAGCTCTGAAATGCCAGAGGATCTTTAGAAAAAGCGGGTGGGCCAAGGGTGGTGGTAGATCAAAAAATGCAAGGAAGTCAAGCTTTTTTCTCCATTTGTTCTTTGGCAATCCCACTAGAGAATTCCAGGAGGCGTGCAGATGACATCATGTCTTACAACTGAGAAATCTCAGTTAATTCCATGAAATGGAGTCCCTGCCTACCCTGTATTTCGGATGGAAACCGCTTTGTATTTACATGTTTAAAGCTGTATTTGTGTCACATTTAAATGAGGGTTTAATATTCTTAAATATCTACCAAAAGTAGATTACAATGCATGAAGGTCCCATAAGATGAACTTCCCTTTCTCAGCATCACAAACAGTTGGAATATAGAAAGTCCAGGGATTAGGGATGGATATAAGTAAGAAGGTACAAAAAATGTTTGCTTTAAAAATTTTTTTAAAAGTTTAAAAACTGAGTTTTTCCCCTCAAAGTCCAAATAATTGCAGCCTAGGGAATCATCGAGATAAAGGCTTTGTATGCTCATTTCTTTGATGAGAATGATTTCATGCACACTGTCTAACCAAGTGTGTGTGCAAGAGACTCAGCATCACACATATAAGCACACACACCCACAGGGACAGACACACAGCTGAGTTTTGTTGTTCTAGGCACTTCATATCCAAGTTCTTAAGTCTGCCACCTTCCCATTCCGTTGGACAAATTACTTCTTTGGAGGCAGGACATTTTCCTCAAAGAAGCCCTGGTTGACGACATTCCCTGCTGGGAAGTATCTGGCCACCACAAAAGAGGACCCGTCACTTGCAGACGCCTTCCCCACTCCCATCTTCTTTGTATTCTTCCATACCATGGCTGTGAAGTGTCCTGTAGGAACAGGCAAGGGGAGAGGGAAACAGGCTAGTTAGCAAAACCTGGAGAATGGTGTTCCAAGGGACTCTTGAATTCCTGTACCATTCTGCCATGCGGGGGGAAGCTTGATCTTCAACTGCCAATCAGAAGAAGGAGATACAAGACACTGACTAATTTTCGAACACATTAGGTCCTCTCAATCAGCCAAATAGACCCTACTCACTTCACTATCCAATGCTCAAAAGTTTCATGGTCTCCTAGAGATTATGGCAAAGCCCAGTGACCTCAACAATTAGAAGGTCACCCTACCTGGCACCTACTTCCACCTTTCGCCCCAAACCACCCTTTCAAGGTCACCAACGATCTCTGTGTTCCTTCCCAGTGGTCACTGGTTGTCCTCATCTTACTTGACGTCTCAAGAACATTAATAGAATAGATTCCTGCCCCTTTCAAAGGACTCTCCTCTTTTGGTTTCCTCTATTGGCATTCAGCCCACATCACTCTCTTCCTCCTCCTCTTGCATCTCACTTGTGAATATTGGCGGACCTGCATTTCTCAAGGTTCAATCCTAGGCACTCTTCCTGTTGCCCTCTTCAGACAATTTCATCTTTTCTTGGCTCCCAAATATCTTTGTCCAGCCCAAATCTCTCCTCTGTGTTCCAAACACAACTACTTACTTGACATTTCCACTGGGATGACTCACAGGCATCTCAGATGTAACCTACCAAACCTCACTCTTAATTTTGGTCTCTCCCATTTCCATGACCTCAGTGCACACAATCCTCAGGGTTGCTCTGCATTCCTCCTTCAACTTCATTTCCCCAAACACTCACTCAATCCTGAAGAATCATAACTTCAAAATACATCTCTAGTCCTTTCATTCCCAAAACTATGGTCTCAAGCATGAACTTTTCTCACTTGGATCACTGCAATAGCCTTCGCCTGACTCTCCAGCATCCACCCTTGCTTCCTCAATTTACTTTCCACTGATGTAGCCAGAGTGATCATTTTGAAACATAGATCATATCTGTTTACTTCTCTACTTAAAAATCCTTCCATTGCTTCTAGTTGCACCTAAAATGAAACTGAATGCTTTGGTCCAGTGGCCTTTCCATCCCTTGAACACATCCGGTTATTTCTTACTATGGAGCCCTTGCACGCACTGGCCATTGTATGCAATGCTCGTCTGATGACCAGTGTTTTCTTATCCCTTAGGTCTTGGCCCAGACGTCATTTGTTCAGAGAGGCCTTTCACAATCACTCTTATTTCCTGAACACCTCCCTCTCAAGACAGCCTTACTGTACTGTTTCCCCCTCACAGCATTCTTACCATTTGCAGTGATATATTTGCTTGATTACTTGCTAAGCACTTGGCCCCTTCACTAGACTATGAGCCCCATATGGGCAGGAACCAAACTGATTTATTTATCAAAGTATGTGCAGTACCTGGCACAGCCTGACACGTGGAATGTGAAATAAAACTTTGTGGAATGAATGAATGAAAGGCATATGGAAGAACCAACTTGGACTAAGTTCTGCCATCACTGGAAGTTCAGGCCTTGTATGTTTTGAGCTCTCTGAGACCCAGACAAGTTAGAGCCTCCTTCAGTTCCCTCTGCTCTGAGCTACATAGCTAAGTTCCTTCTCAAGCTATTGCTGGCCCCTCCAGATGCTTCTGTGGCTGCTGAAGCTTCCCAGCATCATTCTCCTACTGCTCAGGCTACCTGCCCCACACTCATTGGTCTTTTCAGCTGCTAACATAGCTTAGCTTCTAACTCTGCTCTTGTTTTGGGGTCAAAGAACTGATGCTGTAATGTATTCTTTGCTCAATGACCATAAATTCTCATCTCCTGGGAGCAGAGATCAGGAGTTAATCCTTTTCACCTTTACTGCTGAAGATTCAGAGAGATCCTTTGACAAGTCTGTGGGATATTTACTTCCATGTCACAGTATGGCATTCATTTTCTAAAAACAACCCTGAAGAGATTGTTTCCTCTTTGAGAGCAGGCACCATATTTGTCTTCTTAACCAGTGGGCTTGGTACACAGTAGATGCTTAATTAATATCTGATGAAGAAAGGAAGAGACAGAGAGAAGGAAGAAGGAGGAAAATTGTGATCAGAGTAGCTAAGCTTCCCACTGGGTGGTTAAGAAAGACGGTAACCACTTTATACTCATTAAGATGAATATTATTAAAAAAAAACAAAACGTTATTTGATGAGGATGATGGGAAGAAATTGGAACCCTTTTGTTTTGCTAATGAGAATGTAAAATGGTGTAGCAACTGCGGGAGACAGTATGGCAGTTCCTAAAATAATTAAATATAGAATTACCATATGATCGGTAATTCCACTGCTAGGCATACACCCAAAAGAACAAAAAGCAGGGATACAAATATTTGCACACCAATGTTTATATTATTCATAATAGCTAAAAGGGGGAAAGAAAACAACTGCCCATGGATAAACAAAATGTTGTTATATAAGTAGAATAGTCAAATTCGTGGAGAAAAGTAGAATAGTCATTACTAAGGCTTGGGCAGGGGGTGGTAGGAAGGGATAGGTGCTATTGTTTAATGGGTTCAGAGTTTCACTTGGAATGATGACCATGTTCAGGAGATGCACAGTGGTGACAGCTGCACAATATGCGTGTACTTCATCCCAGTGAACCGTGTGCTCAAAAATGGTTAAAATGGGGCTTCCCTGGTGGCTCAGTGGTAAAGAATCCGCCTGCCAATGCAAGAGACGTGGGTTTGATCCCTGGTCAGGAAAATCTCACATGCCTTGGAGCAACTAAGCCCGTGTACCACAACTATTGAGCCTGTGCTCCACAACAAGAGAAGCACAGCTGGAGAGCAGCTCCCGCAAGTTGCAACTAGAGTAAGACCCATGCAGCAAGGAAGACACACCGCAGCCAAAACAAAATAAATAAAATTTTTAAAAATTATAAAAAATGGTTAAAATGGTAAATTTATTTTAAGTGTATTTCACCACAAAATGAAATAAAGAAAGGAAGGAAGGAGACAGGACTGGTATCCACACTCTTCCAGTCAGGGAAGAGACAAAGTTTCCCATTGTGTCTTGTATTTGGTAAGGACTAAATAAACATTCATTGATTAAACTGTTTTTCTCCTAGAGATGAACTCTATTTTTATAATTAACAATTTTTTATTTATTATTTTTATTTGGTTTCACTGGGTCTTAGTTGGAACATGTGGGATCCAGTTGCCTGAAAAGGGAACCTCGGCCCTTTGCATTGGGAGCTCAGAATCTTAGCCACTGGACCAGCAAGGAAGTCCCCATTTTTATAATTTTAAAATTTAGGCATTATTTCTTTGTCTACATCTCTAAAAGATTTGTGATTACTAAACTCTTTATGAAAACAACCAAACATAAACACTAACCTTTAGGGCTGCTGTAATCTAATCAAAGCAAGAATTAAAAGGAAACAAATATTAACTACAGTTATGCATCCTGACCATTTACCCTTAAGCTCATGTTAACTGCTGCTCAATACACCCTGAGTCTCACCTCAGAAAAGAGGAAACACTATTTTCCAATTCATCCTTGGTCCTTAAACTTTTAATCACATTTCTTTTAATCACAATCTCCAGCTCTTCAGCAGCTTTACCAGGTGCCACTGCTTCTATGGTCTGTCTTTTCATTAAGGCTCACACTCTTTTGCCCACAAGCCTTTTCTCCAAGAGACCACATGCTTTGGCCACTGACCTACCCACTGTCTCCATCACCCAGACAAGGAAGAGCTGTCATTTATCCACCGGTTGCCAAGAAAAGATTACAGACGCCACATGCACACCAGCAGTATGAATGTCCGTGGAAGCCTTTTCCAAACAGATAAAACTCAGTCATCTTTCCTCTGACTTCAGAGGTTTCAGTCTGCACACAGATAATTAAGTCTGGGTATTTAGAGATGAATTAGAGGACACAACTTCCTTAGCAACCATCAGATACACACTGGTTTCTAACCCTAAATTACTAACAGCTTCCTTTTCTTTTTTTTCCTAAAAGGATCGCATCCTCTTTCCTGCTATGAACCCAAACTTTCCAGAATATACATCTAAAAAACACATTAAATAAGTTACAGTATATTCTTGCAAGAGGATAAAACAGAAAGCTCTTTCCCGATTGATATGTACAATCTCTGTCAATCTGCTGTGTGAAGAAAGCAAGTGTGAAAGAGATCATCTACCTGACACCAGAGAATAAAAAAAGGTAAAACCACAAATGTTGGCTTGAATGACTCTACAGGATACACAGAAACTGGTATTACTGGTTGGGAGGCAAAGCACTGGAAGTCAGGGATGGAAGGAAGACTTCCCACCTTATACAGCTTGCAAATCTCATGTCAAATATACATGTTACTTATTCAAAATAAGTCAACAAGCCTATGCATTAAAAAAAGAAAAAAGCCCCAAATAAAGGAACTGCAAGAAGCTATTTCTCTCTACTCAGCAGAAACAGAATTGTGTCCTTCATCACAAGACTTTGACATGAAGGAGTAGGGTTGGGTCAGGGATATTTTGAAGGCTCTTTCAAATACAACATGGGCCCCAGTCAGAGATTCCCTGAACCATGATGCAGTGGGAAGCAGCTCTAGGGGTGGCTGACGCAGGGGGGACAGGCCTGAGCATCTTTAAGAGTCTTGCAAAACTCCTGCTTCTATCACCACCCAAAGCTGTGCTCCTGTCCAAGGGTCAGGCTCTGTGTGACCCCAGGCACTGCCCACTGGTGCCTGGGATGGAGTAGCGGCTGTTAGCTCTAGGCTTTTCCTCTTGAGGGGTGGGAGATGTAGGATACAGACAAGACAGAGGGTCAGTGATCATGGAAAGTTGAGACCAATCCCCAGCTCTGACACTTGAGAGATTCCTACCTTGCAGCAGGGACCATGGAAAAAGCATCAGATTGAAGATAGAAGGTAAAGAGAAGTCTTTTCCTCTTTCTGGGCCTCAGCTTCCTCCTCTGCAAAATGGGTGGAATAAAGCCCCATCTCCAAAAGGTATTGCAGGTTACGTGGCCGTGGAGGTGGAGATGCTTTTTACTATCAAGTGGCGTGTACACACGAGCAACACCAATAACTTGCTCTGACACATGTGTGATTGCTTGTGAATCTTGCTCACAGGATGAAATAAAACATCTTCTGGACATTGATCTTTATGAAAAGAAGACCAAGTTCTGCCTACACATTTATCACTGGTAGGAGGTTGTCATTGTTCCTGCTTCACCTCTCAAATCTAATTACCAGCAGTTCTCTCCCAGGGCCTGGCTGCAGCCTCCAGGTCCTGCCCCACAGGACTGAGAGGAAACGCCTCGGTTCAGATGCTGCTGCCTCTACCCACACGATTGCAAGAACCCCTGCCCCAAAGGGTGAGCGCAAACCACAGGAAATGGTGACTGGCTCTGAGAACACGTCACTTCCTGCTTCTGAAGAGTCTTGCAGAGGGTAGGAGGCTGTAAGTGTCTCCACCCATGGGAGGGATGGGGTGGGGTAGAGGAATAGCCAGATGGACAGAGAATCCTCTGTTCAGTTCCTCTGGTGACTTCTGGTCAGAGGAACTCCCAGCTCCTTCGAAACCATCCTGGGCCCTGGGTGGACGTGAGTCAGTTCTGAGGAAAGACGAGCCTGGTGAGGCCTGTGAGGGGCAGGGGGAACCCAGAGCGGCTACCCATGGCTTTGTTAGGCTAACCATTCGCTGCTCACATGGGAGGTCCATGGGAAAGTCTGGATGGTCCCATGGCCGGCTCCCTGAATCTAAATCCCAGCTCTCACAGAATGTCCCATAGAGGCCACCACCTTGTGTCTCTCCCTTGGGGACAGGGAGGACAGGGCGCTGACCCAAGTCCATGCAGTTCATAGTGCCAGAGCTGAGACTAGATCCAAAAATCTCTGCATTCCAAGTTCACCTGAACCACAAACTAGTGTGTAAAGGAGAAGGGAGAATACTTGGGAGGTTGTGAGGAGGGGGTATGGGGCGGAGGGAGGATGTGAGGGCAGGAGGGAGGAGGGTGTTAAGACCAGGGGAAGAGTCAGTGGCTCAGCAGTTTTCCTGATGGCCCCAGGAAGCCACTGGCAGTTTAATCAGAAGAACAGCATGGACAGAGAAGTTCTTAGAATACTCTGGCTCCTGGAGAGCAGGCCCAGAAGTAGGATGACCGATGACAAGTGCTGAGGCACCACTCCTGAAAAGACACACTCAGCAGCTTTTACAGTCCACAGCCTCTTCATGCCACACCCCAGTCATCTGAACCAGCAGCTTGGGTGCTCTTGGATGAAGGAGTGGGTGTACGTATATATATGTACGTGTGTGTGTGTCTGTGCGTGTTTTCAAAGAGGTGGGGATGGTTTTGCCCTCTGGGCAAAGTCAAACCAGAGAAATATGGAAGAAGTAAAACAGAAGGAAAGTGACTGATTTTTAGGGGGTTAGTTCCTCTGAAATCAGACCCAGACTGCAACCCCACCCTGGACCAGGTCACTGCTGTGTCCACATCACTCACCTGTCCCAGAGGTGAAGCCAGGCTGCTGAAAGTTGTAGTTCTTGATCTCACTGTACCATCTATCAGCCACCTCCTTTCCTGTAAGGAAAAGACACTGCTGACAACTCAGCAGCAAAAAATTAACTGACTCCCTATTCCTTCCATCTCCCATTAGCTCCAAAGCACCCATCCCTCAGTTAGACATTTCATGAAGCACCAACGGGCTGACATGGGGACTCTTGCCTGTGAGCACATCCAGGCTGAAGGGAGGGCCTTCTTGGGGGTTGGGAAGAGCGCTGACCTGAGGTCAGGGGGCCTGCATCTGTGTCCCTGTCCTGCCACTAATTCGCTGTGCAATCCTGGGCAAGCCTGCCCAGTTCTGGGCCTCTATACAACAGGGCTGAATGCAACATACTCCAAGAGCTTCTAACAATGCTGTGAGCTTTCCGGAGACTCTGCCCTCCTCCCACCGCAACTCTTGCTCCTGAAACATCCACAGGAAGAACTGTAATTGGGCTGGTGGGTCAGGGTCTCTGCTGCAGGCAGAAGGGCCCTCTCCTGGAGCATCCACTGGTCACAGCATTCCCCTGGGAGCAGTTGAACTCAGGACCAGAGGGCTAGCAGCCTTGGACATCAGGGCAGTAAGTCTTGAACTTTAACAAGTGCATGAATCACTCTTGTTAAAATGCAACTTCGGACTCCGGCAGATCTAGGTAGAGCCTTGAGTATGTCTGCACTGCTAACACATTTCCAGGTGCTGTGGCTGATCCATGGACCACACCTGGAGTGGCAGGGCCTCTGAGAGCAGTGGGAAGCTTTTCAAAATTACTGATGCCTGATACTGATTGTACCAGTGTCTCTGAAGGAGATATCGGGCACTATACTTTTTAAAAGCACCACAGAAGATCCCAGGGTGCAGCCAGGATGGGGAACTGCTGCCCTAGAGACCACCCACCCAACCCCTCTCTGTAGGGATGGGGACACCCCGGGGCCAGGGAGGGTAGCAGACTTGCTCAAGGCTCCATGGGGAGCCATTGTGAGGCTGGGAGGGAGCCTCATCTCCTGCTGGCTCTTTCCTGCCCCACCTCCCTTCTCCCCCATCCAGGCGCATAGCCTGAGCCTGGGGAGGGTCTGTGGGCCTCGGGCTCCACCCTCCTCAGGGGCAGGCCCATGCTTCTCTTCTCGGCTTCTTGGCTCTCGGCTCTCTGCTCTCGCTTATAGAGGCTGTCTAGGGCCTCCCAGGGGAACCCCTAGGAATGTGAGGCCAGGGAGGGAACAGTCATTCTCCTGCAGGGGAGGGAGCCAGTCAGAGAGCGAGGTGGCTCTCTCCAGCATTTTTCCTAAAAAGCCACGCCAGCCCTATCAGAGCCAGGAAGCTCCACAATATTTATCAGTGTGGTGGGATCACCATCCAGGCTGTGACCTTGGGTGAGGAATTGCCTTTCCCGTTATTATTACTTTGTCCAACATGGAAAAAAGCTCTATTGAACTTTTCTCATGAAAACAGTTAATACACAAGCACTGAAAAGACTTTTAGAAGAACGTGAGGAAAGTAAAATTCTTCCGTAACTGGGGGTGCTGCAGTGCCCACAGGGTCAGGCTGAAACGCAGCACACAATCGGTCTTTCCCCTGCCCCCACTCTCAGCTGGGAGTTCTGAAGAAGGTGCGGGGGCGGGCAGTCTGACTCATCTCTGTGTCCCTGGCACCCCGCACAGGCCTGGCCCTGAGCTGGCCACTGGAGCCCTTGTGGTGAACTGCAGTCAGCCCCTGGGGGCAGACAGAGAGCTCTGGGGTTCTTTTCCCTTCTGGGCAGGTAGCGGCATCACGGTGGCACTATGAGGGCACTGGGGCCAGGAGGAGCCTGAACACTGGATGTCCCAGGCCCGGCTCAGGCAGTGGGTGGAGGGCTGAGGAATGACCCACCTGTCTGATCGTAGGATGCCCATGCCAAGTTCTCTCCACACTGGCCACGACTGGACTCTGGGCTGTGCTTGAGGATCCTCGTGCTGGCCAGGGCCTCTGAATACCTGCAGGAGTCCACGGTGCTTTCTTAGAGCACGTACAGCCTGGGAAAGCCTCAAAAGTAGGAGCCCTAACCTAGTGTGGCTGAGCTTCCGTCCCTGCCCTGGGCTCGTGGAGGCAATCAGGAGCATAACACCTGCATCGCTTCTAAGCCCCTGCTCCAGTTCCACTTTACAGAGGAGCAAACTAAAGCTCAGGGGAACAATAGGACCTGCCTAGGTAAATGGCAGAGGGGCTAGTCAAGTATGGCTGTGTTTGCCCCCAAGCCCACATCTCTTCCTGCATCCTAGTGCCCATCCATGACTGCAGCAGCGGCAGCACCATGAAGGGCCTTGGGCACTGGGGGGTACTCACTGCTGAGCCTCCCGGTTGAGCTTCTTGCAGAGCTTAGTGGGGGGGCACCATGCTGCTTCCGGTACTCATTGTGGGCCTTCAGGACCTCGTCGTTAAACTGCTTGGAGGCTGCAACGAGTTCAAGATGGAGACCATCTCAGTGAGGAGAGAAGAGCCACGGGAAGTAGGAAAGTACCCTGCAGGCTTCAGAGCACGGCCCAGCTCAGACCTGAGGCCACAGGGCCAGGCTTGCTGCCCCAATCTCTGCACACCAACACCCCCAGGACTATGTAGGGCCCCATGGGGCATGTAAGGAATCTGGGTCTTTATTCATGGCAATGGGAAGTGACTGACTGGGGGAAGAGGGATGAGCTAAGGAGACCTCTGTTTCTGGAAGACCCTGCTGGCTGCTGAGTGGAGGACGGGCTGGAGGCACAGAGCAGATGGAGAGAGGGGTAATGGACAGGGAAGAGCAGGACATCTGAAAGGAAATATGTGAAGGAGACTGGATATCTCAGATGGGACCTATGGTGCATGCTACAGGAGGACTGGGAAGGGCTGGAGATGGGAGCTCAGAGAGAACAGGCCTAGGCCTGGCTGGAGTGCAGGGGTACCTGCACGGCCCCAAGACAGAGGGACAGATGGAGAGAGGAGGACCGACCAGGGCAGGACAGCATCAGGAAGTGGAGAGAGGGGAGAGTGTGGGAAAGAATGCTGGGGTGTGATCAGCTGGCCTCAGCAGGTGAAGGAAGGTGTGCCCAACTGGGTCACAACCTCAGAAGGGGCAAAGCCAAGGGGGCCGGAACTGGGAGAGGAGAATTGGTGAAGTCAAAGGTAGGCCAGGTCAGTAGTGGAGAGAGGTCATATCAATTCGAATCTGAAACGGAACTTCATCTATCCCACATCCTCCACCCATCACTCATCCATCCACCTATTGATTTATGATGTAAGCAGCAGCATCCAATCACCCGTCTATCATCCATCCAACCCCAACTCATCTATCTGTTCATCTGCTCTCCAAGTGTGTCCTCTGTGCCAAGTCCCACACCATATGCCAGAGGTTTGGACAAGTTAGCTAGTCCTTCCCTCAAAAAGCTCACACCCAGAAGGGAGAGAGTCTTGAAAACAACAGCCAACAGTGTGGCAGGGTCAAGGTGCAGGTGAGCACAGTTCAAGAAGAACTTGAAGAAAAGCAGCCTAACATGGTTAGGTCTGATTTGAGGCCCCACAGATGTCTGAACAGGAGCAGGCCAGGCTAAGACTCTGAAGGTACTGACCTCAGCCTTAGGAATCTGGGAGGACCCCCTGCCATCACCATGGAAATGGTTGAGTTATGTGTGAGGGCCACGAGGGGTCCACAGAACTGAGCTAGTCCCTTCTGGCAGAAGCCTGTCCCTGAAGCCTGCTGTGGGCCGAGGGTATAAACCAGGGGATGAGAGAAGCACCCCTCCATCCACTGGCCCGAGTCACTGTCACCAGCCACCTTTCTCCTCCTCTGCGGTCTTGTCCCCAACAGGCCGTGGAGATGAACAGCAGGGGTCCTCTTCCCCTCCCTCAGGGCTCGTGGGCCTTCAGATTGAATCCCATTGGGTCGCTAGGGGACTTGAGGGAAGAAGACCCAGGACTTGCCCTCTGGAGCTTTGGGCTAGACACTGACCAGGAGAGGGAAGGAAACTGCAGGCCATGCCAGTGGTGGGCAAGTGGTCACAACCTCCACACTCTGGGGACAGGTGGGGCAGTCTGGTGGGCTCCAGTCATAGTAATGGGGAGTGAGACAGGGTGGGAAAAGGGTGCCAAACGCCAGGATCTGGGAGGTCTGGATTGACAGGCAGAAATGGGGAGATGCTGTGACAAAGGCATGGAGGTGAAAACCGTGGCCATGGTAACGGGGGAGCTACCACCTGAAGTCCTCAGGCCTCTGTGGCCGAGAGGCCCGCCAAGAGGGAAGGTGTTGTTGAATGAGTACAGAGTTTCAGATCTGCAAGATGAAAAAGTCCTGGAGATCTGCTTTACAACACTGTGAACACACTTTACTAAAAAGTGGTTAAGACGGTGAATTCTAGGTCATGCGATTTTTACCAGAATTAAAAAAAAAGATTTGGGGGACTTCCCTAGTGGCTAAGACTCGGCACTCCCAATGTGCAGTGGTCAGGGAACTAGAACCCACATGTCACAACTAAAGATCTCACGTGTCACAACTAAGACTCAGCACAGCCAAATAAATAAATATTAGAGAAAAAAATTGGGGTTTCACATGTTACTCTGGATAATGGAGTCACAGAGGCTTTTAAAGAATATTTCAGGTAGAAGTGGCAGGAATCACAGCAACTCATGGGAACCACACTGGAGCCTCACTGACAGGACGCTAAGGAGTCAGTAGGGTGGCACGGTGGCCAGAGACCCACAGGCTCCTGGGCGATGTGCTGCTCGCCCTGCACAAGCCAGTGTCCAGCTGCAATTCTTCACCCAGCCCAGCCCCCACCTTGCATTATAGTCAGTGACAGTCTGAAGTGTGCACAGAGGTGGTGATGAGGTGAAGAAGGGGCTGGACATGTGGTCTCATAAGGGATGCTAGCAAGAACTGAAGAAGATCAGATTTTGGAAGATGCAGGACAGGACCCTGCTGAAAGCTGGGAACAGTGGGTGGAAAGGCAGGATGGCAGATTTCAGCTCAGCCTTGTTTTTGAACTGTGGTGTTGGAGGAGACTCTTGAGAGTTCCTTGGACTGCAAGGAGATCCAACCAGTCCATTCTGAAGGAGATCAGCCCTGGGATTTCTTTGGAAGGAATGATGCTAAAGCTGAAACTCCAGTACTTTGGCCACCTCATGCAAAGAGTTGACTCATTGGAAAAGACTCTGATGCTGGAAGGGATTGGGGGCAGGAGGAGAAGGGGACGACAGAGGATGAGATGGCTGGATGGCATCACGGACTCGATGGACGTGAGTCTGAGTGAACTCCGGGAGTTGGTGATGGACAGGGAGGCCTGGCGTGCTGCGATTCATGGGGTCACAAAGAGTCGGACACGACTGAGCAACTGAACTGAACTGAACTGAAGAAAGATCTCTGTCTCCAGCAAAGCTTTCTGAAGACTGAAAGTGCTACCTCACATGGTACTGAGCTCCCAGCACTGGGGGCATACAATTCCTCTCAGAGGAATTCAGGCAATGGAGGCCCGGTCAGATGACTTTTAAGTCATTTCCAGTCCTGAGGGTGAGGGTGAGAGGAGGCAAGATGTGTGACTGACCTCGGACTTCCAGGAGTTCAGTGTGTGTGTGCATGCAAGGGTGAGTATGGGTACACACAAAGTGGCAGAGGGCTCTGAGTGACAGGCCTGGCTAGGCCCATACTGAAGTCCCTTCCAGCTCCTGTGTACCAGGCAGGCCACAGTGACCACAGAGGTATCAGGGAAGGCTCCCTGGAAGAGATGAGGAGGAGGCAAAGGTGCAGAAAGAGCCAGGATTGCAGGGGTCTGGTATAAATTGTCCTGTGAGAAAGAGGTGAAGTTAAGGGGAACGGGTGGGTCACTAAGGCAAAGCCAGTTTAAAGATAGCCCTGTGTGATACAATGGACCCTGGACTGCTCAGGCCCTGAAGTCTCCTTGGCAGAGAGGGACATATAAGGCTGCTAAAAACTAGGTCACAGCATTCCCAGAATCTGGGAAGTACTGAAACAAAAAGTGAAAGTTCCAGCACCAGAGTTTCTAGGAAAGGGTCAGCAGGGTCGCCCTCTCTCCCTGTCACTGACTGGAAAGCCTGGGGGCCCTATAACCACACCCCTGGCTGACGCAGGGGTTCCCTCCCACCACAGCAGCCAGTCCTAGCTCAGGTGGCTCCTCAGAGCAGAACCCAGCCCCAGGGAGGCAAGATACCTCCCAATGACCACACCCAGCAAGAGACACACCCACTTCTGTAGAAAGATCTGAGGACAGATAAACACCAGAAAAAAGAGGCGTCAAAGAAAACCCACCCATCCCTGCATCAGGCAGGGAGAGACCTCAGAGTCACCCCATGATGGGGGTGGGAGGGTTATGGCTTCATTTTGTAGGAGGGCAAATGAGCATTCTCAGGTGGCTTAGCAGTAAAAAAAAAAAAAAAAAAAGCCCATGTGCCAGTGCAGGAACCGCAGGAGACGTGGGTTCAATCCTGGGTTGGGAAGATCTCCTGCAGGAGGGCATGGCAACCCACTCCAGTATTCCTGCCTGGAGAATCCCATGGACAGAGGAGCCTGGTGGGCTACAGTCCAGGGGGTCACAAAGAGTCAGCTGCGACTGAGCACACAGGCTCGCAAACTGAGGCTCAGAGAGGTCCTACAGCCTCAGGGTACCAGCCTGGCATTAGGGAAGGCCTTCCTTTTGCTTGTTGGTCAACCATTTCTGGGTGCCAGGCCTGTGCATCATCTGATTTACTTTTCACCACCTTTGCTGGAGCTTTCACCATTGTACCCATTTCTTGGATGAGGAAACAGGCTCAAGAACATACTCTGTCCACGTTCCCACAGATGGTCTAGGGGTAGGCCCACGAGGAGGGGAACCCTGCCCTGAACCCCAGCCCACTTCAAGGGTCACTGGACAGAGGAAATCACTGAGAAAAGGGGGCCACCAGACCCAGTGAGGTTGACAGCTGCCTTCAAATCTGCCTTCCTCAAAGAGGAGGAAGAGGGAAGAGAAGAAAAGAACTAAGATTTCTCAAGAGCCTCCTCTGTGCTAAGCAGAGAGACCTGCTTTGTAGACAGACCTGCCCGAGTCGTCCCAGAGGAAAGCCAAGGGCTTTGGAGTAGAAGCTCCAGGGGGCACAACTGGGGCTTGAGGTCAGCACTGCTGGAAGGGGCTGCCTGGGCCTGGCTCCTGCAGCCAAGAGGAGAGGGCAGGCAGGGCGTCACTGCTAGGTGGAAGACAAAGGCGTCTTGGGTAGGGCTGGACTAGGGGCTCTCAAAGGTCCTTAGGGCAGAGCTTCTAACTATGGAATAAAGACTCTGAGGAGGTCCGTGCCCCTCCTCCCTCACAACTGTTGGCTGAAACAGGCCCCTCCCTCAGCATTCGTCCTCGTCAGAGCCCAGCTGACTCATTTCTCAGCCCTCTCCCAACTCCCCATCAAAGAGGCCCAGGACCAGAAGGGGCCAGAGCAGGAATTATGAACAGGCCCCTTCCGTCCCCTGGCAAGAGACTAAAAGTCTTTGGGGCAAAGCTGGTTTTGCTAGTTTATCAGGAAGGAAAGAATAAAAAGCTGATTAAAAAAAATAAAAAGAATGAGTTCCAGATGGGTAGCTTTTTCAGCCTGGGTTCCAGGAAATTCAAGAGGCAAATCCCAGCTCTGCCTTTCATTAGCTGTGTGATCTCGGTAAAGTTGCTAAATCACTCTGTACCTCATTTCTTCCATACACAAAATGGGGATAACAGTATCTACCTCAAAAGGTTGTGAGAATTAAATAAATCAATCTTTGTAAATGCTTTAGATCAGATCTGGAACAAAGTGAACAAACTATAATTCAACTAAATGTCACCTATAAATCATTACTGTTGGGCAGAGACCCATTAGCCTCCTGGCTTTGAGGGGAACTCCCCTCCCTGATTTTAATGGGAGCAGGGCTGTTGTTATTTAACTTGGTCTTTGATGACCTTTTTCAGTACCTCTGAGCTTAGGTACTTACTGAGTGAAAAAGTGAGCATAAGAACAGATGAATGAGATTCTCATACCAGCACTGAGGAAGCCTGAGGACATGATTCTTCTCATTATAGACAAGGAAATTTTGGTCTTTGGGAGGACATGTGACTTGCCCGAGGTCCCACGGTGAGTCCACACTGGAGTCAGATTCAAGAATGTCCCTCCCTTGCCTTGGATCTCACACACTTTCCACCTTATATACTTCTTTCTGTCCCTAAGCAAGAATGACAGAGTATGCCTTAAGCTGCCCCTGTGTGGGCGGATAATGGTCACGGAAGAACTGAAGGAGGCAGGGCAGGGAGAGCGCTTGTTCTGCCAGCAGAGAGGCAGTCTCTCTCCAGTCCTGCCCGCCACCACCCAGGCCTGCCTGCCAGCCTGCTGCCCTGTTTCCTCATCCGTGTGAGAAGGAAGCCTGACATCTGTGGTTTTCAAAATAGCTTCAAAGCAGGGAAACCCTTTTATGAACCTTTCTTTAGAATCAACAGATGAAAACAGAACTGTGGGGACTAACTGGCCCACACAGCCTTCCCTGCAGAAGTGTGAAGGCCCTGCTCTGTAGAAAATTCCTGGATAATTTGGTCCCTGGAGGTCTTTCTGCTCTGATGACCTCAGGCTGGGAGATGTGGATCAAGGGACAGTAAGATTCTTAGCGATAGAGAGTGTGTAGTTGTCCTTCAGGGCTGGAGTCCAGGCTGAGGAGCAGGGTGACAAATGATCAGTGTGGCAGACAGGTCAGCACCCAGCTGGGAAGTCAGAGAACTTGGTGCAAATCTGTTTGTTCAGGGTGTGAGCTTGGGCAAAGTACTCAACCGCTGTAAATCCTTTCAGCTGATAATAAGGGCCTCACAGGCCGTTACAAAAGTTGATAACACATATGAAACACCCAGCTTCAAGCCTGGCACACAATAGGAGCTGAATAATTGGCAATCGCTGTTATTAGGGACCATATTAGAGGCTTCCACTGAGCCCCAGGCTGTTGCCTTTCTCTGCTCAGCTGCAAACTGAAGCCCAGCAGGAAGATGTGGGTCAGGGGCTGGACCTAGGAGTCTCTGAACACTGGACTTCCAGAATTTAAGCTGTGTTGGTTATGAGACACTTTTCCAGCAATGCCCACTACTCCAGTAGCTCTGCTGTATATCTGAGGTTAAAGATTAAAAAGAGATGGGCTCCTGTGCAGTGATGAGGAAACTGAGGCCCCAAAGAGGCAAGCTCCTTACGAAGGTCTTTATGGAACCACAAAGAGCCCCTCTGTGGATGCACGTCTGTGATGCTGCCTGTCCTTTGGGCACAGACAGTCTCAGGCTGGTGGCCTGGAATGACAAGTTTGGGCCCGTGTAACCCAGAAAAGTAATTTCCTCTTGGGGATCTTTAGAGGAGCAGGATACTATCCAGGGGGCTCAGAGTCTTTGGAAGGAGATGAGTAGAATGCATGTGGCTAAGGGCCAGTATTCTGGAAGGTCCCCAGGTCTGTGGAGGTTAATGACGGGAAGGAGGCGGAAACTGCCTGAACCTGCTCTAACTTGCTTTCTGCCACCATCCTGGAGACTCTCATCTCCAGTCCTAGAAGGTGTCATCACCTTCCTGCACCCAGACTCACACCGTTGACCTTTCCTTCTTATTCACAAGTTAGTCACCAAGTCTGCTTGAGGCTACCATCTTGAAAATCCATCCTCGCTTCTTCTCCAGTCCCTTAGATGTTTCTGCTATCTCTTGCTTGAGTAACTGCAATAGTTTCTCCCTGACTCCTACCTCCACTCTCTCTCCATCTGCTCCACCCTCCACCCTGGAACAATTCTGGTCCCATAGCTTTTAGATCAACGCCTTTCAGTGGCCCCCCAAGTCTCATGGAGAAAGTCCAAAGTTCTAAGACACTTGAGAGTCTGACCACCTCTTAAAAGAATCTTCCCTGGATGCTTGGGAAAGAGATCCACTTCCCACCCCCACCCCACCACAAGCTCCCATTGCTCTTCACCTGTGCCTGTCTTGTGGCATGGATCACTTTCCACCTCTTGCTAGAGCATAGTGACTGTCTATCTCCCAAATAGCTTTCTGATGCATTTCATAATCCACACAAACACTCCTAAGGGCAAGGGCCATGCCCTCTGCAGCACTAGGTCCACAGGTTGATACAGAGGTGACAAATGATGGAAGAGAAGAACAAGGGAGGGAAGGAAAGATGGAGGGAGGGAGAGACGGATGGATGAACAGAGAAAAATGGGCATTCAGCAGTTCTGGAAAACTGTTTCTTAGGAAAGAAGCCAGAAACAACTGATTAGAATGCAGCTTTAGATAATTTGTGGACTTTCTCCTAATCTGTAGAGAAAGGGACTAATTTCCCAAATAGGGATTTCAAAGGGCCCTCTCACATCTGCCATGCTCTCCCCCACACCCAACTAGCCTGTTCTTTAACTGAATAATAACTATGCTACCTTTCCAGTCTGCAAAAGACCCTGGGGATGATACCGGCCATCTTCTTTGTATAAATGAGGAAATAGGCACAGAGAAGGAAAGGGCTTTGCTCAAGATCACACAGCAAGTGGTTAGCAGGGCCAGGGCTGAAAGCCAGAGCTGTACTACAGATAAGGCAGGCTAGGCCCAGTGCCGGAGAAAGTCACTTACTCCAACATTGGTACCTCAGAAGTAGAGGACAGACTCAGGAAGAGATCCACCATCTGAGGCTGACAACCTCAACTTTCCATGAAGTGGGGTTTTTGAACTCTGTTCAAAATCTGTTCATTCAAAAGACTCCATGAGGCACGAACTATACTGAGATAGACATGGCTCCTGGCTGGCAGAAGTGAGGAGTTGGTGGGAAGCAGGTCTTTGGCTGGGTAAAGTCCCAACCTGATAGCTGGGATGGCTGCAAGGAAGACACCAGGTCAGGAATTGGGGTGTGGTACTAGTCTAGGTGTTGAGCCTGGAAGGATGGGGAGGATTTTCAATTTCACCGAAGTGGGAGAGCCGAAGTAGTGGTGGTGGTGATCGCTTGGAAGGGGAACCCAGGGGAAGGCTCCAGCGCCATCGCTGAGTACAGAGGCAAGAAAGGGGTGATGGTCAGCTCCCCGAGAGCCCCACGGTGGAGCTGGAGAGTGTGTACTCTTTCACCTGCAGACTATGGGATAGAAGTTGTTCGGGAGTAACAAGAGGAGGTCTGGGTTTTAGAAAGTTCACCGTGGCAGCCACCGGGGTGAGGATGGGCAGCTGACAGGTCAGAGAAGGGGGAAGCCCTTGTGTGTACTCCTGTGTAGCCTGAGTCTGGGACGGGGTAGGAGGGGGGTGCTTAGAGAAGGCACAGCGACAGAAGAAAAGGATGCTCAGAGCTGTCTTTCACAGGGTTGGTCCGGGCAAGCTGCTTTGCATCAAGAGATGTTGTCACAGTTCTGTGGCTTTTTCCAACTCTAACCCTGTCCTGAAACAAAGCAAAAGCCACGCCTTGGCTGGACTCAGAGCTAATCCCTTCAGCGGCTGGAAGCCCTCCCCGACGCGATCTCTGGCTCGCAGACAGGAGGACCCTCCCTCTGTCTCGCTTTCGCTCCCTCTCCCGGTGGCCCGACGGCCCCCTCGGCTTCCTGGCTGCCCCGGAAACTGCCAGCCTGTGAGCCCCTCCATCCCGCACGCTGTGCTCCCACAGCGCGGCCGGAGCCGCGTCGCCCGCTCCGGCGGAGGTGGTCGACCCACTCCCCCCGGGGATTCAGCCAGCTTCGGGAAGAGTGGCAGCGAGGACCTCGGAGCCCCGAACCATCACCGCAGCCCTGTCCTGCTGGCCTGGCGGGCTCACCTGATTTGCCCATGGCAGGCTCGGCGCGCTGCTCCGCTCCCGCTGCGCTGCGCTGCGGTCCCTCCCGGCCCGCGCCTTTCAGAGCTGAGGAGGAGGCCCGGCGGCTACAGCCCCTCCCCCGGCGCCGCCCGGACCCCGCCTTATAAGGCAGCGGCAACTGCAGGAGGAGTTGCCTGGGGCCATCCCGCCGGCTGCCTGGAGGAGGCGCCGCGCGGGTGTCTCTCCGACTCCCGAGAAATTTGCCCGCCTGGGGCCGTTCAAAGCTCTCCAAGTGCGGACGGGAGCCCAGGATACTGGCCCCGAGCTGCCCCTCTCCGGAAACCGAATGGGGGTGAGGAGGGAAGCCCGCGCCTCCTACACAGTTAGTAGATGCTCAGAGACGAATATGCTAAGAGTTCCGCAGGGCTATTGTCAGGGAGTGAGGGACAGTTCCGACCCGCATCACCAGGGGCTTGGTGCTCTCCCTGTAGCGGCCTGACCCCCACAAACCCCTAAGGCCCCGAGCTCCGATGTACGTCTTGTCCTCTTCGCAGCACACACCCTCTGGTGCGGGTCTGGAGCTGGGCACTTCCCAACACTCCCCTTCCCCGCGTGGCAGTCCCAGGGAGGCTTCTGCAGTCCCGCTCTGTCCCCTGTCCTCTTGTCCCTCGTTGCCTGTCAGACCAAGTCAAATCCCCCACCCCTGAAGTCTGGCGTCAGACCTGTCTCCTCAGCGTCCTAACTTCATCCCATGCTCCAGTCAAATTAGACTTATGAGGTGGGGGGTTGGGGGCCCTCGCCGAGTGGCTTGCAGATTCTTAGAGTCTTAGTTCCCAGATCAGGGATCAAACCCAGCCCTGGCAGGGTCCACACCGCAGATTCCCAACCACTGGACTGCGAGGGAATTACTCAAACTAAAAAAATGAAGATCATGGCATCCGGTCCTATTATTCATGGCAAACAGATAGGGGAAAAGTGGAAATATTGGCAGATTTTATTTTCTTGGGCTCCAAAATCACTGAGGATGGTGACTGCAGCCATGAAATTAAAAGACGCTTGCTCCTTGGAAGAAAAGCTATGACAAACCTGCTGCTGCTGCTGCTAAGTCAATTCAATCGTGTCCAACTCTGTGCGACCCCATAGTCGGCAGCCCACCAGGCTCCCTCATCCCTGGGATTCTCCAGGCAAGAACACTGGAGTGGGTTGCCATTTCCTTCTCCAATGCATGAAAGTGAAAGTGAAGTCGCTCAGTCCTATCTGACTCTTAGTGACCCCATGGACTGCAGCCCACCAGGCTCCTCCGTCCATGGGATTTTCCAGGCAAGAGTACTGGAGTGGGGTGCCATTGCCTTCTCCATGACAAACCTAGACAGCACATTAAAAAGAAAAGACATTATCTTACTGACAAAGGTCGGAGTAGCCAAAGCTATGGTTTTTCCAGTAGTCATGTATGGATGTGAGAGTTGGACTGTAAAGAAATTCTTTGGACTGAGTGCCGAAGAATTGATGCTTTTGATCTGTGGTGTTGGAGAAGACTCTTGAGAGTCCCTTGGACTACAAGGAGATCCAACCAGTCCATCCTAAAGGTGATCAGTCCTGAGTGTTCATTGGAAGGACTGATGTTGAAGCTGAAACTCCAATACTTTGGCCACCTGATGAGAAAAGCTGACTCATTTGAAAAGACCCTGATGCTGGGAAAGATTGAAGGCAGGAGAAGAAGGAGATGACAGGATGAAATTGTTGGATGGCATCAGCAACTCAATGGACATGAGTTTGGGTAAACTCCGGGAGTTGGTGATGGATAGGGAGGCCTGGCGTGCTGCAGTCCATGGGGTCACAAAGAGTTGGACACCATTGAGAGACTGAACTGAACTGGACAGAAGGAGATCCAACCAGCCAATCCCAAAGGAAATTAACCCTGAATGTTCATTGGAAGAACTGATGCTGAAGCTGATATTCTAATACTTTGGCCACCTGATGCAAAGAGCTGAGTCATTTGAAAAGACCCTGATGCTGGGAAAGACTGAGGGCAAGAGGAGAAGGGGGCGACAGAGGATGAGATGGTTGAATGCCATCACCAACTCAATGGATGTGAGTTTGTGCAAACTCCAGATGGTGAAGGACAGGAAAGCCTGGTGTGTTGCAGTCAATGGGGTGGCAAAGAGTCGGACATAACTTAGTGGCTTAACAACAACAGACTTTCTGATATTCCCCAAACATGTTCAGAGATTCCTCACCTTCTTGCTTTCCTTGGGCTATTTGTTCAGACTGGTCTGCTGGCCCATCTCTGCCCATTCAAATCCTATTCTTCCCTTAGAGTGTATGGGTCCCTTCAACTTCCACAGGTCCTGACCTCTTCTGGCCTTGGGGCAGTGGTTAGTACACACCTGGCACTAAGGAGACTTGGTCTCACTCATGGCACCACCCCTGTGTGAGACAAGCAGGGAAATAAAGGTGCAGCCTGGGTGAGATTCCCCAGAGTAACTCCTTATGGGGGAAGGGATTCAGAAAACCCTAACTGAAAGAAGCTAATTTTAAGATCTCTTAACTGGGCACTGAAGTGGACTGACTTGTTAATTATAAGGGTTGATTTTTAAGTAAGACTGGGCACTGTCCTCTTTACTTCATCCCCTGTGCCAGGCAAATAAGACCATTTATATTTGATAACATTATTTTCAAATTTCTATGGAACAAATACAAAGGTTGACCAAATATTAGGCCCTAAAGTAAACCACAATACATTCCCCAAAGTAGAAACTATCCAGTTAATTTTTCTGAATACAATGTAATAAAACTAAAATTTAACAAAAGATTAATTGATAATTTTTGAAATGAAAAAAGTCCCTCCCAGAGGACTGAAAGGCGAAGTCAAAAGAAATGTTAAGAGATGAACGGCAATCAAAATACTTGGTTAAGAGCCTGGGGCATGGCCTTGAAGTCACGTGGCCCATGTCCATGTTCCAGTTCTGCTGCCCACTGACTGGGATTCTCATCCAGGTGCTTGAAATGACAGTAATATCTAACTCTGACTTTTTTTCTCTTTTTTTAATTAAATAAGATGATAACTAAAGCATCCTTTAAACATCACTTATTTGTGTGTGGGTAATATTTCACAGTCACAGTTTAGATATGTAAAAAGGTCACTGTATAGATCTAGTCCAAATTCCGCTGATGGTAGAAAACTTAAACTTGCAAATTGACGGAAACTGTCACATCTACTTTAGTCTCTTGGGGATACATATTCAAGCAATCCAGAATCTTTCCTGGTCCCTTGCTATGCCTCTGGGTCAACTCTTCTAGACTCAGATTCTTGGGCAGGAGCACCTGTTTGGCTGAACTGGGGTCACATGACTTCCCACAAGCTTTCAGAAAGAGAACAGAGGAATGCCTGCCCTTCAGCTTCCATAGTTAGATACAGGATCTTGTATACTCAAATAGAGACCTCGCCACCTGCTGAGCAGCCAGAACCCAGAAGATGTCTACCTTATCTTCCCTTCAACAAAAGGAAATTTTGTTTCTTTCCTAAATGTTTCCCCAGAATGTGCTGTACTCCATGATTTGGTCCTTCTTAGTGTTTAAAGTCTTATATTATTATAAATTCTTCCCTAAACCATAATGTATTAAATATATTATATGTATTTAATATGTATATCAAATACATATAATGCTTTAAGCCCTTCAGCCTTTGGGTCTTGATCTGCAGTTCTAGTGAATAAAAAAATCATTGTACTAGTTTGATGAGTAGAGATCATGGCAGCTAGAAAAGTGGAGGAAAGTAAAACCTTGGCAGAAAGTCTCATTTTATTGAGTTATGCTCTCTTTATTAGTTGGTAGAAAATATATGGGGTGAGGGGAACTTCCCTGTTGGTCCAGTGGTTAAGACTTTGCCTTCCAATGCAAGGGGTATGGGTTTGAACCCTGGTTGGGAGCTAGGACCTCCTATGCCTTGGGGTCAAAAAAGAAAACCCCTAAAACACAGGACAGAAGCAATATTGTAACAAATTCAGTAAAGATTTTAAAAATGGTTCACATAAAAAAAAAAGATTAGAAAAAAGGAAATATATGGGATTGCCAGTTGTTTAAAAAGAGAAAATAAATAATGCTGGGCCAAAGCAGTTAGACAAGTTATAAAAAATAAAGAATCATAAAAAAATATTGAATTCTAATTAATGAATAAATGCTCAAGTGTTTAGGGGTGAGACATATTAATGTTTGCAACTTACTTTGAAATGTATAAAGTATAAGATGGATGGTTAGATAGAAGAAGAGATGGATAAATAGTGATAAAGCAATTAGCAAAATGTTCATTATAGAATCTGAACAGTGGTATATGGATTTTTACTTTCAAATTGTCTGGCAGTTTGAAATTTTCCATAATTAACTGAATAAAGAAATTAATATAGATAAAACAGAAAAGTAGCAGAAGTGAAAAAATATATCCCAGAGCTGGAAGATATCAAATAGATAAATTTCTACAAAATCAAATCAATAAAAAAAAGTCTAAAAAGAAAATTCAAATATACTACATTAATAATAAAAAGAGGAGGTAACCTCTTTTTAGAAAAATAGTATCGACTCTCCACTAGTAGATTTTCTGAATTGGGCAATTTTCTAGGGAAAAAAATATATAAGTATTTAAGAAGAGAAAAATCAAAATGAACCAGTATGGTCATTAAAAAATGAAAATATGACTGCTTACCCAAATAAGAGCTGGACCCAGATAAGCCTGCAGGTAAATTCTATCAAAGCTTTGAGAGATAGATGATTCTGGTACTATTTACATGTTCTAAAGCATAGAAAACCTTCCCCTCTCATTTAATGAAGCTAACATGATCCCGATTCTACAACCTGAAAAATATAGCAAATACAAGAAAACACTATGAATATAAATATCAATGTCCTAAATAAAATGTCATCAAACTGAATCTAGAAGCATATTATTAGAGAAAATTTATTTCAAGGATATTAAGAAATATATTCATAATTTATAAGACAAAGGAAAAATTTCATTTAAATGGATGCAGAAAATACCTTTGATACAACTCAATATCCACTAAGGAGATTTAAAAAATTTGTTTTCCCTTAGCAGAATCAAGAGAAACCTCCAGGACAAATAGTAAAATATCTTACTTAAAACATCATGCTTAACAGTAAAACAATGGGACACTGCCATTAAAATAAAGAACATAAGGTTTCTTGCTATTACCACTGTTATTCAACACTGTTTGGGGAGTTCTAGCCCATGCTAGGGCAACAAAATGATGTAAGAGGTATAAATATTGGTAAAGGAAGAGTGAAGTTTTAACTATGGCTTCTCCCTAGAAAAACCTAAGAAAATTCATTAAATTAATATAAAAACCTTCAAATGATAGCCAGTTCCAAGAATAATATTTTTAAGAATCAGCTTTTTCACATGGCATCAATACCTAGTTAGAATGTTGTTGTTGAGTCACTAAGTTGTGTCCGATTCTTTGTGACCCCATGGACTGTAGCATACCAGGCTTCCTTGTCCTTTATCTCCCAGAATTGCTCAAATTTATGTCCATTGAGTTGGTGATGTTATCTAACCATCTCATCCTCTGTTGCCCTCTTCTCATTTTGCCTTCAATCTTTCCCAGCATCAGGGTCTTTTCCAATGAGATGGCTCTCTGCATCAGGTGGCCAAAGTACTGAAGCTTCAGCTTCAGCATCAGTCCTTCCAATGAATATTCAAGGTTGATTTCCTTTGGGATTGACTAGTTTGATCTCCTTGTAGTCCAAAGGACTCTCAAGAGTCTTCTCCAGCACCACAATTTGAAAGCGTCATTTCTTTGGGGCTCAGCCTTCTTTACGGTCTAAATCTCACATCAGTACATGACTACTAGAAAAACCATAGCTTTGCCTAGATGGACCTTTGTTGGCCATGTGATGTCTCTGCTTTTTAATATACTGTCTAGGTTTTTCATAGCTTTCCTTCCAAGGAGTAAGATCTCTTAATTTTAGGGCTGCAGTCACCATTTGCAGTGATTTTGGAGCCCAAGAAGAAAGAAAATCTGTCACTGCTTCCACTTTTTCCCCATCTATTTGTCATGAAGTGATGGGACCAGATGCCATGATATTCATTATTTGAATATTGAATTCAAAAAAGCCAACTTTTTCACTCTCCTCTTTCACCCTTAAGAGGCTTTTTAGCTCCTCTTCACCTTCTGTCATTAGAGTGGTACTGTCTACACATCTGAAGTGGCTGGTATTTTTCCTGGCAATCTTGATTCCAGCTTGTGAATCATCCAGCGCAGTATTTCGCATGATGTACTCGGCATAGGTACATAAATAGGGTGATAAATATACATAGGGTGATACATACAACCTTGTTGTACTCCTTTCCCAATTCTGAATCAGTTGTTCCATGCAAGGTTCTAATTGTTGCTTCTGATCCACATACAAGTTTCTCAGGAGACAGGCAAGGTGGTCTGGTAGTCTCATCTCTTTAAGAATTTTCCACAGTTTGCTGTGATCCACACAGTCAAAGGCTTTTGTGTATTCAGTGAAGCAGAAGCAGATGTTTTTCTGGAATTCTCGTGCTTTCTCTGTGATCCAACAGATGTTGGCAATTTGATCTCCGGTTTCTCTGCCTTTTCTAAAACCAGCTTATACATCTGGAAATTCTGTTCATGTACTGCTGAAGCCTAGCTTGAAGATTTTGAGCATAACCTTGCTAGAATATACCATGGGCAAAACCTTGATTAACAGCAGTAATAGCAACTTACTTTTTTTAAAGATTTTTTTTTTTGATGTGGACTAGTTTTTAAAGTCTTTAATGAATTTGTTACCATATTGCTTCTGTATGTTTTGGTATTTTGGCCTCAAGGTATGTGGGATCTTAGCATCCTGATCAGGAACTGAACCTGCACTCCCTGTGCTGGAAGGCGAAGTCTTAACCACTGGACTGTCGAGGAAGTCTTGACATCAACTCATTTTAAAAGTACCCAAGTATGGACTTGTTTCACTAGAACATGATCAAATTCATTTTATTATGAGGATTATGTCGCTTCTTTACATGTGACAGCCTTGTCTGCTTTCGGAAGAAAATGATACGTTGAAGAGGATGCTTGCTCTTGGGCAGCTCCATGCTGACAGGGAAGGTGAGCTGCATCCTGAGCCAGATGACCTTTCCAGGTCATTCTTGGGGAGTTGGGCAGAGACTCTGGGAAATGTGGCATGAAGAATGGCCACGAGAGGAGGATGGAGAGGAACTGTGGAGGCTGCACTCAGTGGGACCCTTCCAAAAGTTTAAACCAAGAGGCCTTGCCATCTTGGGGTGTGCTGGAAGGAGGGGGCAGATACTGTCACATCTCCCCTCCTCTTACAAGGTACGGCCCAGATCTGTTGTGCTGGTGTCTTCTTCTGCTCCACTTCCTTCCCTAAATCACTCTGTGCCCTGCGGGGAAGGCTGACTTGCATAGTTGCAACAGGACCCCTTGTCCTCTGGCTTCTAATGGGGTTCAGCAATGGGTGGACACCTGAGGGAGTGGGAGGAAATGCCTGCTCCATGCAGTAGTGCCCTTGGCTTCTGGAAACCACCTCACCACTTTGTGCCAAGGGGTGTTAACAGCCCTGTGTTACAGCTCGTGCCCTATACTCTTCCTGTGGTTTCTTACATACTGCTCACATCTTTGTAAATAGTTACTTTATGAAGCCTTCCTCAAATTATCCTGATTTGGGTGGGCCACCTGTTTTCTTGCTGGGTCTTGACCAACATGAATGCCTCCATGACTCCTCCCTAAAACTGCGGCTCACATCTCCAGTCCAGGTCAGCGGGAGATCATCCAGGGAAGACAGACCTCAGGAGAGGGGACCTGGAGAGGTTCTGGCCAAGATGAGGCTTCCGCCTGTGAACCATCAGGCAGGAAAGTGTCAATCAGCAGGC
Organism: Aepyceros melampus; assembly: GCA_006408695.1. Classification (NCBI taxonomy): domain Eukaryota; kingdom Metazoa; phylum Chordata; class Mammalia; order Artiodactyla; family Bovidae; genus Aepyceros; species Aepyceros melampus. The sequence goes on from SJXQ01002359.1 coordinate 564,586, forward strand.
AACATTCCCAGTATGAAACCAAGGTCCTGAGGTAACCACCTGTGCCCCCAAGCACAAGGAGAAAGGACCCTGACCCAGTTGGATGCAGAGATGGCTCTAGAAAGATCCATTCTCACTAGTAGGGGCAGGGGGCAGGTGGTGCACTGAGGGTGACTCTTTCCTGTGTATATTTCCAGGTTTTGGGGGAACACACACAGTTATTTTTCACAATAAGAAAATAATAAATTTCATTTAGGAAAAATGAAAGAGTGGGTGCAGCTGGGGGCAGGGGTGTTAGGAAGCTTCCCCATGTGAAGGCTCCTAACTTACCCTTTCCTTACCCTTACCAGCCTCACTTCCTGAGAACCTAACCTGACCTTGGACTTGGTATATGCCCTCTCTGCGCACCCTTTTGCCATGGGCCAGTGAGAGAAGCAGGTGGAGGGCGCTGTGCAGACTGTCACACAAAGGGCAGGAGGGCTGTGTCCATTACTTTTATGATCCCTGTTGCTCCTTGGACCTGTCAGACCCCACCCAGGTACCTGCCTTGTCAGTCTGATCTGACACTGAACCTAGTTCACTCGAGCCACCCACAGTGTCCACCTTCACGGAGCGCTCCTGCATGGTTGGCTCTATCCCTGAGGAGCACAAATCCTGCCCGGCTGCCTGGTGCCAGGGAAAGCCCAGACCTGGCCTCTGGCCTGGCTCTGACCTGACTTGCCGTGTGACCCCGGGCTTATATTGCTTTCCGGGCCCACTGCCCTCTGTGGACAAAATTAAAGTCTGCTGGACTGCGGAAAGGAATTTCCCTAGGAATGATTCTGCAGCTTTCCCTTTCCCTCATCTGGAAAGCTCACAATGCAGCTGGGAGAAAGGGAGAGAGGACCAGGGCCTCTGGTCCCTTTGAGAAATACAGTGCACTCTGTGGGAATGTGTGGGTTTGACTCCCAGCAGCCAGGGTTAAAGGAAAACCTTTCAATCAAATGAAAGAAAATAAAATGTCTTCTATGGATTTTGTGTGAAGGCCATCAGTGTTGCAGGCAGGTTTAACTTTCTTCCCAAGGTGCAGCTGAAACAGACCCAGGCTGAATTCTGAAGGAGGGGGCAAGTTCCAGGGAAAGCTGGCACCCAGCCTGGCTCAATTAATGTTCCTCAGTAGAGTCCAGGATGTTCACAGGACAGAGGAAGGGAGCATGAGATAATGAGATCAGTGGGTGACCTTGAAGGTCTCTCCAGTCACTGAAGTTGGGTGGCCACGGTTCTATGCCTGGGAACTATCCCAGGCAGTATAGGTGGGAGGGCAAGGCCAACAGCTCTGGGTGCCATTCCAGCCTGGCAGCCTAGGCTCCAAACCTGACCTGCATTATGCTTCCCCTTACCACCTGTTCCCAAGTCATTAACTCCACTGTACTACCACTGGGACAGACCCAGTGCTAATGAAGCCCTGCACAGCCTTCTGTCTGTTCCTTATTAGATTTTCTCTCCCAATCCTCACACTTCCCATGGCCCACTGCCTTGTTCAACTAGGTGACCTACATCTGTTTTGTATAGGCTAACCACAGCTGAGGGCAAGACCACTCACCTCTTGGTTGACAAACTTTCTTACTAGAAATGAATGTTCCAGAGTTTGTACTGAAGACACCCTAATGTCTATGACTAATGCCACTAGTGACATCATGACAAGCTCACAGACTCTGAGATGTAAGCCTTGTATATGTTTGTGGCAAAAAGTCCATCCCTTCCAACCACTCTGTTCTTGAGCAAACATCTAGTCTAGGCTGGAGGAGGTGAACAGGCCTTTGCATTGGATATGGGATGAAAGTTTTAAAATAACCAGGTCAGAGGCCTGAGGAATGAAGTAGGGCTGTTTAAGTAACTGGAGGAAAGCACTAAAGTTATGAAATCAGACAGCTGCTGTTATGGGGTTTCACTACCTTGTTAGTGAACTAGCTGCAGTTCATGGGATCACAACGAGTTGGATACGACTTAGCAATTGAACAATCACCTAGTTAGAAACACCTATCACAACTGGAGGTAGTTAAACAAAATTTTTCATATCTATACTCTAACAAGTTAAGACTGCCAAAAACTGACTTTATCTTAAGGTGAACGCTATTGGTGGCCTTGGCTGACTTACTCCTGCCCTCTTGCACCTCAAATTGGTTGGGGCACAGTGTGTTGCCCCTGACTAGCCAACCAACTACGGCCATCCTGCTTCCCTTGGCCAATTGTCTAGTGTTGGCCAATACTACCCAGTCCTGGGCAAGCAGATACACGGGACCACTGTTGAGGGATTTCTGAGAAACATTTTTTTTATTCATAAGACATGATGGCAGCAAAGGTACCATGACTCTAGCGCCCTTTCTTCTTCCTCAGAATGCTGTGCTTGAAGCTGGGCTTGTCGCCACCACCAGGAGACCATGATGGAACTGTGATCTCTTTACCATGGACATCCAATGAGGAACTGGTGGCATGAATGACACACATTTGCTGTCCCTGGTTTACAGTAAATGATGACTTATGAGAGACCAACAATTTAGTGTCACCCTGTGACAATCGAGCCTTAAGCCTGGATCCTCTGTCCTGGAGCCCTTGGGAAGACTCCTGACAGCTGGTTGTGGAGTGAGGATTCCAGGAGATAAGAAGAATCTTTCCTAAGTTCGCCTGCTTCTTTTGGCCCTGATCAAAAATGTTTACATTCATCACAGTCTCTCCTCTTCACTGCCATTTTTGCTCTGAAGATGATTTACTTTATTACCAGTCACTTTGGTTAACTCCCTTGTTTAATAGGTCTCTTGTGCAAAGCACCCCGGTGGCTGTCCCTGGGCTCTGGTGGCTGATGCTTTCACAGTTCCAGGTGCGCACCTGGCCCGAGGGTGAGGCACTGTTGTGTGCTCCCAGACTGAAACGGTCTGGGGACTAACGGCCAGTCAGGGAGACGCATACTCCCCAGAGGACACATCTAGCAGCAGCCTTCTTCTAGGAACTGAGTCATTTCCTGTGAGAAATCCATTCTGTCTGCTTTAAGTGGGGCTGCAGCTCCCCTGACTTTCCTTCTCTGCCAGAGGTGGGCATGTGACCCAGGCCAGGCCTATGACCCTCTTAGGGTCCACTCCTGCCCGATTACTTTCTGTAGGCCAGACAGGAGGTTATTTCCTCTGTTTTCCTAATGTCTTATTAGTTTCATTACCCAGGCCTTCTGGGATTATGGGAGCCTCTGAACCTTTCTCTGGAGTCCACTTTTCATGCAGTTATCTCATCTGCTAAGTTGCCCACCTCCCACAGAACCGCTTTCTTTGGACTTCCAGGTCCTCCCTGCCTCTAGCCCCTGGAAGAATTACAGAAGGGCAGGGCCCACATTTCTCTCTTTTGCCTGTGCCCCCTACCTCCCGCAGAGCCTCTACTAGCTTGATACACTTGAGCAGAGCCAACCAGCAGGAGCTCTGTCCTGCTCTGAGGCAGGACAACCACTGACAGCCGGTCCCCAAGGCAGCCTGGCTGTGCTCACCACAGCCACTGGCTAGTGAGGAGTGCCATCTCCTGAACTGACTGGACCTGGGCTTGTTTCGCCTGTGACTACCTATGGTCAGAGTTCTCAAGACTGTGATTCTGTCCTTGGGGCAGGACCAACCTTTAGATCTTTTCCTCCCTTGATATTCCTCCCTCCATCAAACCCAAGCACCTCTTTCATTTCTCATTTCCTTCCCAGACCAAAAACTTCTACTGCTTTTTTAATAAGAAATTTAGTCATTCCTGGCTATTGCCCTATCCTGATGAGAAAGGACCTCTGCAGTAGACTGTATCATTGTTCAAAATACTCATGTTCTGCCCCAGCTTCTTCCCTTCTTCCCCTCAACACACAGATACACACACACACACACAAGAGGACGGTATGTTCCTTGCTACCTTTTGGAGTCAGGGGCAGCCACGTGACTTGCTTGGATGTTAGCCGTAGGCAGAAATGATAGCATCACTTCTGAGCAGAGACCTAACCACCAGTTGTGGTTTCCTTCATCTCCTTCTTCCCTTTGTGAGGACACTGCGTGGGTCCTGGAGTGAAGACAGCAATGAGAAGAAGCACAGCAGACATGTGACGGGAGCAAGATGGAGGTTGGGGGCCTTAGCCTCAGCTGACTGACAGAACCTCTTGGGCCCTGATCAGCTGGCTCTCTGTCTCCACAGTGCAAAGTTCTCTCTGTTCTAGGATATACCATAGGCTGAAATATTGGGATGAACCAGTGGGGAGAAGAACTGCCTAACCTACTCCTGGTCTTGGAGTGCCTGAAGCTCTCTCAGTCCTGAAGAAGCTGGGGCTGAACCAGTGGGGAAAAGAACTGCCTAATCTACTCCTGGTCTTAGAGTGCCTGAAGCTCTCTGTCCCGAAGAAGGCTGGGTCTTTGTCCTTGACCCTTCTGCCAACAACATGCCAGGGTCTGTTCTGACCAGTTCTGTCCCAGCTGCTCTGTTTTCCCACTTTTGAAGTAATCACACTCCCATAACTTCTTATTCAGAGCAAAGGACATGGCTTGCTGAAGAGTGATCAGTGGTTTCACTGTAAATGTGCACTTTGCTTAGAAATACACATAATCATATAAAATTATTTTATTAAAATAGAAAAGCTTTCCAGTATATTGCATTGAAGAGATTTATAGCAATTGCAACAAACATGCTACATCAGCACTGAGAAATTCTGAAAGCTTCAAGTGCCCACTTTTAAACAACATTTTGGTATAATAAGCATAACCCTATATCTTTCAGAGGGTACATATATATAACACTGAGAAAAACACTTCATGTAAATTCTAATTTTAGGTGCATATAAACAAGAAGTATTACACTGAATAGCTTATTTAAAACTGTGAAACACATTCAAAGTATTCAATTTCTTAGACAACATGCAAACATTTTAATACTTAGATTGACACTTTTAAATATATAAACCACACTTCTTTATAAATCTGTATCAAAAAAGAAAAACAGAACACTTACCTACATTGTGCATATCACAAAAAACAAATGTATCTTCATAAACGGAAAGTACTGGGTTAACACACATGATTGTCATTTTACAAATATGGCTATTCACCTTCTTCATAATAAAATAGAAAAATCATGTATTATTTACATGAACTACTAATTATTTCACTTTTTGGCAATTACACAAGTAGCAGCAATTGGTTTAAAGGTTAATGTTTAAAAACTCAACATTTAACTTGGATGATACCAAAAGATATATACTGTTAATATAAAAATGCATAATACAAGATGCTTTGATGCAATATAACTTCTCCCTTTCACAGAAGTCACAGACACACTTTAAGAACCACTGAGACTATCACTTAGGTACAATATATCATGTGAGTGCCATTTACTTAGCCTGCTTTTGCTTACTTAACACATTAAATGGATTCTGAATTAGATTTCTATAAATTAAATTTGCCTGATGACTTATATGATAATTCCAAAGATGCCTTATCTTTTTCTCATACTGCAATAACAGTGGCTCTTCACTGTGACTCCTCACTTCTAGACAGAGTAGGGAATTATCTGTAAACAAACACACACGCACTAGGGGCACCTTAATACTGAAAGAACTTTGAAATGAAGTTTCTGTGATACGAAGTCCATAGTTAAAGTGAGCTGTCTTTCTAAAAAGGGATCATCTCATTTATCAATGATATATAATTTGTTTTGGGTGGGGGACCCATCTAACAAGCAAAATGTAAATTGTAAGGCAGTCAGTGATCCACCAGAAGGAAACATCTTCTTTTCCTTAGTATTTGGAAGAATATATTGTAATACTTGTAGAAACAGGCAAAACCCTTACTAATACCGGTAATTAAGAAAAATACTGTATGGTGAACAGAGGTTAGAGGTGGCAAGTGCTTCGCCCTGGCCACTATTCAACTACAAACCAGCAGTCCTATATGTTTTTTCCAAAGTAAGAAAATTAGATCAGGGACTATTTTTCAGTTTTCATGGGCATCAGTTGTGTCTCCAGACCCTGTGGAAGGTGAGGCTCAGGCTGAGGAGGAAGAGGCGGGAGTGATGGGGAGGCTGGGCCCTGGGGGCGGCTGAGGGCATGCTGTTGGAGACTTGCACCTGGGAGATGACCAGGGCAGACAGAGGGACGTGGGCCGCCAGAGTGGGGCTGTCAGAGTTGATAAGAGATTCGATCTTCTCTGCTTCCTTATTGCAGGCCTCAATCTGGGAGAGGATAATCAGATCCTTTTAATATAAGTCACAGAATCCACGAAAAGGTCAAGTCAGACAAATTCCACATATATCCCAACACACAGAATACGTCTTCTCTTTATCCTTTTTTTTAGCAAAGTAATATTCTAATAAAGTCTTAATTTATTACACAAATAATAACAGCATCAATGGAAATTAAAAAAAAAAAAGCCATGACCCACACAGGTGCTGCCCTTTCTTTCCCCACAATCTTGTTCACCCCTTCCTCACGTTTAGACATTATCTTTTCACGCTTAAGCACAGTCACAGGGATTGGCCTCTCCATGGCCACCTACACATCAGGAGAGGAGAGCACTGAGACAGAATGAGCTTCCTCACTGTGGCAGCTTAGAAACCACTGTATTCACTCCCGTCACTGGGACCTCCCTATGTTGATGCTGAAACTTGTGCCTCCTGAGTAAGGTTCACCTCTAGATTATGAGGAAGAAAACTCGGGGCCCATCAGATCAGTTCTGGTGGGCTCCTCCTCCCCAGTAGGAGCACAGCCCTTGGGAGACAGGAGTCTGCCTGGCCTTGTCACTGAGTGGCTGGTATCTGCCCCTGCCCTCCCTGGGCCTCAACCGCCTCATCTGGAAGATGAGCAGATACCTTTCCTGTCTGCACCTTCTGAGTCACAGCATCTGCACCTCCCCCCCCCCCACCCCCGCCCGCATTCTGTTGGAAGCCACGCCCCTGGAGCAGCTCTGTCCTCAGAGCTTTCCTCCCTTCGGCCCTCCCAATTCAACGTGACAGGATGGCTGCAGGACACGTGCTGACCTCACCTGTAAAGCTTTTGGATAATGGTCCACAGGAATGATAAGGATCACAATTTCTGACTCAATGCTGAAGTACCCAAACACATCACACTGTGGGACAGACACATGCATGCGGATCTTCTGAAGTATTTCCAGAACTGTGATTGGCTTTTTGTTTGTAACCTAGAAAGAGAAAACAATTCTATTACCTGAAAAAAGAATTCCTTACTACTGCCTAAGTTTCCTTGTTACCTTGCCTAAAACAAGAAGGCTCTTTTAATCCTGTGTGGGGAGGGCCTTGCTGAATGAATTCTAAAAATCCACAGAACCCATTCCAGTAGGGTTTTTTCTGACTGCTGAGTTTTCTGGCTGACATAAACACTCTCACCAGGAGCACTTTTGAAGGGACAGTTCTGAGTTGGATGCCATGGGGAAATAATTAAAGCCTTCCTGTAAAAATACAGTTGTTTTCATTGAAATGGATGTAATTTTTTTAGGTAGTGGCAGGTATTGGTTGCTACACTTCTGCAATCTCATCTTCACAAGAGTGAGCAGCAAAAGTAATGGTACAAAAAAGGAAAAGGGGCAAAACCATCACGGGATTCTGGACATACCCCCAGAGGAATGGGGACCACCTGAGGGCAGGCAACCTTGAAACTATCTGGGAGTCTACCAGCTGCTGGCTGCCTGGCTCTGGCTCTAGCCCTCACTCTGCTCACTATGCGGGCAGGAGACCTTTTTTAAGCAAGTGCAGGCTACCTGGTTGCAGAGCAAGGTCACTGCACAGCCAGGCTGTACAGGGAAGGAGCACAGGACGGGGAGGCAGATGCCATGAGCTCAAAGCTCAGTCCTCCTGGTTGGGAGCTACTGTACGGCCTTGGGCAAGATGTTCCTGTGCAAATTAGTTTCTTCATCTATGAAAGGGATAACACATTCTGTCTGTATGATTACTGACAAGTTTATTAATAAGATTTCAATAGTACATGGCACATAAAGCAACTTACCTTAGCAATAGTATCCAGTTTTTCTTTGTCAAACAAAACTCTTAACATTCCAGCACATAATGGGCAACAAGCACCTGTATAACAGAAACCATTCTGTTTGTGTTCAGAATTAGAAATAAAGAAAATTCAAAATAGTTGGTGAAATTACCAGCCCTTCATTTTGTGCTGGGAAAGTTACTGAAGTCCTTCCTGATGACTGCGCTTTCAGATATGTTCCCTGATCAACCTGGAGTCTAATGATCTACACATTTACCAAAATCCTTCCACCATTCCTGCTTTACTCCTGTACCACTTCTCAGGCGGGGTAGCTTGGCTTCATACAGCACAGGGAGAGCTGGCCTTTCTAGGGACACAGGGCCTAGACCCTGCCCTACTCAGAACTCACTGTGTGATCCCAGGTAAGTGTTTCCTGTTGGCAAAACACAGGAGCAAGTGTTTCAGAGATTCCATGGGTGTTTGATTCAAACTGAATTTTAAAAGTTATTTAAACTGTTAAAAAAAATAATAATAACATGTCAGACCATGGTCTCCAGGAGGAAGGAGGCTTTGTTCACTCACTGCTGTGCCCCCAGCACCTAGACACCTGTCTACGACATAATAGATGCTCAAGAAACATTTGCTGAGTTTCTGGACAGAGGAATGAACTTGTTAGACTCCAGGTAATCTGTTCTGTGCAGACTTGGGATAAAGCCTCTTCTGCTACCTCTGCTTAACCGAACAGTATGAAACTGAAAGGTAAGCTGTTTGAAAACCGTTACTGCTTATAATAGCCTGTTTGAAACAAGACTTCTTGATTATATGCAACCAAAACAATTCAATTAGATGCTAAGGCCAGTCTAAGACAACAACTATCTTGTTTTTCTCAATTTAAAATGTTTGTGTTCATCAAAAATACTTCAATTGTTCATTAATGTCCAATTCTTTATTCATTAACTTTATAACAGGCAAACATTATGCCTCTGAACTAACAACCATAATTCTAGCAGTTAAATATTGCTGTTTATCTATTGGTGCTTGAGGTAAGACTGAAATAAGTTTTCCATATTGTTTTAAAACCATTAGACCAGATGATGTCTAAGATAGATCTACTTTAAAGGAATGCATCCAATCAGGATTAGGTGGAGTCAAGACTTTCTGAGAAGTTTAAACACACTTAAGGAAGCTCCCCTGGAGAAGGGAATGGCAACCCACTCCAATATTCTTGCCTGGAGAATCCCATGGACAGAGGATCCTGGTAGGCTAGTCCATGGGGTCACAAAGAGTCAGACTCGACTGTGTGACTACCACCACCACTAAGTCAGCTTTATTCTTAGTGACTCACTCTCTGAAGACGATAAGCAAATCCTCCCAATCCCGCCCCTGCCCCACCCTCAGCACCGCCAGCCTACCAGGTGGGATGATGGGTTTGCACTCAGTTGCTGAGAGTGAAGGACACTTCACAGCAGCACACTCAGCCACAGAATTGTACTCGGAGAGGACCCCGACAGCCTGGCAGGGCCCATAGTAATCGACGGCCACCCGGTCCGAGTAGGCAGCACACACGCTGCTGTAGGTCTCCCCGTTGTGCCCACAGATGAGCTCTGGGGCCCTGCAAAAAGGCTGAGGGCAAGAAAGCATACTTAGCTGTAAACTTCTATGGGGCACTTTTCCTAACCAAGAATAGATCTCCCTACATTCAAGAAGGAGAAAAGACAGTATAAATTCTTGGACACTGAAAAGGCTGCTAAACAGGGCATGGGGTTAGGGGCAACAGGACCATCCCAAGACTGACTGAAAAGACTACTTTTCTCAGCCTCTCAGGGACCTGAGTGTTCATTCTCTGAGAACTGATATGAGATAAAAAGCCTCCCTTCTTCCCGACTTCCATTATTCCAGAAGAGTCTGTTAGAAGAAAACAAGACCACTCTTGATGCAAATTCAGAGGCCTTATCATTTCACACAGCTTCATGGGGTTGCAGAGTCAGACACGACTTAGCAACTGAACTACAGTAGGATAGAGAGGGAAGAGGATGAGGAGAGAAGACGGACTCTGCATCCATGAAGAACATGTAAGAGAAAACCTGAAGCCAGAAAGAAGGACCAACAAGAGGGAATTCAGAGTAAAGGTATCAGTGCACTTAGAACATAAGCTCTGAGGGGAAACAAGCCCAGGGAGATGAGCTGAAGGGACTTTCCTTCAGTGAAAACCAGGAAATGAGAAGCCAGCATGTCAGGTGTCAGCCGGCTGTGGGCAGGGATTGCTGGTCCAAGGCTGGGCTTCTTCCAGGCAGACGGCCCAGCACACAGATCCCTGGTGTGTCAGTGGGGTTGTCCTCAGGGTTATTTTTTGACATTAATACCAATTTCACAACCCTAAAGGCTAAAGTAAACTGATGTAAGACATTAAGTTTTAAAATAAAATAAATTATGCATATTAGGTGGGAAGGGGTGGGAAGTGAGACAGAAGTTCAAGAGACAGGACATATGTATACCCATGGCCGATTCATGTTGATGTGTGGCAGAAACCAATACAACAGTGTAAAGCAATTATCCTTCCATTAAAAATAAATACAGAAAAAATTATATAAGACAAAGCCTAATTTTGTAAATTATACTAAGTAAATATAAAATTCCAAATAAATCTAAAAAATATGTAAAAAAAAAAAAGACATTAAGTTTTAGAGAAGTTTTCAGTCAGTTTTCAGGACCTTGGGTGGACCTTCAGTGGAAAGAGTGGGGGAAAATTTCTTTTCTTGGTTGTTTTCCCTCACATTCTTCTTGGGCTGTTTTTTTTCTTTTTTATTAGTTTTGTTTGTGCGGTTTTCTAACGAAACAGTTCTGGGCCCACAGAACTAGGGGAAGTGAAGATGCTGCTGACTCATGCCAGGGGTACAAGGCTTCAAATTCTTTTCTAGTGGTTGGTGTCAAGAAGCCTCTCTTTTTGCTCTGTACACTAGAGGTGCAAAGGGTCATGAGCAAGGGGGCCCTCTAGTGTTAGGAGGAAAAGCCAGCCTCGGATGGTTCATTTTTGATAGAGGACTGAGTGCTCTAGACTTGATGGGATTCACAGAAGACCCTCAATGGGGGTCTCACTGCTGATTCACATGTAAAAGATCATAAGCTGATTTCATGCTCAGTGTACTTGGGCTTGTCAGGCCAACAGTAGTACCTGGCATGGGCCTTTGTATAAGAGGCTTTTCCCTCTCTGGTACAAAGTGCAGAGATTGCTGTGCTCCATGTGGTTTGTATCACAAACAGGATCTCGGACCTGGTCACAGGTGAGCTGTCTTGGCAAACACTCATATTGGCTACATCCAAATTTATCAAATGTCGTCAGGCAGACTTGTGGTTTGGGTATGCATCTGAAAAACACAAATGCAGCACCATGAGTCAATGTGTAAGAGACTATAGTGGGGCTGGCAGGCAGTGGTGGGGCATGGGAGGCTGAAGAGAAAGTAAGAGAGCAATCAGAAACAGTCCCTGTGCCTGAGAGCTTATGGAGACCGGGGAGTAGAGCATGCATGTAAAGCAGGCCCTCAGGTAGAAAACCACATGCCAAATGCTCATGAGAATGAGTCATTCCGATTGGGGAGCCTGGAGAAAGCTCTTGGAGGAGGTGGAGCCCCGAGGATGATGGCCTGCCAGTCAGAGGGAGTAGCAGAGCAAGCATGTGATGCCCCACACCCTGTGGTGCTGGGGGAGAGGGCAGGGGCCCTGAGGGCAGAAGCGAAGGGTGCTCAGGGTGGAAGAGGCATGATACGAGACCACCAGACAGGTCAGGGTCTGATGCTGGAGGCGTTCTTATCAATAAAAAATGAAGCATTTTTCAGGGACTTAATTATCAGCTTGGCTAATATGAGTCTATCTTAAGAGAAAACTTCACAGCATATGCTGAAAATTTCAGGCTTCTGTGTTTATAAAGCTGAGGACCTGATGCTGGCTGGTTGTGAATCACTGAGAGAATGCCACCCCATGAAGCTGGGTTTTCCTAGTAATACCCGGACCTGGCTTCGTTCTCAACCTCTGAACTTCTTCAGAGGGGTTAGGGAGGATGGTTCTTTTCCTCTTTAGACTTCTTTGCCTGTCTCATTTCCATAAAGGGTATTTGTAATTTTCTATAAGAAGACAGGACCTAAGAAAATGTTTAACTTTTACTGGGTATTTAAAATAATAGGATACACAAATATTCATCTATAACATAAAAGGAGAAGAATATATTAGCTAACATCATATAATTTCAAAGGAAATTACTTCTTTTTACACGAAATTACCACCACCACCATCACTACTACTACCTATGGCTACCTTTTCTGATGAGATTTAAAATTAGTATGTATGTAAAGACAAATTAAGAAAACAATCCAATTTATAAGCACAAATAACTAAGGAAATCTATAAGACACTGATAAAATAAACTGAGACAACACAAACAGGTGGAAGGATATATTATGCTCATGGATTATAAGAACTATTGTTAAAAATGACAGTTACTCGAGGTAATCTATAGATCCAATGCACTCCCTATCAAATACAAATAGCATTTTTCATAGAACTAGAACAAATAATTATAAAATTTGTATGAAAACACAAAAGTTCCTGAATAGGCAAAACAATCTTGAGAAAGAAGAACAGAGCCCTCCCTGATTTCAACTACATAGCTATAGCCATCAAACCATATGGTAATAGCATAAAAACAGACACATAGATCAATGAACAAAACAGAGTCCAGAAATAAACCCACATTTATATGGGCAATTAATCTATGACAAAGGAGGCAAGAATATACAATGGGTAAGCGATAGTCTGTTCAATAAATTGTGTTGGGAAAACTGGACAACTACATGTAAAAGAATCAAACTGGACCACTTTCTCACACCATACACAAATATAAATTCAAAATGGATTGATGACTTAAATGTAAAATATGAAACCATAACACTTCTAGAAGAAAACACAGGCAGTATGCTCCCTGACATTAGTCTTAGTAATATTTTTTAGGTATGTCTCCTCAGGCAAGGGAAACAAGAGCAAATATAAACAAACGTTGACTACATCAAACTAAAAAGCTTTTGCACAGCAGAGAAATCCATCAACAAAATGAAAAGGCTGCCTACTGAATGGGAGAACATATTTGCAAAAGATATATGTGATAAGGGGTTAATATCCTAAATATGCAAAGAACTCAACATCAAAACAAACAAGCAAACAAACAAACAAACAAAAACCCTAACCCTAAACAACCCAATCAAACAATGGGCAGAGGATGTGAAGAGACATTTTCCCAAAGAAGACATACAGATGGCTAAAAGGCACAGGAAAAGATGCTCAACATCCTTAGTAACCAGGGAAATGCAAATCAGAATCACAATGATATATCACCTCATACCTGTCAAAATGACTAACATCCAAAAGACAACAAATAAGTCTTGATGAAGATGTGGGAAAAGGAAACCCTTCTGTGTGCATGTGACAGATGCCACCCATGTGCACACACAGGATGGAATATTACTCAGTTATAGAAAAGAATGAAATCTTGTTACAACATGGATGGACCTAGAGAGTGCTATGCTAAAGTGAAATAAGACAGAAAGAGAAAGACAGATTTTAGTTATATGTGGACTATAAAAAATGAAACGAACAAACATAGTAAAGGAATGTATCTATGTGTATCTGTATCTACGAGTAGATACAGAGAACAAACAGGTGATTGCCAGAGGGGAGGAGAGTGGGGAGAGGAGAGAAATTGGTGTGGAAGATCAAGACATACAAAATTCCAGTTGCACAATAAATGAATCATAGGTATGAAATGTACAGTATGGAGAACAGAGTTGACAATTATGTAATATCCATATATGGTGAAAGATAGTAACTAAACTTATTTCAAAATGTACAGAAATACTGAATCACTATGTTTATACCAGGAACTAACACAGAGTTGTAGGTCAATTATACTATAAAACAGATAAACTCATAGGAAAAGATCAGATATGTGGTTGCCAGAGACAAAACGTGAGGGGAGGGAGACTTAGACAAAGGTAGTCAGAACCAGACATGGAACAACAGTCTGGCTCCAAATTGGGAAAGGAGTATATCAAGGCTGTATATTGTCACCCTGTGTATTTAACTTAAATGCAGAGTACATCATGTGAAATGCCGGACTGTATGAAGCACAAGCTGGAATCAAGACTGCGAGGAGAAATACCAATAACCTCGGATATACAGATGAAATCACCCTTAGGGAAGAAAGTAAAGAGAAACTAAAGAGCCTTTTGAAGAAAGAGAAAGAGGAGTGGGAAAAGATGGCTTAAAACTCAACATACAGAAAACAAAAGATCATGGCAACTGGCTCCATCAGTTCAGTTTAGTTCAGTTCAGTCGCTCAGCCGTGTCCAACTCTTTGCGACCCCATGAATCGCAGTACGCCAGGCCTCCCTGTCCATCACCATCTCCCGGAGTTCACTCAGACTCACGTCCATCGAGTCAGTGATGCCATCAAGCCATCTCATCCTCTGTTGTCCCCTTCTCCTCCTGCCCCCAATCCCTCCCAGCATCAGAGTCTTTTCCAATGAGTCAACTCTTCGCATGAGGTGGCCAAAGTACTGGAGCTTCAGTTTTAGCATCATTCCTTCCAAAGAAATCCCAGGGCTGAT
>SJXQ01002360.1:0-96316 GCA_006408695.1 Aepyceros melampus
CTCATGCAATTTATACGAGGCTTACCTAGCTGGTAAAATCAGTCGTTGTCCAACCAGCAAGTGAAATTAGGTTTACTTCCTGTCAAAATAAAATCTGGCTACACTTATAGTTCAAATAAATGTTAAAATATATTTTGAGAAATATTGTGAAAACTATTGATAAATTATGGAATGCATATTTTAGTGAAGATTATTAAAAGTAGACAGGGGAAGTGTAAAGTGATTTAAGTCTAATATGAATAATTATATCCAAGTAATAAAAATAATACAGTTGAACTGTGTAGCTATATATGTAAGCTATCTTTGAAGTGAGGAGTATGATAAAACAAAATGAGGTTTCTTAGTTAAATATCTTCCCATGTGTGCAGAACTCTGGTGCTTGACTTTGGGAAATAATTAAATAATACCATGCATAAAAATCAGAAACAATTTAATTGATTTCTTTAGATACCAAACAAATATTTACTATGCATTTAATAAAAGGAAAATATTATATAGGTTAGCATATAGTTATACATGTAAAATTAATAGTATAACAAGCTAGCATATACTTTCATGTATTAAATATTTTACATAATAAAATAAAATGAGGATTGGCTATATTGAAGTAAATGTTTCATAATACATATGGGTTTAAAAAGTAGATTTAAGTATCTTATTGAATGATGAATTTAAAAAATCTGAAAAAAGATCACAAGATTTTCATGTACCAGTTTTATACAGTAAATCTTTAAAAATGTGATAGTCTCAGAAAGATTCCAGTTACACTGAAAAGAATCAGCATTACCATCCTGTACTGTTTCATCTTCACAGAAATGCTCTTCTTTTCTGCTATTGACATATCCTAGGGACTTTTTTAAAAGCTGGAAAAATGCTTACATTTAAAGATGTGAGTGAAAGAGCCATTTTCAGCAATCTATATTCTCTGCTCTCTTAGAAGCTCTCCTTAGAGAGGGATGAACATTTGACAGTTGTTAGGAAAGGGAAAACTAGCTATTACTCTCAGCCATACCATCTACAGCTACCTACATTCAGGACATCCCCACACAGGCCAGAATACTCTGGTTATAGTCCCACCCTTTACTCTTGACCTAGAACAGCAAGTCCTGGGTAAGTGGGAATTTGGGTTACAAGAGGGTTCCCTGAAAGCACTATAATGAAGTTTCCCTTTGCCAGGCACCCTTCCCACGGTTGGTAGCTTATACCCCGAAGTATAGTGATGAAGAAGAATGCAGGGAGCAAGAGATGGGAGATGCGGGAAAGACCCACATAGATATGCAGATTTGTACTTGGGGAGACACATTAGGAAAGAGTATACAGAGAAATGCAGGTGTGCAAATCGATTCCTTTAAAGTAATCTGTGCTGTGTTCCCTTTGCAAAAATCTTCATGTACCTTTGATGACTTCGGTTTGATTTAGGACCACAGTCATGCTTGCATCTGCTCATCTGAATGACACGTGAAACAGTCCAGCATCCAGATGGATCCCACTTTCAGACGTTTGGTTTCTTACAAACATAACCTGAATCTAACCCATCCCTCTTTTTTTTTAAGTCAACATGAAATATTTTAGACATAGAAAAAGGAATATACAATAAATTCTCAATTATCATCCAGCTAGAATAATCAACAATATATGGACATTTTTAATGTATATCCTCCACTTAGCCTTCCCACTCAATAATACTGAAGCAAAATCCAGGCATTATATCATGTTAATTCTAAATATTTGGGCTTCCCTGGTAGCTCAGATGGTGAAAAGTCTGCCTGCAATGCAGGAGACCTAGGTTGATTCCTGGGTCAGGAAGATACCCTGGAGAAGGGAATGGGGACACACTCCAGTATTCTTGTCGAGAGAATCCCAAAGACAGAGGAGCCTGGTGAGCTACAGTCCATGGAGTTGCAGATAGTTGGACACAGCTGAGTGACCAACACACACACAGTTCTAAATATGCTTTTATGTCTCTCTGAAAGATAAAGACTCTTTAAAATATGTAACAATACCATTCGGAGAAGGCAATGACACCCCACTCCAGTACTCTTGCTACAAAATCCCATGGGCGGAGGAGCCTGGTGGGCTGCCATCTATGGGATCGCAAGAAGGGAATGGGGACACACTCCAGTATTCTTGTCGAGAGAATCCCAAAGACAGAGGAGCCTGGTGAGCTACAGTCCATGGAGTTGCAGATAGTTGGACACAGCTGAGTGACCAACACACACACAGTTCTAAATATGTTTTTATGTCTCTCTGAAAGATAAAGACTCTTTAAAATATGTAACAATACCATTCAGAGAAGGCAATGGCACCCCACTCCAGTACTCTTGCCTACAAAATCCCATGGGCGGAGGAGCCTGGTGGGCTGCCATCTATGGGATCGCAGAGTCAGACACGACTGAAGCGACTTAGCAGCAGCAGCAGCAACAATACCATTATATCACCTAAAAAAGCCATTCCTTAATATCAAATAGCCAATCAGCAATAAAATTTTCCCCAACTGTCTCATAATTAAAAAAAAAGTTGGCTAGAAATTGAATCCAGACAAGGTCTATGCATTGTATTATCTTTATTCACTTAATCTATAGGTTCCTCTAACTTTCTTTCTTTCTTTCTTTCTTTTTTTTTTTTTGAGAATTCCTTTGTCGAAGAAGCAAGTTATTCTTCTGGATTTTTTCTGACTCCACTCTCATAATATCATTTAAAAACATCCTCCTTTTCATGTGTTTCCTATAATCTGATATCCCAAAGATTTCATCTGATTCAGGTTGGGTATTTTGACAAAAATATTTAATAGGTGGCTTTTTGTGTGTATATTCACAGTGGCAACTGCTGATCATTTCATTATTTCAGTAGGGACTTAAAAACCATTGGTATTGTAATTCTTATATTTCTCCCTTTTATTAACTGGAATACTTTTCATAGAAACTTTTCTTTACCAAGTATCTGGTTACACTGAACTACTTGTTTATACAGAAGAGTACTCAGTTCTTTAAAAAAATTAATTTAAAAATTTAATGAATTTCAGGTTATTCTTTTAAATTTCATATTAGGACTCCCATACTTTTGTTAAGGGCCATCCTAAAATACAGATTGTTTTGTTTCAGGGAAACCTAGATATTGAATTATTTCTGGCATCAAGCCTTAAGCCAATCAATCTTTGAAAAATTGTTTGACATGTGTCTGTTGTGAAATTTGTTATGTAAATCTTAGTTTGGTTTCTACTCTTTTCTTATAGTCAGAAAAGTACCAGAAGGCTAGGATATACATATTCACTTGGTGATCCTATTCCTAATCAAACACAGTACAATGATGAGTATGTCTGGAAACCATATTCTAAAGAGGATTCGATCAATGTTGGGACTTCAAGAGGAATCAAGAACCACAGATCTTACCCTAGTCAGGTAAGATACTATCTACAAATCTTTTGACTTTAATGTTGTATCCATAATCCATAAGAATGAGAGTTTGGATATATCCCAAAGATCCTTCATCATCTACAGCTATGGTCCTTCTTAGACTATTTTTTGCTCACTTTCTCACAATTATTTCTAACTACTTCTCCCTTATCCCCCTAAATAAAAAATATTTTTTAATTATAGTGGAATTCATGTAGCATGAAATTAACCATTTTCATGTAAACAAATCACTGGCAAGTAGTATTCATAATGTTTTACAACCACCATCTCTATCACATTTCAAGATATTTTCATAATCCCAAGAGGAAACCCTGTACCCATTAAGAAATTACTTTCTATTAACCCAGGTCTCCCACATTGTAGAAAGATGCTTTACCGTCTGAGCCACAAGGGAAGTCCTCTCTCTCCCCTAGTCTCTGGCAAATATCAATCTGCTTTCTGTCTCTATGGATGATATTCTATATGAGGAACCATATCATATGTGACCTTTGTGTCTGGCTTCACACTTAGCATTGTTTAAAAACATCATTTTCAAAGTTCACTCACATAGTAGCATCTATCAGCACTTCATTCCTTTTTATGGTTGAATAATATTCTATTGTATGTATATACCATAATTTGTTTATCCACTTATCTATTGATGGACATTTGGGTTGTTGCCACCTTTTGGCTACAGACTCTGCCTGCAATGCAGGAGACCTTGGTTCGATTCTTGAATCAGGAAGATAGGCTGGAGAAGGGATAGGCTACCCACTCCAGTATTCTTGGGCTTCCCTGATGGCTCGGTCCTAAACAATCTGCCTGCAATGTGGGAGACCTGGGTTCAGTCCCGGGGTGGGGAATATCCCCTGTAGAAGGGAACGGCTACCCACTCCAGTATTTTGGCCTGGAGAATTCCATGGACTACATAGTCCATGTTGTCACAAAGAGTCGGACACGACTAAGTGACTTTGACCTTTTGGCTATTATGAAAAAAATTGCTATGAACAGGCATGTACAAGTATTTGTATTTGGTATATGCATTCTCAAACCATCACAACTTACACTATTTTGATTATCCAGAATGCTCTTCTCTTGTCCACCAAGGTAACTCATAGGCTTAGTTTAAAAAGAGCCAGCTAGAATTCCTTCTCCACTAAATGAAAGTAGCTGACTTTCTCTCTGTTTTCTAGGTACTATTCTAGGTACCCTTCTCCCATCATAAAAGGCAAAGCTCAATTGTAGCAAAGGATTTCATTTATTGGGTTGCCACATGGCATGCTGCCACCTGGGATGGAACCATCTGGACATGTTCAATGGGTAATAAGGTAGTAGAATTTGATGGTCAGGTCAGTAGAATTTAAGGTCAGGATTTGATGACTGAAATGATGTAAAAGACAAGGTGGGCAGTGAATGAAGGAGGCTGTTCCTGTTTTTTACTTGGATGGCTGGGTTTGTGCTGATGCTATTTACTGAACTGGAACTTTCAGGAGGACCAGGTTTGGTGGGGAAGAGTTTAGGGGAAATGTGAGCTCAGTTGAAGACATGTTGGGTGAAAATATGTCCAATAGGCAGTTGAATTCACAAATCTGTGACTTGAATGGAAAAGGTGAGCTTTAGATGTAGACTTTGGAGTCATTAGAACACACACACACATGCCCCATTTAATTTGGTTCCTCACGGCACCCACATATAATCTATTTACCTCTTTAGTATTTTCCTTAAGATTTATAATTAATGCCAAATAGTTACAATATTACGCTGTATATGTATACATATGACATACACATACATATTGGACAGCATTTATTTTCCCTTTAAGTGTTATTAAAGTGAAGTGAAGTCGCTCAGTCGTGTCCAACTCTTTGCTACCCCATGGACGGTAACCTACCAGGCTCCGCGGTCCGTGGGATTTTCAAGGCAAGAATACTGGAGTGGGCTGCCATTTCCTTCTCCGGGGGATCTTCCCAATCCAGGGATCGAACCTGGGTCTCCAGCGTTGCAGACAGACACTTTACCGTCTAAACCACTAGTGGCAGGGTGTCCTGTGCTGTCTCAACCAATGAGAGCCAGAGTGGGAGGGTCCTGTACTATCTAAGCCGATGAGTGTTCCTCTGCCAGCCTGTAGCCTCTCCCATCACCTAGGCTGAGGGTCTATTGCATTATTTACTCTCTCTGCCATTTTTGACCCATTTTTGCTTCACACCCCACATTCTATGCATCAGGAAACCTTATTTACGTATAAAATATATTTAGAATATGACCATTTCTACCAGTCATATTTTCTTGTCTTCCACATGAAAAGTCAAAGAAATGACAAAGCTTCATGTTATAGCTGGGTCAGATGATGGCTCTGCAAGACATTGCAACTTCAATGTGGTAGCCGGGTGTAAAGAACTGAAAAGAATGTGTACACAGAAACACTTCCCAGGTGTTGCTAGTGGTAAAGAACCCACCTGTCAATGCAGGAGATGTAAGAGACCTGGGTTTAATCCCTGGGTTGGGAAGATCCCCTGGAAGAGGAAATGGCAACTCACTCCAGTATTCTCGCCTGGAGAATCCTATGGACAGAGGAGCCTGGCGGGCTACAGTCCATGGGGTCACAAAAGTTGGGCACGACTGAAGCAACTTAGCACATACATACAAAAACACATGTGTTCTTCATTCCATAACGTGAAACCCTGTGGATTTTCTTGAAAATTGTGTTTGTATCCATAGGACTTCTTTCTCTGGACACTACCTCAATCGAAAACCTCATTAAAGAGCTACTTTCCTTGGAAAATTGCTGCATCAATGGAAGAGGTTCGGAAGGCAATAGGAAATCAGTTTATTTCCATCACAAAGAGAGACTTTGTGGATCAATCAAAGGGTAAACGTTCATTTTTCTCCTTTCCTGGTAAAATGTTAGGCACCAGAGTCTCCATGGTGAGCAACACAGATGTGGTCTCTTCCCTCAAGACACTCACAGTATAGACGTGGAGAGAGGCAATTTTGCAAACAAGAGTTGACCTAGTGAGCACCTATAAAAAGGTGCACGTTGTGGGAAATGCAGGGTGCTGTGGGTACACAGTAGGACATTCAGCCTAACACTGGAGGAAGAGGTCAGGAAAGGCTTCTTGGGTCCAAAGGACAAGGACGAGCCAGGAGATGATGGGGTCGAGTTAAGCCCACTGTCTTCAATTATTTACTGCTGGTTTACCATTTTAAAAACACTTATGTTAAAATTTCTTTTATTAAACTGATATGTGCATAGAAGGAAATCTAATAGTTACCTACAGGCTCACAGTGAAACAGCAATTCCTTGACCCTTCCCCCATCCACTCTTGGTCCTACTCCCACTGACTATCAATTTCCATCCTTTCAACTATTTATTCTTATGGGATCCTCCATATTTTAAAATCACATCCTCACAGTACTATTTCTGATTCATCTGTCTTAGGCATTATGATTGACTTCAGTTATAGTAACTGAGGATGTGGCCCTCCTACAATTCTTTCTCATGTCCCCTCCATCCATCTTCTCAATATAATTATATTACAAATTTGGAGTTAATGCAATTGCTAGTGGGAGATCAGCCCTGGGATTTCTTTGGAAGGAATGATGCTAAAGCTGAAACTCCAGTACTTTGGCCACCTCATGCGAAGAGTTGACTCATTGGAAAAGGCTCTGATGCTGGGAGGGATTGGGGGCAGGAGGAGAAGAGGACAACAGAAGATGAGATGGCTGGATGGCATCACGGACTCGATGGGCGTGAGTCTGAGTGAACTCTGGGAGTTGGTGATGGACAGGGAGGCCTGGCGTGCTGTGATTCATGGGGTCGCAAAGAGTCGGACACGACTGAGTGACTGAACTGAACTGATATTATAATCATGATCATATGATATATTATAATTATGTTAACACTGCTTGGGCTTCCCTGGTGGCTCAGTGGTAAAGAATCCATCTGCCAAAGCAGGAGGCATGAGTTTGATCCCTGAGTCAGGAAAATCCCCTGGAGAAGGAAATGGCAGCCCACTCTAGTATCCTTGCCTGGAAATCCTATGGACAGAGGAGCCTGGCAGAATATAGTCCATGGGGTCACAAAGAGTTGGACACGACTTAGAGACTAAATAGCAGCAACAACAAACACTGCTGAGCCAAATGATATTTTCTGGGTATATTTCCTTTTAGTTTCTCTCTTTTTTTTTTACCACAGTTAATAATTAACTCTCTTCAAATGCTTAGTTTTCTATGTGCCTGTCACACTCACTGAATCCACTTTCACCTGGTCCACCATCTCAGTACATCACCTTCTGCTGTGCCTGGTGTCCCTGAATCCAGAGCTTCTTGGGTTCAGTTTTGCTCGAAGAACCTGGCTAGGAAAGGTAATCATGTGACTACCATGAGGTTAAGAAGGGGAACCAGGGAATTCTAACCACTCTGTATCCAAGTTTAGACCAAGATCACCTGTTTCTGTCCTGAGCCTCCATAGCAGCCTTCCACTGAACCAACTCCCTCTGACTTCGAGCCTGCTGGAGTTTTGCTGTGTGGATTAGCTCACGTTTTTGTTAACCCCTTCTGCAGTCCCTTCATTTCAGCTTTCTCTACTTTGCTAACTCAATTGCTGCATCTCTATGTGGGTTCCACCTTCTAAAAATGTGTTAACCTCTCCAGTCTGCTCTCAGTCTGGTCAAGTGTGGGGAGGGAGGAGTTATTTGCATGGTTACCATCCCCTGGGTTTCATAGGAAGCACTGCTAATTCTTTTACTTCCAAACCCCTCCAGTCTGGTCTCTGCCACCATCTGGTCACTGAAGCTACTCTTGTCAACGTGCCCAATAACCTGGCAGCATGAAATGCGGTGGCCGCTTGCTCCTTCTGGAAACACTCTTCTTTGAACTTCTGTGACACCACACTCCGCTGGTTTCCCCTACTACTTTATCTCCTTTTTTTTGGTCTTTTTTTCTCCTTGACCTCTCACAGAGTTCCTTAGGGTTCCTGGTTCCTTTATAAAAGCAACTCTCCATCATCCTGAGGATTTCTGCATTTGTATCTCTTCCTCAAGTCCTTCCTTGGGCCCTTGATTTTGAGTACCACCATCTGGTCACTGAAGCTACTCTTGTCAACGTGCCCAATAACCTGGCAGCATGAAATGCGGTGGCCGCTTGCTCCTTCTGGAAACACTCTTCTTTGAACTTCTGTGACACCACACTCCGCTGGTTTCCCCTACTACTTTATCTCCTTTTTTTTGGTCTTTTTTTCTCCTTGACCTCTCACAGAGTTCCTTAGGGTTCCTGGTTCCTTTATAAAAGCAACTCTCCATCATCCTGAGGATTTCTGCATTTGTATCTCTTCCTCAAGTCCTTCCTTGGGCCCTTGATTTTGAGTATTGGGGGATCAAGTAGAGGCCTCATTAGGGTTCCAAGTCATCACCTTCTTCCTCCCCTAGCACTGAACTTTGTGTATCATCTATGGACCCCTGCAATTCCATCGCCACATGGCAGCCAGAGGCTCTTTCACAGTCTAAACTGGATCGAATACTTCTGCTGCTTCTTTTCACTGTCTTCCTTTGTACTTGGAATAAAATCCATGTTCCACTTCCTTCTCTTGGTTCACAAGGCCCTGCAAGCCTGGCCTGGCCCTTGCTTTCGCTTCACTCCAGCCCTCTCATTCACTAGTCTCCAGCCACATGCACCGTCTTTCAGTTCCTTTAAGATTGCAAGCTCTTTCCCACCTTCGGTCAGCACTCAGCCCGTCCCCTCTGCCCGAAAGGCACAGTTTCATTTTGTCACTCTCTTGACTCCAGCTTAAATGCCACCTCGCCTGTGAGACCTTTCCTAGATTTATCTGGAGAGGCCTGCTGTCATCTTGTTTGCCTGTCGCCTTTGCATTCTGCAGTCATTTGTTGACTGATTCTTCTTTCCTGTTGTTTGTGTTTTACTCTTTCCTCCATGACTCAGCATGCCCCCCAAAGCTCTTATTCACTCAGGGCCTAGTACAGCATGTAGCCTCATTCCCTGTAAATATTTATTGAGTGATGGAGGGAATGTTTGGGAAGTATACTTTCTGAAGCTGGATGGGAACAGAATCAAAAGACCTCCATACTTGCAGATAAAGGGTCATGGAAAAACATCTGAAATGTCAGCATTCTTAAAAGATGTCTTTGAGCTTCCAATTGGAGTTGTGCTTTCTGCAAGCACAAATTACCATTTCCCCACGTGTGGATAAATACCCCAGACCTGTCAAGACTCTCTCCTAAATCTCTCACCTCCATCTGCTTCTTTCCTCCCCAGGGCCACTGCCTTCATTCAGGCTATCATCATCTATCTCTTGGATGACCTCTAATCCACTCTGCTCTCCAACTTTGTCTCAAGTCCATGTCCATACTAGGGTCATAGTAAGTTTCCAGATGTGCCAATTGACCTCACTTTCCAGCTTAAAACCCTCAGTTATATCCCCCTCCCCACCTTTATCCCCAGGATAAAAGCTAAGTGCCTTAAGGTGAATACTGTATAATCTGGTCCTTGCCCACCCCCACAGCATCCTCCAGCCCCGACGACTGCCCCCTACCCCCCAGTTTTACAATGCCTCCTGCAACCTTGTGCCCTTTGCCCTCTGCCTCTTCTGTGTGAAGATCTCTCCCTCCTTTTACTTTTAGCCTATCTGTCCATGTATGCTCAGTTGCTCATTCATGTCCGATTCTTTGCGACCTTATGGACTGTGGCCCTCCAGGTCACTCTGTCCATGGGATTTCCCAGGCAAGAATACTGGAGNATCACTGAGGAAGGCTTTCTTATCACTTCTTGCTATTCTTTGGAACTCTGCATTCAGATGCTTATATCTTTCCTTTTCTCCTTTGCTTTTCACTTCTCTTCTTTTCACAGCTATTTGTAAGACTTCCATGGTGGCTCGGACAGTAAAGCATCTGCCTACAATGTGGGAGACCCAGGTTCAATCCCTGGGTTGGGAAGATCTCCTGGAGAAGGGAATAGCAACACACTCCAGTATTCTTGCCCTCCCCCCAAAACACGGGCTCAAAGAAATAATACTATTACGACCCACTAATAACAATGATCTGGCCTAACCATCCATCAGTAAGGTCCTTTTTCGAGTGGTTCTTTTCCAGGTAATGGGGATGACGTGTACTGCCCATCTAAGGTTGCTGGATTGGGCAAATAAAAATACAAGATGTTCAATTAAAACTGAATAATGATATTGCATTAGTGGCTCAGTTGTGTCCAACTCTTTGCGATCCAATGGATTGAAGGCTGCCAGGTTCCTCTGTCTATAGAGTTTCCCAGGCAAGGATACTGCATTTGCAGGCAGATTCTTTACCATTTGAGCTACCAGGGAAGTCCTAATAACAGGTAAAAAATGAGTGCTTATACAGATACAAAAAAATTATTATCTGAAATTCAAATTTAACTCCACATTTCCATTACAAGGGCCTTGTGCAGCAACCAAAACAGCAACTACAACAAATTTAACTGAATTCCTATATTTTATATGGCAGCCATAGCCCTATCTAAAATATCTCACTCTGCTTCCTAACCCCAGCCCCAGGGCCTAGGCAGGACTATTGGAGCGAGGCATGCTTTCTGAGTCCATGAAGCAGAAACAAAAGAACACTCCTAACTGATGAACAGTATACTCATTAGAAACTGCTTCTGATCATTTTAGCCTATACTTCCTGTGCCTGATAAAGCAGAAAATTATTTCTTGGTTGAAATGTCCATAAAAAGTACATTGACCATAACTCTAAATGCAAGAAGAGAGGGTTCTGAGTGTGATAAATTGGAAGCTACTGCCGGAAGCAACATGGAATGAAAATATGATACTATTTAAAATTCCTTACAAGGAGTAATTATTGCCTTCCATTTGTACCTCCACCCCAGATCAGAAGAATAAACAGCGTTCTCAGATGTTTCTAGAATGGAAAAAGTTAGTTCCTCGACCAACAGACACAGAATTTCGACGGAATTACCAAATTCCAGCTAAAATTCCTGAGTTACAGGATTTTAGTTTCAAATATGGATGCTACTCGAGTCTACCCATTGCTTCTCAAGGTCTAGGTGAGTATACCTGGTGAGTCCCACAAATAAAGGCTGGGATTCTCTGCTCAGTGACAGCTTCTTGTTTTTCCTTCCCTTGTGTGTCTCTAGTCCCTTCTGTGCTGTACAGCCACATGAGGAGCCAAGAGCGCACGAAGAAGCAGTCCATCTACCAAAGTGATTACGGGAAAGCCTATCTGGATTTCTTGACAATTCTGAACTCATTCAGCCCCTCTCAAGTCACAGAGTACCTTCAGGGTGTTTCCTACAAAGGTAAAATGAGGTCTCAAGTTACTATTTGATAAATTACAGATCATAAGAATACATGGCTTTCCACCAAATAGAAACTTTCCCAACTTCTAGCCCCTGGTGTTCAATATATATGTATGTGAATACAAAAAGGTGGCACAGTGGTAAAGAACCCACCTGCCATTGCAGGAGATGCAAGAGATGCGGGTTCAATCCCTGGGTCAGCAAGATCCCCTGGAGGAGGGCATGGCAACCCACTCCAGTGTTCTTGTCTGGAGAATCCCATGGACAGAGGAGCCTGGAGAGCTACAGTCAACGGGGTCACAAAGTGCCAGACATAACTGAACTCGCATGCAACATATAAAGCTTTGTGTAAACCTCAAAGCATTGAAAATAAATTTTTCTTCAAAGAGGCCCCAGTGAATATATCCCCACTTATTAAAAAGAAAACATCTAGCTTTTCACTTACTTCTGATCTCACTTTGCTGTGGTTGAGCTGCTCCAGGGCGACTTCTCTTTTTCTTACGGTTAATTCATTTCTCCAGTGGAAGTCTGTACTCTCTCACGCTTTGTTTTAGTTTGTGTAATCTTTATTTCCTGTTTGGTGTTTGTGTGTGTGTGTGTGTGTGTGTGTGTGTGTGACAGTCTTCTTAGAGTACGTGCAAATCTTCTTGTATCTCATCCTCAAAGAGATAAATGTCATTCAGGACTGGTTGGGTCACTTTCTAGGACACATACTCCTATCACCGAACTAATGTGTGACATACATTATAAAATATTCAAAGTTAAATGTGAGATCACAAAAACAAATGCAAACTTAGGTGGAGAGTAACTCAGGCATGCATACACACACACACACACACACACACACACACACCCTGATCTCTAGCCCTCGGGTGGCATTTGTCACACTGATCACAAGGACAGGTAACATCACTTGCATTCTTCCTTTCTCTCAGTTTTGGCTGCACAGATGGTAATTTCTAAGAGTGACAAAATTTTATAGCTCCACCATGTACAATTAAAAAATATGTGATTAGTATTAGGGGACCATAGATGTTCATAACCAGACAAGACTCCTTCAGTTTCCAGATAAGGAAATGGAGGCTGGGGAGAGAGGGGCCTCCCATGGTCAGTTATCACTCAAAGACTGCAAAGCCTATCAATACTGGTGGGCAGAAAAGCAACCCTGGCCTTCATGAAACTTTTGGAAAAATAGTCTCTATTGTTTTGTTTATCATCGCATCACGCAGAGCAAGCACTGTCTAGGTGCTTCACATATAGCACTCTTCATCCAGTCCAACAACTGTGCTAGGTAAGTATCAGTACCTTGATTCAGAGATGAGGCAACGAATAAAGAGAGATGACAGATGCGTGCTCAGTTGTGTCTGATTCTTTGCAACCCCATGGACTGTAACCTGCCAGACTTCTCTGTCCAGGGAAGTTTCCAGGCAAGACTACTAGAGCGGCTGCACAGAAAAAAAGTCTATTTCATTCCACAATCCACGCTCTTTCCTGGAAGTCTTGCTGATCCCTTGAATATTGTTTGCTCTTTTTAGTCAATAATTCAAGAAATATTGATTATTGAGAGTCTTTTTAGCTATTAGACATAATAGCTTTGATTATCGTGATTCTTTTGGTCTCATTAAATTCATATTTAGAGTACTATTGTCAGGTATTTGCCTCCTTAGAAATTTCTCTATTTAGCCCTGAAAGAGTTAAGTGGAAATTTTCATCCTGTTTTTCTTCATAATTTTCAGAAAGGCAGATTCTTGATCGCTTTATTCGCTCTTATTGTGATGTGGGCCAAAGGATGGATAAAAAAGAAAACTAGTTCAAATGAAGAACATCTGAAAGTAACTGAGTTCTTTTCTCAATAATCAAGAAAAAATAAGGCCCAAATTGTTCTGAATTATAATTTCATCATGACTTTGTGTAATTTTGTTTGTTTTATTTTTAAACAATAAAATCATTTAAGGCTGAAAATCATCCCTTGCTTCCCAACTTATTCCCACTCAATTTTAACTGTATCCAGTAGGTTTTGATATAATGTTTTTTCACCATTCTCTTTTGCATACTTACTTTGTGTCTTCAATTCTGGTTTCCTCTTTGAACCAGAAATTATGTGGAAGAAGTTTCTTAATTTTTCAATAATTAAGGGATTAAAAAATTCATTATTGTTGATTTTGAATTTGAAAGTTAAAAAACAAATCTCTGCTTTTGGAAAATTAGCAAACATTTTTTATGCCAAGTATAAGAATGATTTGTGTGTTACATGAATAGCAGAAGAAAAAATGTATAGTTAATTGTACTTTCAAGCCATTTCTTAGTCTTAATTGTATATTTTAACTGTCATATTCTGAGGCAAAAATATTAAAAACATTCCACAATAGAGGTGTTTTCATCAATGTCTTTTAGTATTTCTGGGATTTTTGCTACATATTTTTGGCTCCTATGTTGTTTATCAGTGCTTATGACGTACATAGAGCTTCTTCATTTTCTTATTACATGTTATTCTTCATTGACCATGTTAATGGTTTTGACCTTGAATTATGTTTTAATTTATATTCATGTTGCCATTCATGCTGGGTTTGTTTTTTCTGTGCATTTCTTAATTCCAAATTTCTCTCTCTCTTTTTTTTTTTTTTTTTTTGCTGTTTATTTTTTTCTTGGAGCACCGGGGACTGTAGCTGTGGCCCACGAATAATTTCATATGGATTCTCTCTCGTCTGCCTCCAATGTGGGAGTCCTGGGTTCGATCCCTAGGTCGGGAAGATTCCCTGGAGAAGGAAATGGCAATCCACTCCAGTACTCTTGCCTGGAGAATCCTGTGGACAGACAAGCCTAGTAGGTTACAGTCCACGGGGTCACAAAGAGTCGGACACGACTGAGTGATTTTTACCTTACCTCTCTCAGTTTAGTGTGTGCAGTGGGACTTCCTGTCCTCCCAGCACTCTCCAGAGCATGGCCCATATACCATCAGGCTCTTGAACCAAAAATTAAACATTGAAGAGCCCTTTTTTCAATGAATATTTATTGAACACCTTTTATGTGCCAGGCAGTGTTGTAGGTCTTGGGAATACACTAATAGTGAAAAGACATACACAAAGCTTGCATCGTGGAGAGAGGGACAGATCATAAACAAGTGAAAATGAACAGGAGAATTACAAAGTGTAAGTGATACACTCAGTAGTCAGATGGTAAAGAATCTGTCAGCAATGCAGGAGACCTGGGTTCCAGTCACTCAGATGGTAAAGAATCTGTCAGCAATGCAGGAGACCTGGGTTCCAGTCCTGGGTCAGGAAGATCCCCTGGAGAAGGAAATGGCAACCTGCTCCAGTAATCTTGCCTGGAGAATTCCATGGACAGAGGAGCCTGGTGGGCTACAGTCCGTGGGGTCACAGAAAAGTCACACACGACTGGGCGACTAAGCATGCATGCACACACACTCAGTGTAAGCAGTGTTGTGATAGTCTAAGGCTCCTATAAGGAGGCCTGGTTTAAGCTGACCCAATAAGAAGAGGAAGGGCCAGCTATGCCAAAAGACAAGCAATAGCTTTCCAGGCCTAGGGAACAGCAAGCCATCCACGTAGGAAACATCTTGAAGTGTTTCTTGAAGTGTTCTGGAGAGATCAGAAGGCAGAGTGGCTGAAGCATAGTCGGCTGGGGACACGGGGCAGAGGGTCTGTTAGACCAAAGAGGTCAAGGAGGCGGGAGTCAGATCTCGCATGGAGAGAGTGTCATTGGCTCTCGGCAGCATGGGCTCTCTTGTTCTCGCTTCTATGTTCCAGAATAGTCAAGAAACTTATGCTAGTACAAGTTGGTGTACCCCTGTGAACATGGTTTGGTTTTATGTTAACCCACTTCCTCAGACTGTGCTAACAAAGCTTTGCCTGAGGCTGAGAGTTTCATCTCTGCAGACGTGTTATAGCTGGATCTTCAGCTTTCCACTGTCCTCCTTTCCACAAAGGTCTATCTAGTCAAAGCTTTAGTTTTTCCAGTCGTCATGTATGGATGTGAAAGTTGGATTTAAAAAAAAGAGAAGGCTGAGTCCCAAAGAAATGATGCTTCTGAACTGTGGTGTTGGAGAAGACTCTTGAGAGTCCCTTGGACTGCAAGGAGATCCAACCAGTCCATCATAAAGGAGATCAGTCCTGGGTGTTCATTGGAAGGACTGATGCTGAAGCTGAAACTCCAATATTTTGGCCACCTGATGCTAAGAGCCGACTCATTAGAGAAGACCCTGATGCTGGGAAAGATTGAAGAGGGCTCCAGGCCCTGGGAGTCCCAAATGGGATCATTGACCTCTTTTTTTAAATTTTTTTGGCCAAGTTGCCTGGCTTATGGAATCTTAGTTCCCCAACCAGGGATTGAACCTGGGCCCTCAGCGGTGAAAGTACAGAGTCCTAACCACTGGAGCGCTAGTAAATTCCTGATCCTTGACTTCTTAAATGAATTTTTTTTTAATTTATAGATATTAAAATTGACTCATTGTGCTGTGACATTCTATGGGCATTTACAAAAGCATAGTATCATATGTTTATTATAGTATCATACAGAATAGTTTCACTACCCTATAATATCCCCTATCTGCACCTAACCAACCCTTCTCCCAAACCTCCCTTTACTTCTTTGGAGATAGTTTTGGTAGTCCAGGGCAGCACAGGCAAGAAACACCTATATCACCTCCATTGCCTGCAGCAGACAACCTGCTGCAGACAACCAGATGGGTTGCCATCCCTGTGGCTGAAGACAGGAAAGCATCCTACCTCCAGAACTGCAGAACAGGGAAGTGACTGCCACCCTAGAACCACAAATGCTACTTAAGCACAGTATTGGGATGCACTATTTGATAGACTTTTTCTTTGGGCACCGTGGTAAACTGAAGTATCACCCCCCATTTCTTCATGTCTCTCTGTCTCTGCATTCTTGGCTGTGTAACTTTGCAACCCCTCCTACTAAAGATGGGAGGTGTTTCCCAAGACTTTGACTATGAACTTAGTCATGTGACTTGCTTTAACCAATGAGATGTTAGCAGACCTAAGTTCTGTCTGCCAGCTGGTCCCAGGAGGATGAGAGGTGTGGGGAGGAGAGCTGCTGATATGGTCTGTTTGCATCGTCCCAAGATTCTTCTGAAAATAATTGCAGCCACAAAATTAAAAGATGCTTGCTCCTTAGAAGAGCTATGACAAACCTAGACAGCACATTAAAAAGCAGAGACATTACTTTGCCAACAAATGTCCATCTAGTCAAAGCTTTAGTTTTTCCAGTAGTCATGTACGGATGTGAAAGTTGGACCGTAAAGAAGGCTGAGTGCTGAAGAACTGATGCTTCTGAACTGTGGTGTTGGACAAGACTCTTGAGAGTCCCTTGGACAGCAAGGAGATCCAACCAGTCATTCCTAAAGGGAATCAGTTCTGAAGATTCATTGAAGGACTGATGCTGAAGCTGACACTCCAATACTTTGGCCACCTGAGGCAAAGAGCTGACTCATTAGAAAAGACCCTGATGCTGGAAAAGACTGAAGGCAGGAGGAGAAGGGGATGACAGAGGATGAGACGGTTGGATGGCGTCACGGACTCAATGGACATGAGTTTGAGCAAGCTCTGGGAGTTGGTGATGGACAGAGGAGCCTGGCGTGCTGCAGCCCACGGGGTTGCAGAGTCACACATTACTAGCAACCGAATGACAACAACAGCAATGATTCTTCTAGTGAAATCCTAATCCCCAAAGTGATGGTATTAGGGGGTGGGACCTTTGAAAGGGACTAGATCTTAAGGCAGAGCCCTCATGATTGGGATTAGTGCCCTTATAAAAGAGACCCCAGAGAGCTCCCTTCTGCCACACAAGACACACAGAGAAAAGATGGCTCTCTGAACCAGAAGGTCCTCACCAAACACCAGACCAGTTCGTGCTGTGATCTTGGCATTTCCAGCCTCCAGAACTATGAGAAACACATGTTTGTTGCTTAAGAACTACCCAGTTTCCAGTGTTTTGTCATAGCAGCCCAAATGGACTAATACGGTTACCCTAGCTGGTCTACCCTTGTGACCCACAAAGTGAGAGAGAAATGCTTTCTGTTGCATGCCACTGAGATTAGTCCTGCAATAGGTAACAGTGGCGCTAGTAGTAAAGATTCTGCCTGCCACTGCAGGAGATGCGAGAGACTCAAGTTCCATCCCTGGGTTGGGAAGATCCCCTGGAGAGGGAAAAGGCAACCCACTCCAGTGTTCTTGCCTGGAGAATTCCATGGACAGAGGAGACTGTCGGGCTACAGTTCTTAGGGTCATGAAAAGTCAGACATGACACACACACACACAGAGACATATACATACACAGAGGTAACTGATAGGGGCACAGTATTTATTTAGAGGAGACTTCTCTGAAACCCTCAAAATGAAAAGCTTGGTAGAATCCATTTTCCCTCTTAAAAATATTAAATCTGATCACCACTGACACATGTGCTTAAATAGAGATTGTTTTTTTAAGACAGGAGAGCGTGGTTGTGGTTCTCTCGTAATTTAAAATCTGCAAAGGCATTTTAAACCTTGAACACTACAAAAGTTCTCATGCGGCCAGCGGCCACTGCTTATTCTAATGTGCCAAAGGATATGAAAGGGTGCTTTAATATGGTTCCTTTCTTCAGAGCAGATTGTCAGGACAGATCAGTCAATGTACATGATGTGAGTTAATTATGTAGCATCATTACCTTCACTATTGTATTTCAAAGAGAGCAGTGTTTCAACACAGAAAATGATTCTGAAATTTTTTCTCTTCTAGTATCCCCTGATGGCTCTTTTGATTCTCTTTCTAATCTCCTGCAAACCTCACTACCCACCCCCAGCGACACACACACACACATCCAATCCAAAAAAGTATATATAGCAGATTTCCATGCATTCCCAAAACATCTATTCTTTGTTTTTAACCTCTTGAAAAAGCTGTTCTATAAGTAAGTTTAAACTTGTCTGTTTCATTAAAAAAATGCTTTCACAAATAGAAGAGTAGAAAAATATTACTTTAAACTGAAGACAGGACTTCCCTGGCTGTCCACTGGTTAAGATTCTGTGTTCCCAGTACAGGGGACAGGAGTTTGATCCTTGGTCCAGGAACTAGACCTGGCACAGCTAAATAAATAAATGTTTTAAAAATAATATAGTGGGTTTCATATATGTATAATGAAAAGTGAAACTCACTCAGTCATGTCTGATTCTTTGTGACCCCATGAACTGCAGCCCGCCAAGGCTCCTCGGTTCATGGGATTCTCCAGACAAGAGTCCTGGAGTGGGTTGCAGGAGCTTCCTGACCAGAGATCGAAGCTGGGTCTCCTGCATTGCAGGCAGATTCTTTACCGTCTAAGCCACCCCGGTCTCCCATACATACAATACACCATGTAAATATATAATATGACGTTGAATTCAGAAGTAGGAAGGAAATACAGCTGGCTGAGGATAGAGAGGCATGAGAGCTGCTATTTTAATGAGAGTGGTCAGGAAGGCCTCTCAACACTGTGCTGAACCCGCTCGTGACAGAAGTGAGGGAGCAAGGGAGAAGCTTGCAGCTGGATGGAGAAAGGACTTCCGGTGAGAGGGAACAAGGGCAGAAACCCTTCGTGTTCTAAGAGAAGGTCAAAGTGGCCCTGGGGGAGTGAGGGGAGAGCAGTAGAAGATGAGGTCAGACAGGGAGAAGGGCAGGTCAGGGAAGCCTGAGGTTATGAATTTTACTTTGGATGATATGAAAAGCATGACAGATATTTGAGCTGAGGGTTAACATTGTCCAATTTCTGTTTTTAAAAGATCACTCTTTACATAGAATATTTTGTACTGGGTAGGTAGGCTGAGTGTAGAAGATGAGGTCAGACAGGGAGAAGGGCAGGTCAGGGAAGCCTGAGGTTATGAATTTTACTTTGGATGATATGAAAAGCATGACAGATATTTGAGCTGAGGGTTAACATTGTCCAATTTCTGTTTTTAAAAGATCACTCTTTACATAGAATATTTGTACTGGGTAGGTAGGCTGAGTGACTGGAGAAGGCAATGGCACCCCACTCCAGTACTCTTGCCTGGAAAATCCCATGGATGGAGGAGCCTGGTGGGCTGCAGTCCATGGGGTCGCTAAGTCAGACATGACTGAGCAACTTCACTTTCACGTCTCACTTTTATGCATTGGAGAAGGAAATGGCAACTCACTCCAGTGTTCTTGCCTGGAGAATCCCAGGGATGGGGGAGCCTGGTGGGCTACCGTCTATGGGGTCGCACAGAGTCGGACATGACTGAAGCGACTTAGCAGCAGCAGCAGCAGGCTGAGTGACGAAGAATTGATGCTTTTGAACTGTGATGCTGGAGAAGTCTCTTGGGAGTCCCTTGGACGGCAAGGAGATCAAACTAGTCAATCCTAAAGGAAATCAATCCTGAATATTCATCGGAAAGACTGATGCTGAAGCTGAAGCTCCAATACTATGGGCCACCTGATGCAAAGAGCTGACTCATCGATAAAGACCCTGACTCTGGGAAAGATTGAGGGCAGGAGGAGAAGGGTATGACAGAGAATGAGATGATTGGATGGCATCACAAACTCAATGGACATGCACTTGAGCTAACTCCAGGAGATAGTGAAAGACAGGGAAGCCTGCTATGCTGCAGTCCATGGGGTTGCATAGAGTCAGACACAACTTAACAACTGAACAACAGGGCAGAAATGAGAACAGGGAGACCAGTCAGGATATACAGCCAAGGTTCAGGTGAGAAACACGGTGGTTTGTACTTAGAGGTGTTGGTGGAGGAAGTGAGGGGTAGCTGGAATCTGGAGACACTGCAGAGGTAGAATCAGTAGGATTTATTGGTAGACTGGACGTGTGTTTGGGAGGGGTAGGGGAGGAGATGACTCCAAAGGTTTTTCCCTTAAACAACTGGAAAAAATGGAGCTGTTATCTGAGATAGAGCAGTGGGAGGAGACATGAGACTGGGTAATCAAGGGTTCCATTCGGGACTGTGGAATGCTCCCACATATAATTACTATTACAGCAAGATGATAAGGAGCTTCCCAGGTGGCTCAGTGGTGGTGAATCCACCTGCGGTCCATGAGATACAGAAGATGTGGGTTTGATCCCTGGATGGGGACCGTCCCCTGGAGGAGAGCATGGCACCCACTCCAGTATCCTTGCCTGAGAATCCCTTGGACAGAGGAGCCTGGCAGGCTACAATTCACGGGGTCTCAGAGTCGGACACCACTGAAGTGACTTAGCATGCAAGATGATAAGACAGCAGTATTAATACGGGAGTTATTTTCCTCTTTGTTCACTCTCTGGTATTGTCTCCCCACCCCACCTCCCAGCTTTGTGTTAGCATCAATTACCTTCTCGTGTGATGGGATTCACACACCCAGGGAGGAGGGGAGAGAGGAGGAACGTACCCAGGTACTCCAGTTACAAATCCAGGCACAGTGAGGCTCAAGCCAGCACCGTGGGTACAGCTCATCAGCACTGGCTGCTCCCAGCAAGAAAGGAGCAAGATTTTCTTGACCTGGCATCCCTCTGATCATCAGTAATTGCCCTTGGGGGCCAAGCAGACATCACTCTAATCAGCACAGGAGTCCCTGACAGGTTTGGCCTCCTGATACCATGAGCTGGAGAAGACAAAGAGCAGGTACTGCTTTGGGAAGGTTAGAAACATCTCATGCTGACAGGTAAGAAAACATTCTCTTCGTTCTTTGCTTTTCTCTTTTTTAAAATATTGTAGAATGTTCTAGAATTCTACTTGGGAGTACAGGCAGAGAGCTGTTTGCAGTAAAAATGGGTATTATAAGGTAACTATTTACATTGTCAAGGAAGCATGTTTTGCTCCTCAGAAGGAAGGTAAAGGGAAGTTGGTCCCGTTCATTGTGGAGTCTGACCACATGCCACCCCCCCCCCCCACGGCCTGGCACAAACGTGGGATGCAGCAGTGCCCCAGGCTTAGACAACTGACTGTTGCTATGGAATTTTGTCCCTGCAATCAGAGGCTCTGCCTTGATAACTTAATTGCACTTAAAAAAAAACAAAAACCTTGAATTTGAGTAAATCCTGAGAATATCATGAGGGCTTTTGATTAATGTAAAATTAAAGCTCTTTCAGAAGCATTAATTGAATAAAAAGAACACTATTCAAAGAGCTTAAAGGACAGCCCAAACCATTTGAAGATATACAGTCATTATCTTAAAATCTGGTTAATTAAGATACTAAGTGTCATCAACCATTTTGACTTCAGTCACTTTATTTGTATTTAAATCTCTATCTCATTTCTTGTTGTCCAGACCCTTCGGTATCTATTTCTTCCTTCCTATGTTGCCCTATTCTGAATCTTTTCCAAGTTAACTGGAAAATAAACTCTAAACTATTTCCAGCTCAGTTATTCTCAGCATCCTTCCTACTGACCAAGTGTGGATAACATGTCATAATTAAAAGCGATCCATTTCTTTTGAGATGACTGAGATAAAATATGCTTTTAGCTTGGCAGAAAAATTTGGCTTTTGACTGTTGAAAGAAATCAACTGTAAGCATAATATTAAATTAGCATTGAGTGACAAAGAATACACACAAAAGATTGGGAAATTGCTATTCCCCCCAAATAAGGCAGAAGAAACCGTTAAGTTCTGAACTAAATATCACCCCCAAGCCCTTGGCATAATCATACTACTAGAGGGCACGAGCCACTTTGCTCTGTGGTATGAAACCATAAGTACTATCTAGGATGCTTAGAGCTACACACAGGTCATGGAAGACCCACAATGCCTAAACCTTTAGAAAAATGAATCTTGCAAAATAAATCTGTTGCTAGGAGAGCTCCAAATTTGGTCAATCCAACAATTCAAAGATGTCATTTAACACAAATATTCTTTGCATCTTTATTGTTTGGGCTTTGGGGCTCACATTTGTCCTGGTTGCAAGATGGCTGCAGAGTCTCCATCCAGAGGCCACATTTGAGGCAGGAGAGGAACTCTGTTTTCTCCTTTCCTTCACTTTTCAAAAGCATGGGAACTTTACCCAAAGCCACCCAGTGGACTTTCACTCACACCTGATTGGCCAAGTTGTATCACATGCTCATGACTAAACCCAAACCAGCAAGGAGAGTGATTACCGTAGATGTCTTAGGCCTCACAATTCACACCTGCCTCCGCCCCGCCGCCACAAAACTGTGGAGGAGACCTGCCTCTCACGAAGGGCATGACCCCCAAGATCCAAACAAGGCAGAGTTTCATCAGCAGTGAAGGGTGGGGGAGATGGCTGCCTGGAGGGAATGACAAGCAGACACCAACATTTTCTACCCTCATCTCTGATTTTCTTCCTATCTCCCAGCTGCACCATTACAGCCCTCATCCTTACTCCTCTTCTCTCCTTGAAATGCTGGGGTCCTTATCACTCAACTGGACCCTCTTCTCTTCCCTATGTTTGCTTTCTGCTCAGTCTTGTGGTATTAAATGTCATCTACATGCTGAAAAAGGAAAGTGAAAGTTAGCTGCTCAGTTGTGTCTGACTCTTTGCTACTCCATGGACTGTAGCCCACCACACTCCTCTGTCCATGGAATTCTCCTGGCAAGAATATTGGAGTGGGCTTTACATCTGTGTCTCTTTTGCTGTCTTGTATATAGGGTCATCATTACCATCTTTCTAAATTCAATATATGCATGTTAATATACTGTATTTATGTTTTTCTGACTTACTTCACTCTGTGTAATAGGCTCCAGTTTCATCCACCTCATTAGAACTGATTCAAATGCATTCTTTTTAATGGCTGAGTAATATTCCATTGTGTATATGTACCACAGCTTTCTTATCTATTCATCTGCCAATGAACATCTAGGTTGCTTCCATGTCCTGGCTATTATAAATAGTGCTGCAATGAACATTGGGGTGCACGTGTCTCTTTCAATTCTGGTTTCCTCGGTGTGTATGCCCAGCAGTGGGATTGCTGGGTCATAAGGCAGTTCTATTTCCAGTTTTTTAAGGAATCTCCACACTGTTCTCCATAGTGGCTGTACTAGTTTGCATTCCCACCAACAGAGTAAGAGGGTTCCCTTTTTCCACACCCTCTGCAGCATTTACTGTTTGAGACTTTTTGATAGCAGCCATTCTGACCGGCATGAGATGGGACCTCATTGTGGTCTTGATTTGCATTTCTCTGATAATGAGTGATGTTGAGCATCTTTTCATGTGTTTGTTAGCCATCTGTATGTCTTCTTTGGAGAAATGTCTGTTTAGTTCTGTGGCCCTGGACTCTGTTTGAGAAGGCAAGGGTGGGATGATTTGAGAGAACAGCATTGAAACATGTATATTATCATATGTCAAATAGATCGCCAGTCCAGGTTTGATGCATGAGACGGGGTGCTCAGGGCTGATGTACTGGGATGACCCTGACAGATGGGATGGGGAGGGAGAAGGGAGGGGGGTTCAGGATGGGAAACACATGTACAACCATGGCTGATTCATGTCAATGTATGGCAAAAACCACTACAATAGTGTAATATAATTAGCCTCCAATTAAAATAAATAAATAAAAATTTTTTAAAAAGAATTCTGCAGTGGGTTGCCATGCCCTTCTCCAGGGGATCTTTGTGACTCAGGGATTGAACCCAGGTCTTCTGAATTGCAGGCTGATTCTTTACCACTTGAGCCACCAGGGAAACCCCAGTCTACATGCTGGCAACCCTTCCAATGGATATCCTCTGTCCTCTGAGCTCTCTCCTCTGTTGGACATCTAACTGCCCACCTGACAGCTCTACATGTCTCAGAAGCATCTCAAACATATGAGTATAAAACTGAACTTTTCATTTTCTCTCAAACCAGTCCTTCCCCAGATTGTTCCACCTTAGTAAACAGCACTTCTACCTGCCCTGTGTCTCAGAACAGATGTCTAGGAGTGAGGCTTGACTCTTACCCTCCTTAACTGCCTATCACAACCATGCTTCTTTTTTATTCAACAGGGCATCTAGGTGTCCAGCAGTAGGTGTCCAGCCCCCGGTAGGTGCTCCATAAATGTTTTATGAAAATGATTGAGTGTGCTTGTGTGTACATCCCTAGACGGAAGAGTGGAAATGTAGAGGTTTATAAAGAGCTTGAGGGTAATAACAACCAAGCTCTAAGATCAAAGATAAAAAGTGTTCATTTAGGGACAGATTGAAAGGAACGTTGACAGTGCTTTCCGAGAGTTATCACGATACTCTTCCTCTCTTACTCAGACACAAGCCCACTAATCTTTTGGCAGGACTTCCGTGAGCACTAAAGGAGTATAGATGAAACCTTCCAGTTTACTTGGAGCTCCTCCCAGGTGCACTGGTCTCCTCATCACTCCTGATAACAATGCCATTGTTGACGGCACAAGACACAGTGAGAGACCAAAGTGAATTAAAATTGTGGCGCATAATGTGCATTTTCTCCCTAAAGGCTTGTGATCAGTGACAGCTGAAACAGAGAGGGAGGGATGTTGTTCTTTTCTTTTCCAACATGAGTGACACTGATGGCCATGATGTTGAAAGGATGGAAGATTGTAACAGTCAGCTACTGCTGCGTAACAAGCACTTATCAAATCTTGGTGGCAGTGAGGATTTATTTCCCAGACATTTGCAGCTTGGCTGAAGTGGCTCCTCTGGGCTGGGTATGACTGGGGTAGGGCTTCAAGCCATCAGTCTGGCTGGATTTGATGGTGGAGGGGTGACTGTCCCACATGTATTCTTTCTGCGTCCCAGCTGAAGTGGCAGCATTTACCCAAAGGAAATCCTCCTCACACTGATGACAAAAAAACACAGGAGGGTAAAGTGAAAATTCTTGAAGCTTCTTAAAGCAGAAGTTCAGATCTGGCACATTGCCACTTTGCTAATTAGTCAACACAAGCTGTAAGATCAAGCCCAGAGTCAAGGGCAGCACACAGTGCTTTTTGTGGGATGACCTACAGAGCCACAGGGCAAAAAGCGTGGATACTGGGAGGAGAGGCGAACTGGAACAGTACTGTAATCTGCCTGAGTATATACTACACTTCAAAGAAAACAG
Organism: Aepyceros melampus; assembly: GCA_006408695.1. NCBI lineage: Eukaryota > Metazoa > Chordata > Mammalia > Artiodactyla > Bovidae > Aepyceros > Aepyceros melampus. Next base: position 25,690 of record SJXQ01002360.1, read on the forward strand.
AAGAGAAAGCTTGGCTTCAGCGTGAATTGATCAAGTCCACGGTGGGGTTGCATCTCCCTCTGCTCCCGTCTGCTTTTCAGTGTACTTCAAACTATACTTTATGGCCCCCCTGAAAGGGACTACCCACTATTAGCTCCATCCCTTCCAAATCCATTCCATCTTTTAATCTGTTCGGTAACAGCCAGACTACTTCCCAGGACGGTGCCCTGGATGTTGATTTCATAGGATGGCTGTTATGAGAAGCATTTCATTTCACATCTGCTGACACAATTTGCTGTCTCTCTAAAATTAAAAAAAAAAGGAGGGGAGAGGGAGAAAGAGACTCATACTCTGATGGCTGTAAAGGATAATGAGTAATTTATTCAGAGCTATATACAAATCAGACGACTGTCTTCCAGACAGAATCAATAATATAATTTTAAGCCCACACGCATTTATAAATGCGAACGCGCCAGTGCAGCTGGGTTGCCATGGGCAACTGGGGCATGCCAGCTCGTGATCTGAAACAGGCCGATGTCTCCCAGCCTGGGAAGCACATTCTGCAGACAGACTCCAGGGGAGCAGAGGACGTTAGTGTTGGCTCTGATCTGGCCGCCCCACAAATGCACTCCTGTGACAGTTTGGATTAGTTCTCGTCTGAACTATGCAGTTTTTAAAAACTCCTATTTGCACAGGACCTCTTTGGTATCCTTCTGTGTCTGTGTTCAAGCAGGCTGGAGGGTGGATCAGGGAGAGTATGACAGAACCAGAGGAACAAGAAACTCCACCCTTATCTACTGACAGCACAGGGGGTTCCCAGGTCAGGGTCTGGGAGCAAGCTGGTTGGTCAATTGGAAAGTGGATCCGGTGGGTCAGTCTTCCCCAAAAGAGGGCCTGACCGGTTGTTGATGTATGTTGGTTGGAAAAATAAAAGCAAGAAACAGGAAGGCATCAAGAGGAAAGAGAAGGTGGCTTGGGCAAATATAAGCACTGGGCGAGGGGTGACAGATGGGTAGGTCCCATTAAAAGGGCTAGGGGGAGGGGCGGGCACACGGGAAGGACCCATGGTGACTTTATTTAAATATGGTAATAGAAAGTGAAAGTCACTCAGTCATGTTCGACTCTTTGTGACCCCATGGACTATACATACAGCCATGGAATTCTCCAGGTCAGAATACTAGTGTGGGTAGCTGTTCCCTTCTCCAGAGGATCTTTGCAACTCAGGGACTGAACCCAGATCTTCTGCATTGCAGGTGGATTCTTTACCATCTGAGGCACCAGGCAAGCCCAAATATGGCAACATAAAACCTAAGTTCATTGTCAAAGCAGCCTTAGTAAGCTTGGGCTGCCATAGCAAAATACCATCAACTGGCTGGCTTCAATAACAAACACTCATTTTTCACAGTTGTGGAGACTAGAAGCTCAAGCGTGGTAGGTCCTGGCTGAGGGTTCTCTTCCTGGTTCATGGACAGCTGACTTCTCGTCTCCTCACACTGTGGAAAGACCTAAGTTTACACGCCTGCCACAGTGGGCAAGTGCCTCAGCTAGGAACAGTGTGAGCTGAAGCTCTTAGATGAGACTAGCACCGGCTGCTCCTGGACTGTGGAGAGACCTGGAAGCCTCAGGGCTTGTGCGAATTGGGGTGGGAACCCACCAGCAGAGACTTTTTTCTTATCCTTTTTTGGTGAGGACGTTTAAGTTATTCTCTCTGGGCAAATTTCAATTGTATTAGTTACAATACAGTGTCAACAACTGAAATCACCAGGTTTTCCATTAGATCCTCAGATCTTATTCACCTTATAACGAAAAGTTCACACCCTCTGACCAACCTCTGCCTATTTCCTCACCCCCAGCCCCTGGTAACCACCACCACCACTCTGCTCTCCATTTCCATGAGTTTGGCTTTTGTTTTTAGATTCTACATGGAATTGACACCATCCATGTCAATTTATTTATCTTTCTCCATAAGGCTTATTTCACTTAGCATGATGCCCTCCGGTTTCATTATTCATGTAGTTGCAAATGACAAGATTTCATTCTTTTTTAAGGCTGAATAATATTCTATTAAAAAGATATAATATCTATGTGTGTACATAAATATATGTTATATATATATATATATACATATATGTATATAAAATGTTTTCTTTATCCATTCATCTATCAACACTTAGTTCTTTCCCTACCTTGGCTATGGTGACCACGCTGCTGTCAACTAGGATCTCTTTGAGACAATGATTTATTTCCTTTGGATATATATATTCCAGAAGTGGAATTGCTAGTTCACTATATTTTTCATTTCTTGAGGAACAACTATACTATTTTCCATAGTGGCTACACCAGTTTACACTCCCACCAAGAGAACACAAGCGTTCCCTTTTCTCCACATACTTGCCAGCACTTGTTATCGCTTGTCTTTTTGATAATAGACATCTTAACAGATGTGAGATGAGGAGAGTCTTCAAAGCGCAGCAGAGAAATCATGAAAAGACTGACTACCTCACTTTACCAACACAAAAATTAAAGTCACAGAAGTTAAATGATTTGTCCAAGGTCAGAAAACCAGAGAGCAGCAGGTGTGGGGCAGTGGGGAGCCACTGGGCTTCAAGCAAAGGGATGGGGTGAGAACAGAAGGCTGCAGGAAAGTGGATCTGGAATCCAGAAGGGTCAGGGATGAGAGCAGGCAAAGTCAGGGAGCCCCAGACATCAGCTGGGTTGGGGTCGTGATAACAGAGAGTAACAGGAGCACAGATTGACTTGGTGACTGGGGATGGAGAGGGGGAAAGAGGAAAATAATGACTCAGCTTCTGAGTTTGAACAGTTTGTCAAATGGTGCTTATTTCCAGGAAAGTGGAGTAGAATGAATCATAAAGGACTCGGGCTCTGAGTCTGGTTCAAAGGTGGGGTCATTCCAAGGAAATCAAGCAGGAGCTGTGTATGACAGGCTGGAACCAGGAGACAGGAGGAGAGATCCTGTAGCCAGTGAGGGCTGTGCTGGGTCTTTAGAAACAAAGAGACTCTCACCTCCACCTCCCAAACCTCACTGGGTGAGAATGGGAGTCTGGCTCCAGAGTTTGCCCCTTGCTTGGATCTCCCTCATTCTGAAATTCTCTGGCCTTATCTTTCCTATTATTGACCCCAAGCTCAGATCCCTTGGTAAGCTGTGTGTACAATCTCCTCGGCATTACTAACCTTGACATCACCCTCTGTGCACGTGGGCTTCAGTGACACTCACGTTTCTGTATGAGAACAAGGTGCCCTCCACCCAGGTCTTCCCTGGGCCCCTCGCCCTACCATGACCCCTGTGGTGACCTCATTTGACAGTGGCCTCTGCAGTGATGTGTCCAGATCGCTTATGTGCCCCTGACCTCCATTTCTAATTGCTGATTGGACCTCTCTCCCTGGATATCTCAACAGGAGCTTCAATTCAGTATGCCCCCAGTGGAATGATTTATCTTAAATTGCAGGTCATTTTTCCTGATAGCCTCTTTCCATTCTTGTCATCCAGAATCCTGGTCCCATCTCCCCCAAGCCTCCAGAGTCATGGAAGTCTGTTACCAACAACCCCCACCCCTCCACAAACATGCACATCTCCATTCCCACTGCTGTCTTGGTTCAGGCCTCAGCAGTTCTCTTCAAGACTCCTGCAAACTGTCCCCATCCCTCCCAATCTCTCTCCTTCATGCTGCAGAGAGAATGGTTCTTCTTCAAAGGCTTCAATGAAATGATGGCTTTTCATTTCCTTGAAGATGAAATCCAGCCTCCTAAGCCTGACATACACTACATACACGGGGGTCAGGAGCTGACACCCATTGTTTTGTTTGCTCTATCTTTTCCTGGAAGGCACTGTCCCTCTAGTCTGCCAGGAAAACTAATACTTATCTTTTTGGTGACTTCTCCTTTGAGAACCACCTCCTTACTCTGACTAGCCCAGCTAAGTGCTTCCTCTCTGCTTAATGCCAGGGCTCCAAAAGACTTGACACTTACCAGAGTATTACCCAGTCAGCCCCCTGTTTTGTGCTAATAGTCCCAACATCCAGCCCCATGTCTGATATAGGTCATGCACTTAACAAAAGTAGCTCAAAGTGAGAGAATGGATGAGAGAATGGATGAAGAAATGAAACAGTGTTTCATACCACTATGCTACCATTTGTCATCCAGTTGTTCAGTCCTTAAGCTGTGTCCAGCTCTTTGCAATTCAAAGACAGTTTGTTCTTTAATTTGGCTTTTTGGAAGAAACAGAAATTCCCCCAAGGTGAGTCAGGCCACGGGGCTTTGTGGTGGGGACACACAGGCAATGGCTGGGTATCTCATGGAAATCTTAGAAGGGGAAGCTATCTCTAAACTGGGCCTTCATGGGGCAGAGTCAGGAGTGGCTTGGACTCAGAGGGTATTTAGGAGCCAAAGGAGCAATAGCTCAAAAGCTCTCCTCTGGAGCCTCCCTGCTTATATACCTCAGCTCACTCCACTTGTCTGTGCCTTTGTCAGTCCTGCCTCTATTTTCTGAACATTTTCCCCACCATTTCCTGAACACTTTTTGAATGTCCTATTTTAAACACTGAGAGAGAGATTCACACTGACCAGCTCATCTTTTCAACAGTCCTCAGGTTGATGGACATTTTTCTCTTCGTCTAATCAGCTGTGCACAAGAGTGTCAAGGGTATTTGATCAGCATTTTGTAGGATAGAACGAGGCAGGATCAGCCTTAATAACAACAACAACAATAGTTAACCTGTCTGGAGTACCTACTGTGTGCCTTACACAGCTCTAAATACTTGACATACATTATAACATTTACTTTACTTTTTACCCTATGAGGTGGGCACTATAATCACAACTTTTTCAGCCGAGGAAATTAAATATTGTAAGTCATGGAGCTGTTTCTCTATACTCTACCACCCCAGAGAAAGGTTGTGCGTCTGCTATGCTTCCATATCCTAACCTGTTCTATCCTCTTCATCCCTCACCCTGCAGAGATTCATGCCCTCATTTTATTTATCCAAAGAGCTTTGTTTAAATGTTCCATGGTCCAAATAAAACCATCCCTACTCTTTCTCTCCTCCCCCACTCACCCAAATCCAGCCCCACTCACTTCACCCCCAGCTCCCTGCCCTTCTCTTCACCTGATCCCAGAAAGTCTCATTTATTGGGTAGGGCCTGCCATTATTAGAGAAGTCTTTCCTCCAGAACAGATTTTATGTTCTTCTGGTCATAATAGAATAAAATTTCAAGGCATTAAGGTGAGAGATCCTTCAAAGGGTTTCACAGTCTCTGAAGGCTCAATTCCTACATGCAGCTTCCAGAATGCCAAAAGGGGGCCCTCTTAATCATCCAATAATCCTAAACCCTGATAAGGACACATGGTCTTCCCCAGAGCCTACAGCTGGGCCTCTGATGGGATAACCAGTCTACCTTTTTGTTCCTTTTCCCAGAGCCCAAAAACAGCCCCCCAAAATTGAAGTTCAGTTCAATTCACTTCAATGGTTCAGTTGTGTTTGACTCTTTGCGACCCCATGGATTGCAGCACGCCAGGCCTCCCTGTCTATCACCAACTCCCAGAGTTTACTCAAACTCATGTCCATTGAGTCAGTGATGCCATCCAACCATCTCATCCTCTGTCTTCCCCTTCTCCTGACTTCAATCTTTCCCAGCATCAGGGTCTTTTCTAACGAGTCAGTTCCTCACATCAGGTGGCCAAAGTATTAGAGTTTCAGCTTCAACATCAGTCCTTCCAATGAATATTCAGGACTTATTTCCTTTAGGATGGACTAGTTGGATCTCCTTGTAGTCCAAGAGACTCTCAAGAGTCTTCTCCAACCCCATAGTTCAAAAGCATCAATTCTTCAGTGCTCAGCTTTATAGTCCAACTGTCACATCCATACATGACTACTGGAAAAACCATAGCCTTGACTAGATGGACTTGTTGGCAAAGAAATATCTCTGCTTTTTAAAAAGCTGTCTAGGTTGGTCATAACTTTTCTTTCAAGGAGCAAACGTCTTAATTTTATGGCTGCAGCCACCATCTGCAATGGTTTTGGAACCCCCCAAGATAAAGTCTGTCACTGTTTCCACTGTTTCCCCATCTATTTGCCATGAAGTGTTTGGACCCCGATGCCATGATCTTAGTTTTCTGAATGTTGAGTTTTAAGCCAACTTTTTCACTGTCCTCTTTCATTTCCATCAAGAGGCTCTTTAGTTCTTCTTCACTTTTTGCCATAAGGGTGGTGTCATCTGCATATCTGAGGTTATTGATATTTCTCCCGCAATCTTGACTCTAGCTTGAGATTACAAACTTATTTTGCCTTATTTGTCAACCAAAGAGATGAGTTTCTCCCTAACCTCTATATTAAAAAAAAAATCCAATAAACAAGATATTTAAATCAAGGAAATTTAAGCAAGAGTCTAGAAAGTGCTACTCTTGAGTACAAATACAGAAGGGCAAAGTAGTTGCTTTTTTTTTTAAATTTCAAATCTGTTATTGCTTTTATTTTGCTAAGATGGAAACATGGAAAAAGCAGCCATCCCAGGCACCTGTGGGGCTTTCCTGAGCAACCCCCAAAACAGTGTTGTCAAATTAATAGCAATTAGAATCATTGCTTAAACAACTTATCATTTATATCTAATTACCATGCACTACAATAAAAATTATCATGACAGATTCACTTTGTTGTAAGCTTTACTTAATTACAATCATTAACTTCCATGTTTTTGTCTTAGTTTACTGTTTACTTCTTATATGTATTGCCTATGCAGAACTGAAAACATTTAAGAAACTAGTAGCTCTAGGGCTGTATTGGGGTCTCTCTCTCTCTGTCTTTCATAAAGTAGAGGGGTAAAGGCTTGCTGCCTTCTGTCTTGGTCAATTTGTAACAGAGTCCTGTGGCATGCAGCCCTTAGCATGCAGCCATTGCTATTGGCCATTACCCTGCAGCCCGGTACCCTTAGTGGCCCTGCTCAACCATTGGTTGGTGCCACAGTGGCCCCTCCCACAAGCGACCAACGGTCAGAGAGCAACCATTAGTGGTCCTGCTCAGTCACTGGTCAGTGCCACATGGGCCCCTCCCACAAGCAACTGTCAGCGAGCTACCGTTAGTGGCCTGTTCAGTCAACTGTAGGCAAAGTGGTGGTCCTGAGGTGAAGAGTGAGACTAGAGATGGACCCTGGCTTCTCCCGGGGCTCAGCCTGCCTAGGGCCGGTGGGTGAACAGGGCAGCCCAGGAAACGGGCTGAAGGGCTGCAGAGCCCCACCAAGGCCGCCCCCTGGCCGGGCCCAGGCCCCGAGGTGCGGTGAACCTCTCCCCCATTCCCGCCTCTGCCCCCTCATGGAAGCCACTGTCTGCATGGAATGCGGTCTGTGGGATTGACCCCTGCCTCTGGGCAGCCTGAGGAGCCTGCGACAGGGCTGTGTCCCGGGCCATCCATGTCTCGCGCCTTCATGGATGCCATTTGGTCAGGGTCTGGGGACCTGGCCCTGAGGGAGCCGCCAGCTGAGCTCTGCCTCCTCTCAAGCCAGGACGGGACCTCAGAGAAAGAAAGTCGTGCCTGTCGTGCCTGAGGGCCTGGTCATTTCTCCTCAGAACCAGGAATAACACTTGTTTAGGGCAGATTTACAGGAACGTCATTACCTGACCAGGACTTGACCTCGGGAAAGGCTCCACGACACCAAGGAGTTTAGACACCTCATCATGCCCCTCCCTCCCCTTTCCTAGAAAAGGCTCTGCTGAGAGGTTTTGGGGAGTCTGGGATTTAGGAGCTGAGCCACCTGTCTCCTCGGGGGCCCTGCACTAAATCTTCCTCTGCACCAGAAGCAGACATTTCAGTATCTTTTGGCCATGGGGCCCAGAGACTTGTGTTTCAATAACACATGAAGGCAGAAACCCTGCCTCTCCCCTCTAAAGTCCTTTCCCCGCTCTGGGTCCTCCTCTAAGAAGGTGGCTTCTCAAAAGGGAAGGAGACCCAGGGTGACGGGGCAGCACGGGTGGAGTGGGACCCAGTCTCCTGACCAGACTCGGACTGACGGGCCTATGTCTGGGGATGGGATCGGGTCAGCATCCTGACCGAAGCCACTGTCCTGGGGGAGCCAGTCACGCTTGGGGCTCAGACCTGCCCAGCGGGACCTCGGCCTTCAGGGGAACAGGGCCAGCAGAATGCAGATGCCCCATCCTGGTTGCTACAGGCCTGCCTCAACCAGGCAGAGGACACGCAGCTACTCGGTGGGAACTGAGGACCCAGCCCAGCAGAGGATGCCACCTCCCCACGCCGATCTGCAGGGGAGCCTGTGGGCGGGAAAGGTGAGGGGGTGGCGAGGGATGGCCTTGGTAGGCTAGGCGGGCTCTGGGGCAAGGCTGGGGACAGGGCCAGAATCCCCTAGGGCCCGTGGCCAGTGACCCTGTTTAAAGTTGGGGTCCATATGGGGGATGCTGTGGCTTCCTCCCACGGAAGACCCATCCAGACCTGCCCCCTGTTCACTGGGCCTTAGCTGGCCCTCGAGGCGGCACACACCTCAGGGAGCATCACTATAACCGGTTGGGGTCAGCCTCTCCATGTCTCTTGCCCTGCCCTTTCAGTGTCTATCAACATTTTCCTTCTTAGGTCCAATTCCTTTCCAGTCTCATTCTTTGCTTTCCACGGTCACAATTGCCTCTCCAGATTCATGCTAATATGTTAAGAGTATGAATAAATTCCATTTAATCCATTTCATTTGAGTTTAATTTGGCAAATATTTATGGAGCAATAGCACGTACCCAGCCCTAGAGAAAAACTCCAATTTAAACAAAATACAGCCCCTCAAGACTTTACACAACCAGCGCGGTTTTTCCTCAAAGGAAAAATGAGATTTTTAAAATTTTAATAATAGTTTATTTATGTTAATGCTCTCTGGAAATCTAACAAGCACAGCAAATTGATGATTTCATGATTACTGTTGTTTAGGATGCTAAAGAAGGTAGTCTGTACAAGTCTATTTAAAGAAAAAAACAAAAGAAATGACAAGAATCTGTGCAGGTGATGCACTCATGACTAATTGTTAGGAAACAGAAGCTCAATAATAAAGATGTGTATCCAAAGGCATATACCCCATCCAAAGGGAGGGCAAAACTACTTCTGGCTTTTGGGGATAAGGGAGGCGTCAGGGAGGAAGTGTCATATGAGATGGGCCTTCAAGGATCTCTCAGAGTTCTAAGATTATATGAAGTGGAGGCCACCCTGCATAGAGGAAACTGCACACTAAGCCACACAAGTGATTAAAGTAAACAGGGTCTGAGGAGCAGGAATGGGATGAATGCTGGACAGTAGGGTTGGAAATAGATGATGAGGAGTCAAAAATTAGGACTTCCCTGGCAATCCAGGTGTCAAGACTTTGAACTCTCACTGCCAAGGACCTGAGTTCAATCCCTGGTTGGGGAACTAAGATCCCCTAAGCTGCGTGGTGGGGGGAAAAATCCAGTTTTGTTCTTTTTGCTGTTGTGACCTATGTAGATAATATATCAAAAGAAGCTTTCCTCAGAGTGTGGATCATCACAGTGAGGGCAAGAGTAGTTGATGGCTTAGGAGACAGACTTGTTGGAATATGGCTGGCATCTAAAACAATGACAAATAATAATATCAGCATCTTCTGGATAAGTACAATTCGTGCATTGTGAAACTTTTGTTACCTAAGTGTGCACTGGGTCATGTCAAATGGATCAGAAAAGTCTAAAATGAGTTGACCTCGTGTGATTAGACTTCCCCATGTGATGTCCCCTGCAGTGCAGGAGACACAGGAGACCTGGGCTCGATCCCTGGGTCAGGAAGATCTCCCAGAGGAGGAAAATGGCAACCACTCGAGTATTCTTGCCTGGAGAATCCCATGGATGGAGGAGCCTAATGGGCTACAGTCCACGGGGTCGCAAAGAGTCGGACACGACTGAGGGACTTCACTTTTACCCACTTTTCCTCCATTTTCTCAAGTATGCTTAGCCATGCAGGTTCTACTCTCACTTTCACTTTGCTGTCAAACCCTTTTTCAGTCTTCCAGGCTTCTGTGAGGAAGTCTCAGGCATTGTCAGAGGTGGTGGGACATTTCCTGCCTAAGGGTGAGTTTTTCACTGACTGCAGCCGGCTGGGTTGATGCTCCTTTGCTGACTGGAATAGCCAGCTTGGAGCCTGCAGTGACCCAGGCCATACTACTTGTGGCCAGGTGGCTGCCTCTGAGGCCTGAGGCTCCCTGTCGCTGTCTGGGAATAGTGACAGGCTCTGGAGCTCCTGGTGCGAAGTCTGTGTGGGCTGGTGCAGAGTCCAGGCTATGCAGGAGCACGTCAGATGCTGCCACTTCAAAGTAAGAGGCAAGGCTTCAATGACACATATTTAAATGGTTGTGGGAAAACAGGCACCCAGCAGCTATTTTTAATTTGTGTTAAAACTAGAAGAAACAGAGTTGCTCATAGAGTCCTGGCTTTGGATACAGGAGATGCAGACTTTTTCAGCTCTACCATGGAGTTCCTTGGTGAACTGTCTTCTCCCATCCTCCGTTTCCCCACTGTAAGGAAAACGGGTGACTGTTGGGGTTCTAAGACCCTTTCCGGCTCCGTCCTTCTCTGTCTCTTTCTCCATCGCCTTGTTCTTGGTACAGCTTTGTTGCTTGTTCTTATGTTCTCACTCTTCCCTCCAATGCTGGTGGCAAACAGAGCAAATCCATCCTGGCTTTTCCCTGCGGAGAGCCTCAGCATCCTTCTCAACACAGTACTCAACAGCTGCAGCTGATCTGCTCTGTGTGCAGGTGCAAGGTCAGCTTTGCCATTCGGATTTGCTAAGGCTGGCAGAAGCATTTCTCTTCTCTGTCTATTTTTTAACCACTAAGTGGCCATAGAATCTACCCAAGCAGCTGGAAAAGCAGCAAGGTATTCATTTTCGATGAATTTACAGAAGCAAACTGGGAAATGCTTACGCTGCTCCTTGCAACAAATTTGAATCTCTTAAAAGCTTGTATAAGCTGTAGAACATCCCCGTGGTAGGAAGTCTTTAATACTCACTGAAGGAAGGAGGAAGTTTGATTCTTCAAATGGCACCATACTTTTAGCCTTATAACATATAATACCTCAAGTAAAGTAAAAGTAACTCCAAGTAAAGAGGAATTCGAAGTTCACTTTTACGGGACCAGTCACTTGGGTTGAAACAATTCACTCTGATCTTTTAGACTCTGTGGAGAAGAGATGAGTGACGGTGGCCATTAGAGGTCTGGAAGTCCACGCCCCTCCCGACTACCCATCTGCCTGTGTTCTCTTGGGAGCTGGCCAGGGACCATGGACAGAGGGGGACAACAGAAAAGAAAGCCGGTACCAGGCCCTGGTGCCAGCATTTGCTCGGAAAGTTAATCAACCTCCCTGTGCCTTAGTTCCTGATCTGTAAAATGGGGACTATACTAGTATCTCCCTCACAGAGTTGTTATGAAGATGAATGGGAAACATGCATGTAAAGTACCCAGCAACTGGCACATAATAAACTCAGTGAAGGTTAGATGTTATTGGCAGTGCTGCCTAAGGCTACGGTAATTGAAGTGGAAGCCACTTTGTAGTCTTCCTGCTCCTTTTTGGAATTGTTCAGTTGTTCAGCCGTGTCCGACTCTTTGCGACCCCATGGACGGCAGCAAGCCAGGCTTCCCTATCCCCCACCATCTCCTGGAGTTTGCTCTAACTCTTGTCCACTGAGTGGAGTGATGCTGTCCAACCAACTCATTCTCTGTCACCTCCTTCTCCTCCTGCCCTCAATCTTTCCCACCATCAGGGTCTGTTCCGGTGAGTCGGCTCTTCACATCATGTGGCCAAAATATCAAAATATTGGAGGTCCAGCTTCATCAGTCCTTCCAATGAATATTCAGGGTTGATTTCCTGCTACTTAAATAGCTAAAAAGACAGGCTTTTTTTTTTAAGCCTCGATTTATTGTGGATTTTAAAGTTTCTGGCAGAATCACACAGGCCTTTTTTTTTTTCAAACTCTTCTTCCCATGGTTATGATCTTGTGTTACACAAGAAAAAGACTGCTTTCACAATGCAGGCTCCCTGGAGAATGCCCTATAGCCCCGCTGTTTCTTCTTCCTTAGGACCTTCTTCCATGGGAGCCCCTAAATTTCAACCTGGAAAACTCCTCAAATCTTCTGCAATTACCATCTCCTTTAGAATCTTAAGACTACAGGATTGTAACTGTCTGTTTTCTGAAGCTATAGAGACAGCAACTCAAGGAACAGATTTTCAAAAGGATACTTTATTTGATTAATTAGTCAATTCCCTTGTCGTAGATGTGAAATTACCCCTAAACCATCCAGACTGAGGAGACTCTACAGTGAGAAGCAATGAGCTGCTGGGGTGGAACAATAGGAGTGCTGATTTGCATTGCAAATGAGCAACCAGCAGGCAAATGAACCTTATGGGAAAGCCACTGTTATCATAAAAACTGCTTGCTTTGGGGAGACTGCAGTGTAAGGACAAACAGAATCAGAGCTCCATGAATCCTCCCCAATACAGGATCTTAGAGAATTAGCCAGGTAGCTCTCTCCGAAATTGCATATGTACACACCAAAATGCATTGCTGGGCAATAGATAATATGTTTAAAACTAGACTCCACAATTATGGATTGAGTTATTTATGGTTGTCACTATAGCTATGATAGTTTGGAAATAAAATAGTCCGGCTTTTCTCTGTTTTTATTTGTAGGAAAACAAGTCATTCAAGCTTTTTAGTGGTACAATGTGACTGGCTGTCGATGGCAGTTACAAATTTTCAAGCCCTGCCAAGCACAGGAGTACCCAGAAGGGACATATGTTTTCTCTGCTTTGTGTTCCAAATCTGCCTTAAAAACATGCAATTAAGTGAAGGCCTGATTTATATTTTCAAGGAAAAACACAATAATAGCTCTGTTTCGTAGCTGTATTTCTATTGCTGCCTTTTCAAAAGAAATTGGCTAATAATCACTGGGTCTTTGCTCTCGGTCATGACGTATGAAAATTTGATGAGGTCTGTGAGATTTAAGAACTGACTTCTTAAATGCAATGGAAATTCAGTGAACATCATTGGTACTGCCACCCTGAAAAATCTTCTGTGGTTAGAGTGTTCATTCACTTCCTTATTTTTGTGGACAGTGAGAGAAGGGAGGCAGGAAGCAGGTGTATTTGTAACCGGGAAGCAAAGATGGAATGGAATGACCAGGATAACAAAGAGCAAACCTTGGAAGGTACCAGAGTCTGTAGGTGTGTCAGGAGAGAAAGTAGGAGGCCGAGTGAGTCGGACATTTTGGGGAGATGGAGGGATGGCTCTGGGGAGCAGTTATGAAGGGAGAAAGCAAGGCTTTTTGGTCATATTTTATACTTAATTGAAAATTGCTATAAAACCCTTTAAAAATTATATAATCACCAGCTTTGATTTCACACCCTTCTTTAGTATTACTATGCTGGCATTCATTTTATTTTCTCAGAAGCATTTCTAGTAAATTTAAGATGAGAAGATGAATTAGAGCTCTCTGGATTGGGGAGCCCCCTCCTGGGAAGGAGGCAATTTTTTATTATTTGCTCTTTTCAGTAATGGAGGCAGAAGAAGATGAAATGCCAATTTCACATAATAAGGTGGTTAGTGGACAGATCATGATTATGGTATAGATTTCAGGAAATTTTGAAGCTAGAGAGAAAAAATATTCAGGAGCACCACAAAGATAGAAGTTATGCAGTAAGGATAATATATCTGCAATATATTTTGACTGCTGTGTACAAATCCAGAGCCACCACTTTCTAGGAATATGTTTTTAGGATTATAAATTTGAGAATAAATGTCTTATGTAACATAAAGACTCATAAAGTATATTGTATCTTAAATACAATTATAAAGGCTTAGAGAATACAATATGAAAAATTTAAATAATATCATATTTTCCCATAATATTCCAACCTTATGGGGAATAATTTTCAAATCTTTAAAAATTGTTTCACACAAAAGACACATGTACCCCAATGTTCATCACAACACTATTTTCAATAGCTAGGACATGAAAGCAACCTAGCTGTCTATCAACAGATGAATGGATAAATAAGCTGTGGTACATATAAAACAGTAGAATATTACTCAGCCATAAGAAGGAACACATTTGCGTTAGTGCTAGTGAGGTGGATGAACTTAGAGTCTGTTATGCAGAGTGAAGGAAGTCAGAAAGAGAAAGACTAATATTGCATATTAATACACATATATGGAATCTGGAAAGATGGTACTGATGAATCTATCTGCAGGGCAGCAATGGAGATGCAGACATAGAAAACAGACTTGTGAACACAGGCAGGGAAGGAGAGGGTGGGATGAATTGAGAGGGTAGCATTGAAACATATACATTACCATAGGTAAACTTACACCGCCAGTGGAAATTGCTGTATGATGCAGGGAGCTCATATCCAGTGCTCTGTAACAACCTAGATGGGTGAGATGAAGGGAGGTTCAAGAGGGAGGGGATATATATATATACCTATGGCTGATTCAAGTTGATATATGGTAGAAACCAAAACAATATTGTAAAGCAATTATCCTCCAATTAAAGATAAACACATTTTTAAAAATTGCTTCACCCTCTGGAAGTCCCATCTGGGGTGGAAGAGTAGAAGTCACATGCTCTTAGAAGGCATTATCTTCTTGTTTGGTCTGGTGGGTGAGCCTGGTACACTCACTGCTTTTGTGGATGTTGGAGAAGGCTTAGTCTAAGCAAGTGATGAATTAATTCAGGGTAATATCTTTTATTGGGGAGGAGAAATGACCCCTCAGTTTGATGGAATCATCCTTTACACGTATTTAAATACTGTTGGGTTTTTCACTTGGTCAGTTTTTTTAAACATTACCTCCCAGGTTCTGGTCTTGCCAGAAGAGACAGGGAAATTTTAAGTGGAAACTACAGCTGGAGTGTTTTCCCATTTTAGCACTAGGGTTTCCAATTTTGTTCCTGAGTGAAAGCAAGTTAAAAAGTAATTATTGAGTCATTTAAGACAGAATTTAGCAGGTGCTTCAATTTTACAAGATGATAGATCTCCCTGTAGCTTTGGTGTCAGCTTGAGTTTTATGGTAAAGTCCACCACCCTAGAAGCTTGAGGTGATCACAGAGATTTCAGAAGATGATCCTATCAAGGAAATGCTGATTTTCTGCTTTGCTATCTTCCTCTGGCCTCGTGAGACAGAGCAAGAACATCAGAGCTTAGTGTGGCTCTATCCACTATGACAATTTATTCATTCTTTATAAGCCAGAAGTTTAACAATTTTTATTTATAAAGGCCAAACTCTTTGTGAACCTATGGACTGTAGCCCACCAGCCTCCTTTCTCCATGGAATTCTCCAGGCAAAATATTGGAGTGGGTTTCCATTCCCTTTTCCAGAGAATCTCCCCAACCCAGGGATCAAACCCAGGTCTCCTGCATTGCAGGCAGCTTCTTTACTGTCTGAGCCACCAGGAAAGCCCAAGCCAACTGGAGGATGAGGTAGAGGCATTCTCTGGGAGTCTGTTATTGAACTAAGGATGGCCTACTGAAGGTTAATGAAATTCCCTAACACCAAGAGTACCAAGAGTCTCTGGCAACAGCTTCAGAGAATTTAGCCCAGAAAAAGGGGCCAGTTCCCCCAGCGTTTCCTCCTGGTTCCGCCTAGATGAAATGGACCAAGGAGCAAAGGATGAGACACAAGGCAGTTCTAATGCGTTGAACTCCTGAGAGGGAAAAGAGCATCTTTGGAATGTGATCTGGCAAAATATTTTCAGTCTTTCTTTTCTGGTATCAGTCCAGTTCCTGATCTTTTTTCTCCCACGTCAATGCTTATCCTCTTCTTTCCTTCCACCACCTTGCCACCTCTTCCTTCCAACCCAGTTGGGCCAAGCCTGCCCCAGAGCTAGGGGCTGAGGAATCAGCTGAATTGAAGTAGCTGCAAAGTCACTTCAGTCGTGTCCGACTCTGTGCGACCCCAGAGATGGCAGCCCACCAGGCTCCCCCGTCCCTGGGATTCTCCAGGCAAGAACACTGGAGTGGGTTGCCATTTCCTTCTCCAATGCGTGAAAGTGAAAAGTCAAAGTGAAGTCGCTCAGTTGTGTCCGACTCCCAGCGACCCCATGGACTGCAGCCTACCGGGCTCCTCTGTCCATGGGATTTGCCAGGCAAGTGTACTGGAGTGGGGTCTGGAACAATGAAGATTGGAATAGCCCAAGTGTTACTCACAGGTTCAGCTACCCATTGGCCTCCCACAGACAGAGGAATCACTGGTTTCCAGAAACTGCATTTTATGGGCATTCCTATTCGTATTATATGTTTTTATTTTCTTTTTGTTTTGATGAGATTGAACATCAAGTGACCCCTGAAGAGCTACAGCTCTTAAACACACTCTTTCAGGTAGGAACTGAGCAGGCGAGCTTTCCGATTCTCTTTTTGATGGTTGATTTTTCAGTGAAGAGTACAATCCTTTTAATTCCTATAAAGTAGCATCGAAGAATAAATTCTCTATATTGTCACTTCTTAATGGAATTAGAAACAAATTGTGAATGCATCAGAGAAGTGAACAAAAGGGGTAGCATGTTAGAAATTGACAGTTCAAGGTAGGTCCAATTAGACATTCCATTCTTTGGACTCTTGCTCCCAGACTAAACAAAATGCAACTTGTTCATAGCTAATTATTCTTTTTCCCTCCTAGGAGTATGAGAAGAGAGGAAGACAGCTGCTGGATATGGAAACTTTCAAATGCATAATGAAGCAGAGCATGAGGTCACAGAAGAAAGTAAATGGGTTTTATAAATGTTGGATCATTGAAACCACAGTTAAAACTTCAACTGTAGGAACCAATTAGGCTTTATGATCTATCTGCACAACCGCTCTCAGCTCTGAACTGTGATTTCTGCTGAGATCCAGCTGACTTACTAAACAGTTTATATGGGAAAATATTTCTAAATTACTTAGTACACTAGGCCAACAAGACGCTTAGAGACTTTTCTGGAAAAAGGCTCTTATTAGATCACTGGTTCTTTGTTATATGTGTGCTCAGTAGCTTCAGCCATTTGACTCCTTGAGACCCTATGGACTGTAGCCCGCCACGCTTCTCTGTCAGTGGGATTTTCTAGGCAAGAGTACTGGAGTGGGTTGCCATTTCCTCTGCCAGGGGATCTTCCCAACCCAGGGATCAAACTTGAGTCTCCTGCATCTCCTGCATTGGTAGGCGGATTCTTTACCAATGAGCCATCAGGGATATGGGTTGTTCCCAAAGAGTTTGGGCATTTTTCCCACCCCCAAACTGCTGGAATTAGGATTTTAAATATTCTCTCTGCCATTTTAGTTGCCTGGTTTTTGGCCCAGAGTATGAAATCTTATTGAATATTTTAGTCTGTTCAAGCTATAAAAATGCCATTGAAAAGAGTGACTTATAAATGACAAGCCTTTATTTCTCACAGTTCTGAAGGCTGGAACAAGGTCAAGGTGCCCAAAGTCTCTGGTGAGGGTCCTCTTTCAGGTTGCAGACTTCTCATTGGATCCTCCCGGGAAGAAGGGGCAAGGGAGCTCTCTGGGGTCTCTTGCATAAGATCACAAATCCTATTCTTGAGGACTCCATGTTCATGTCCCAAGCATTAACCTCCCAAAGGTCCTCCCTCCTAATACCATCTCACTGGGCATTAGGGTTTCAACATATGAACTGGAGTGGGACACAAACATTCAAGCCATAGCAACGAATAGGCTATATTCATAAGATAAAATACAGTCTATATCAAGAGATGCTGCTTACACTCTGCTTTCTAAGGTTTCATTGCATCTTAAACTGTGAAAAAAAAAATTTGAGGTAAACTTCTACAGTCTTGTCCCCCATCATTGTCCAACTGTAAGCAGATGAGGCCCCCAACGCCTCTTTCACGTTACAAAGTGTCCAGTTTTGATGGCTGCAGTAGAAGTTTGAGTGTGCTTAGAGTTTCATCCATTTGAAGTGATCATTAAATAGCACCTACCTTTCAAAAATATCTACTCCATATGCATAATGTTAAACAAAAAACCTTGTTCTTGAATCAGTTTTAATGAGGTGGATGAAACTGGAGCCTATTATACAGAGTGAAGTAAGCCAGAAAGAAAAACACCAATACAGTGCACTAACACATATATATGGAATTTAGAAAGATGGTAATGATAACCCTGTATGCGAGACCGCAAAAGAGACACAGAGGTATAGAACGGACTTTTGGACCCTGTGGGAGTGGGAGAGCGTGGGATGATTTGGGAGAATGGCATTGAAACATGTATACTATCATGTAAGAAACGAATCGCCAGTCTATATTCGATACAGGATACAGGATGCTTGGGGCTGGTGCATGGGGATGATCCAGAGAGATGATATGGGGTAGGGGGTGGGAGCTGGGAGGGGGGGTTCAGGATTGGAAACTCATGTACACCCATGGCAGATTCATGTCAATGTATGGCAAAACCAATACAGTATTGTAAAGCAAAATAAAGTAAAAATTAAAATTAAAAAAAAAATCTTCTGGGTAGAGAGAGGAGTGTTTTTAATAGATTTTTTCAGGTATTTTAGATATTAACACACTGTAAATGAACTATACTTCAATAATATAAATTTGAAAATAAATATATAAATTATCAGGTGTTTTAACAATATCCCAGATCTTTTTAACCAAAGCAGTCTGATAACCTACATTTTTAGCATGCCTGCTGGCCCAGTCAATCATCTCATTCTTTTTTTTTTTTTTTTTAGTCATCTCATTCTTTCTCCTCTGATTCATTCACTCACTCAGTCACTCATTCTTTCAATAAATATTTACCTGTGGCACACAGAGTCAGCCAAGACATGGTCTCTGCCCTTAGGCAGGTCAGAGCTGGGCTAGAATTCAGTCTGGATGCTGTGGGAACACCTAAAGCAGAGCAGGAAGCCAGGAGGTTCTCCTGGAGATGAACCCTGGGCTGAGTTTTTAGGGGCCCAATGTGAAGGGTGAGTATTTCTGATATGGGTGGCATCGAGGAATGGTGGTCTCACACCAAGCTCTGTGGTTGCCTTGGGGAGCAGAAAAGATGATGTTCTATTTTCCTATTTCCATATCTTCCCATGTGCTGTTTCCTCATCTAGAATGCTTCCCTCCCATTTTTTGCCAGAGTAATAATCCTCTCTGTTTTATGATTTTTCTTTATATTCCCAGAATTCAGGACCATGCCTGGCACGTACAGGTGCCCAAATAAATGCTACTGAATGAGTGAATGACTTTAAGGCAATGTAGTCATCGTCGACTCAGTTGATATGTCTTAGCAGAAGGAGAAGGGGATAACAGAGGATGAGATGGTTGGATGGCATCACTGACTCAATGGACATGAGTTTGAGCAAACTCTGGGAGATAGTGAAGGACAGGGAAGCCTAGAGTGCTGCAGCTCATGGGGTCACAAAGAGTTGGACATGACTGAGCGCCTGAACAACAGCAATTTTCCTAGAAGTAGCTGCTGCTTCTTTTAAGCTGATAGTGGTCTGTAGTTTCCTGTAACACAGAAATTATCTTTTGCACTACATTGCTGACTCACCATAACCCCAATAGGCACACATGCCATGAGGGCAATAAGATATCTTTCAGCTCTGAAGCCACAACATCCAGCACAAAGCTTGGCACACCACTGGTGCTCAACAAGTGAGCAATGTGAGGCGGCAGTGGTCCAGTGTCCCTCACATAGTCACGCTGAGAAGGCAGTTCCCCGGGCAGGGGCAGAGGCTGTTCATGTAAACACAGGCTTCCCAGTGCCGCTCTGGCTGATGGAAGAAGCTGGGCATCTCTGGGCAGAGTCACAATGCTGCAAGGCCAAGGGGTGGTCATGTGATAGCCGGTGCACTGCCTGAGGGCCTGCTCCCACCGTGGCCCTTGCCTGCTGGTGGTGGCTAAGCGGACCCATGCCTCTCCCAGACTCCGTTTTGTGGCGACAGGGGAGAACCGGGTGGGCAGCCTGAGCCCAGGCAGTGATTGCCCTCCTCTTGAGCTTTTTTGTTTTCACTTCTCTCTCTGGTCCTAGTCTCTCAGGAAGCCACCCCTCTGGGTGTTTTGGTTTGTTTTCATTCTAAAAGTATTTGTTACAAACTAAGGCAATGGCACCCCACTCCAGTACTCTTGCCTGGAAAATCCCATGGACAGAGGAGCCTGGTGGGCTGCAGTCCATGGGGTCGCGAAGAGTCAGACACGACTGAGCAACTTCACTTTCACTTTTCACTTTCATGCATTGGAGAAGGAAACGGCAACCCACTCCAGTGTTTTTGCCTGGAGAATCCCAGGGACGGGGGAGCCTGGTGGGCTGCCGTCTATGGGGTCGCACAGAGTTGGACACGACTGAAGTGACTTAGCAGCAGCATGTGCATAGTACTGTCTTGTTGCCATGGTAATGTCTGCACTGTAAGCCACACCCAGGAGTGCAGAGCATGTCTCCTTGGGAGCATGACTTAGAGGGAACTGGGCTGACCTTAGTCCACAGCCAGGGTCTCTCCTCATGACCCCTACACTGACTGACACTGGGTATTGACTCACCATGGGGTGATGCCCTGGTGTCTTGGTGATCAGGCATCATCTCTTTTTCTCCATTTAGTGTCATTACTGTGCAAAGGCAAACACCCCTGAGACTTGTAAGAGAAAAGCCAACATCTCACTTCCCTAAATAGACATAAAACCTGACCATCTCTAGTGAAGCTGCAATTATGGAATCCTGGGTTTTGAGAGGACTTGAAAGGTCACTTATATATTACCTCTTCAGTGCACAAATTCTCTTTTCTGTGAGCCAGGAGCCAGCATCTGCTTGAATACCTTAAGTTAAAGGCAACTTCAGCTAAAGGAAGCCCATTTCCCATTTCAAAGTTGGAGAGCTCTGACCTTAATTTTTTTCCCTTTATGAACTGCAATTGGTCTGTCTTGACTTTCTATCCATTAGCCCACTTTCTAATCTTTTGAACTACTCTATAAGAATACACAGAAAAACTGTACAAAAAAAGATCTTCGTGACCAAGATAATCATGATGGTGTGATCACTCATCTAGAGCCAGACATCCTGGAATGTGAAGTCAAGTGGGCCTTAGAAAGCATCACTATGAACAAAGCTAGTGGAGGTGATGGAATTCCAGTTGAGCTGTTTCAAATCCTGAAAGATGATGCTATGAAAGTGCTGCACTCAATATGCCAGCAAATTTGGAAAACTCAGCAGTGGCCACAGGACTGGAAAAGGTCAGTTTTCATTCCAATCCCAAAGAAAGGCAATGCCAAAGAATGCTCAAACTACTGCACAATTGCACTCATCTCACACGTCTGTAAAGTAATGCTCAAAATTCTCCAAGCCAGGCTTCAGCAACACGTGAACTGTGAACTTTCAGATGTTCAAGATGGTTTTAGAAAAGACCAGAGATAAAATTGCCAACATCTTCTGGATCATCGAAAAAGCAAGAGAGTTCCAGAAAAACATCTATTTCTGCTTTCTTAACTATGCCAAAGCCTTTGACTGTGTGGATCACAATAAACTGTGGAAAATTCTGAAAGAGATGGGAATACCAGACTACCTGACCTGACTACTGAGAAATCTGTATGCAGGTCAGGAAGCAACAGTTAGAACTGGACGGGAACAACCAACTGGTTCCAAATAGGAAAAGGATTATGTCAAGGCTGTATATTGTCACCCTGCTTATTTAACTTCTATGCAGAGTACACCATGAGACATGCTGGGCTGGAAGAAGCACAAGCTGGAATCAAGATTTCCAGGAGAAATATCAACAACCTCAGATATGCAGATGACACCACCCTTATGGCAGAAAGTGAAGAGGAACTCAAAAGCCTCTTGATGAAAGTGAAAGTGGAGAGTGAAAAAGTTAGCTTAAAGCTCAACATTCAGAAAAAGAAGATCATGGCATCTAGTCCCATCACTTCATGGGAAATAGATGGGGAAACAATGTCAGACTTTATTTTTTGGGGCTCCAAAATCACTGCAGATGGTAGTTACAGCCATGAAATTAAAAGACACTTACTCCTTGGAAGGAAAGTTATGACCAACCTAGATAGCATATTCAAAAGCAGAGACATTACTTTGCCAACAAAAGTCCGTCTAGTCAAGGCTATGGTTTTTCCAGTGGTCACGTATGGATGTGAGAGTTGGACTGTGAAGAAGGCTGAGTGCGGAAGAATTGATGCTTTTGAACTGTGGTGTTAGAGAAGACTCTTGAGAGTCCCTTGAACTGCAAAGAGATCCAACCAGTCCATTCTAAAGGAGATCAGTCCTGGGTATTCATTGGAAGGACTGATGCTAAAGCTGAAACTCCAGTACTTAGGCCACCTCATGCGAAGAGTTGACTCATTGGAAAAGACTCTGATGCTGGGAGGGATTGGGGGCAGGAGGAGAAGGAGACGACAGAGGATGAGATGGCTGGATGGCATCACTGACTTGATGGACATGAGTTTGAGTAAACTCCGGGAGTTGGTGATGGACAGGGAGGCCTGGCGTGCTGCGATTCATAGGGTCGCAAAGAGTGGGACACAACTGAGCGACTGAACTGAACTGAACTGATGAGTTATCCATTCCTAGCTACTCAGTAGCTTAAAGCTACATATTATTTCATAGTTTTTGTAAGTTAGGCATCCAGTTGTGGCTAGCTGGACTTTGTTTCAAGGTGTCTCATGGGGCTACATCAAGGTATTAGTTATGCTAGGGTCTCATCTGAAGGCTTGACTAGGGAACAGTGCGCTTCCAAGGACACATGATTGTTGTCAGGATTCAGTTTCTTGCGGGTTGTTAGACTAAGGCCTCAGTTCCTTGCTGGCTGTTTGTACATTTCCATGTAAGCATCTCTACATGGCAGCTGACAGCATGGCCACTGGCTTCCTTAAAGCCAGCGAGGGAGAGAGAGCCTACCAGCAAGACAGAAGTTATGATCTCATATAACCATAGAGGTGACATCCCCTTGGGGCTGACGTATTCAACTAGCTACCAGCAGTTACTCAAGGAGTGGGGGTTGGTATTCATCAGCCATGAATACCAAAAGGCAGGGATCATGGGGTCCATCTGCCTGGATTGCCACACAGAAGAAATCTACTTTCTTTCCCACAGAATCATCCTTCCAATACTTGAAAGTAACTTTCACATCTTCTCATCTTGGCTATAGTCAAGTGAGTATCCTTACTGTCCCAGCCACTGTCCTCAGAACTTGCTATGCTGCTTGCAATGTCAAAGTGGAGCCCCTAAACAGAGTACTCTTGCCTGGAAAATCCCATGGACAGAGGAGCCTGGTAGGCTGCAGTCCATGTGGTCGCTAAGAGTCGGACACAACCGAGTGACTTCACTTTCACTTTTCACTTTCATGCATTGGAGAAGGAAATGGCAACCCGCTCCAGTGTTCTTGCCTGGAGAATCCCAGGGACTGGGGAGCCTGGTGGGCTGCCGTCTATGGGATCGCACAGAGTCAGACACGACTGATGTGACTTAGCAGCAGCAGCAGCAAACAGAGTTCACTTCTCTGGCTGGAGCTGTCCAGGGTGAAACATCCCCCAGGTGCCCCAGGAGTGGGACCTCCTGGGAACATGAGCACTGGGAGACCCGCAGCTCCTTCTACTAATTAAGGCTTGATTTCCAAGATAGAAGTTCTAGAAGCCCAGTCTTTCACTGCAGAAGAGTTTGGTGTCAGTGTACTGAATTCAGATTAAGAGTCCTATTAGTGTTTTAGAGAGAATGTTCCAGAGTTCTTTGAGTATTATGTATTTTTGAATATGAAATTTCATAGATTGGAAAAATGAAGATTTTCTCCTCCTTCTATGTCCCCCCACCCACCCACCAATCTAGTGAATAGCTTACTCGAAAAACTTTTTTTTTTCTCTCTCTAGAATATTAAACAAATAGAACAACTTTTCATGAAAATAGACTAAAAAGCAGTGGGCAGAATTCAGTGGGTAAGCTGGGTTGTGTTTTGTGAATCAGACTTGAAGTTACTGAGGAAAGGGTATAAAATGTTTGTTTCTGAGCCTTTCTGGAGTATCCTATGCCCCTTAGTACATTTGCCAATTTGAAGGTGAACCAAGGGGACATACACATTCACAATTTTCAAGCTCTTGTCTATCAGGTTAACTAGGAATTTCAGTAGCTCTGGCAAGTCCTGAGAAAGCTTTCCTAAAACCAAGGAATGAAGGACATAGTTGCTGCATTGCATGCATGCTAAGTCGCTTCAGCAGTGTCTGACTTTTTGGACTGTAGCCTGCCATTCTCTAGGCAAAAAAACTGGAGCGGGTTGCCATGTCTTCCTCTAGGGGATATTCCCAACCCAGGGATCAAAACCTGTGTCTCTCATGTCTCCTGCATATATCTCCTGCAGGTTCTTTACCACTAGTACCACCTGGGTATTTGCTACTTTTCATGCATGCTAAGTCACTTTGGTCGTGTTTGATGCTTCGTGACCCTATAGCCTGCCTGGCTCCTCAGGCCATGAGGATTTGCTACCTTACCCAAAAGCAAAAGTGAAACACCAGTGAGCAAGAAACCCTATGAGCAAGCAACACCTAACCATAATCAGATCCCTGACACACACGGAAAGTATTTAGAACAAGGACAGCCACAGAATAATTTTTCTACAAATACTATCATCATCATCATTAATGTTTCCCAATTTGGATTGTATAATAAGGAGGAGCTGAGACATCTGCCAATAAATTCTCTGCCATTGTGCGTCAGTAGCCTCCTATTACTCTAGGATGAATTAAGTTCTAAAGTGACAAGTTGAGTCACATTCACCTCTATTCAGAACTTCGACCAATCCCCTAATCAAAGCAAATACAAGTGTTTTCACTGTCATCTGATTTGAAAGGGAATAGTCAGGATTCCAGGGAAGAGAAGGAAAGACTCTAGTAAGTTAGGGCTTTGCGGGAAGTGGAGAGAAAATGGAGAAGTTCCCAGGCCTTTTGGGCACTCCCACTCCTTCCCTGTGACCACTGGTCTGCTCTTCCCTACGTGCACTGCTGAGATTTGAAATGAAGCCTATGTCATGGTGGGTCAGAACTGTGCAGTCAGACCGACATGGGCTCAAGGCTCAGGCAAGCCACTTACTAGGCAAGCCACGTACTCGGTGCTTGATCTGTGTGGATGTGTTAGTCGCTTAAGAAAGTGAAAGTGAAAGTCGGTGGTGTCAGTGGTGTCTGACTCTTTGCGACCCCATGGAGTATACAGTCCTTGGAGTTCTCCTGAATACTGGAGCGGGTTGCCATTTCCTTCTCTAGGGATCTTCCTGACCTGGGGATCGAACCTAGACCTCCTGCGTTGCAGGCAGATTCTTTGCCATCTGAGCCACCAGGGAAGCCCCAGTTTGATCTTAGGCAGATAATTTAGTCTTTCTAGGTTTGAGTTTCCCATTTTGTAAAATGAGAGCGACAGTACTTATCTCATCCAGTTATGGCAAGAATGGAGGTGAAGGTCCACACTGAGTGAAACAGGATATGATCTCAATCACCACCATCATCATTATCATCTTTAGAGACAATGGGCAGGGAAGTGAGCCCAGACACTTGGTGGCACACTTCCAGCCCCAGCCCAGCTACTGCACCCTAGTTATTAGCCCCAGGTTTTTGGCAGCCAAGTTCATGCCAATGACCTAGTTCATAATAATATTTACCTCATGTCCGTGCCCTGATGATAAGGAGAATTTTTGAAAGCCAAAAAGGCAGTAGACATTTAATAACTTTCCCTTCTTCCCCAGGATGGCTTCTGCACGTATTTGCAGCTAGTATATTCAGAGCAGGCTGATGCTCGGGCTCGACAGCAAGAGGCTCCCTTCCAGCTGCCTGCTGTGCGGCAGGGGCTGTCGTACGGGGGTCCCGTGCTGCGCATTCTCGCCGCGCCTGATGACACCTTAATCACGATCAGAGAAGATGGAGCCATTTATTTCTGGTCCCTGCAGCTGAAGTTGAAAAGAAGAAAGCGGTTTTTTGTATGTGATTCTCATTTGATAAGGATGCTGAGTGCTCCAGTTTGATTTTATTTGCTATTTTAAACTGCTCCTTGAGCAGCATGATTACAGAAATTGTGTCCTTGAATATAATGTATTCATGTTGGATTTTGCCAGTCTATGGGATGCAAATATGATCTGTGTATGTAGGACAAGATAATTCTTCATTCCGCTGCTAAAATCAGATGGAGTGATGAATTACACATGATTCCATCATGTAATTTATCGTGTCTTAATGAATGACAAATGGAAAAGAATTTTCCGTTTTTCTCCCTGTTAATGGTTCTTTCAGTTTAGGTAGTTCTGAGAGAACGTACTGAATCACAGAATCAGAAATTCAGAAGGCAAGAAGCATTTGGGAAGTACACTTAGGAATAACAGTACCTGACCCATTACAGAATAGAGTCTAACTTTGAAGTCTTTCTTTAATTACGTCTTTCAACAAATAGTTGAGCTCTTGTTGCTGCTTAGGTTCTATGCTGGGTGCTGGGAATAGACCCCTGTGTCTGCCCTCAGGAAACTTATCATCCACCCTAGTAGTTACACAGCTAAAACTATACCCCTCAGACTGCCAAATAAACCCTCCCTAGAAGTGAAGTCACTCAGTCGTGTCTGACTCTTTGTGACCCCATGGGCTGTAGCCTGCCAGGCTCCTCTGTCCCTGGGGTTTTCCAGGCAAGAGTACTGGAATGGGTTGCCATTTCCTTCCAGAGGATCTTCCCAACCCAGGAATCAAGCCTGGGTCTCCCGCACCTAGGCAGACGCTTTAACGTCTGAGCCACCAGGGAAGGAGAGAATAAAGTCAATCCCTCAAGTCTATGTAGCAAGTTCTCTATATAGGCAAACCTTGGTTTACTACATTCCACAGATACTGTATTTTTTATAAACTGAAGGTTTGTGGCAACCCTGTATTGAGCAAGTCTATCAGGGCCGTTTCCCCAACAGTATTTGCTCACTTTGTGCCTCTGTGTCACATTTTGGTAATTCTTGCAATATTTCAAACTTTTTCATTATTATTATATCTGTTGTGGTGATCAATGACCAGGGATCTTTGATGTTACTATTACAAAAAGATTACTACTCACTGAAGGCTCAGATGGTGGCTAGCATTTTTAACAGGAAAGTATTTATTTATTTTTAATTGAAGTATAATTACTTTACAGTACTGCATTGGTTTCTATCAAACATCAAAATGAATCAGCCATAAATTTACCCATGTCCCCTCCCACGAAAGTATTTTTTAATGAAGATAGTACATTGACTTTTTTTTCTAAAAAAGCATTGCACACTTAACAGACTATCAGCATAATGTAAACATAACTTTGTCTGCACCAGGGAACCAGAAAATTCACATGACTCACTTCATCACAGGGGTCCACAATATCTCCAAGATGTGCCTATACTTGAGGGCGAAAGGAAACTGAAGAAAACTGTATCATGTTAAGTACGCGTATTATGGACCAGAGTGTCTTGAGACAACTGGAATTGTCTTATCATGAAAAAGGTGTATTTTTGTACATTTCCATCCTTCTGCCCTTCAGGACAAGCCCATTATTCGGAAGTCCAGGTGGGTGACGGATGTTACCATCATGCCCCAGTACAACAAACTGACCCTAGGGACTGGGTGAGTGTCTTTGGCTGTTCAACTGGGATGAGAATCATCATTGGTCTGTGAAATTCATTTCCATGTGTGGGTTTACATAGACATATTCATGTTTATGATAATAGGATAAAGAATGAAGCCCTTTAAAAAATACACTAGAACTCATACATCACAAAGCTGCTGTGCAAAGAAAGCTATCAGTTTGGCCAATTGCAATGATATTGTCATTGTCTCAAATTGATAGTCCTCTTCTGTAATACTTCCAGAGTGAGAAAAAAATGTCATTACATTTTAGCACCCTTTATTTTAGATTCAAAATAATACTCCTATTTTATTAGCCACCAAAATTCAACTGGTTTCAAAAAATAAAATCCACAGTGCAAACAAACTATACTCACTGGTGGAGAGCCTCTAAAGAATGGGCCTTGGAAGAATGGCCTCAAGCTGTGAAGGAATATACTGAAGATTTTGATCAAGGGCAACATAAAGATTGAAGGCAGGAGGAGAAGGGGACGACAGAGGATGAGAGATGGTTGGATGGCATCACCGACTTGATGGATATGAATTTGAGCAAGCTCCAGGAGTTGGTGACGGACAAGGAAGCCAGGCAGGGAAGGGAAGCTGCAGGCAAGTCTGGCAGGGAAGGAAAGCCTGAAGGGAAGCTGTGGTCAGTCCATGGGGTTGCAAAGAGTCAGAAACAGCTGAGCAACTGAACTGAACTGAACATAATGAAAGTAGGCTTCCCTGGTGACTCAGCCAGTAAAGAATCCACCTGCAATGCAGGAGACCTGGGTTCCATCCCAGGAAGGGCCCAGGGGTCAGGAAGTTCCCCTGGAGAAGGGAATTGCTACCCACTCCAGTATTCTTGCCTGGAGAATTCTATGGACAGAGGAGCCTGGAGGGCTGGAGTCCACAGAGTGGCAAAGAGTCAGATACGACTGAGCGACTAACACTTTCAAAATAATGAAAATAAATGTGTAGCGTCCTGGGCACCGCTTGAGCAACCTCAGTAATGCGCCAAGGCAAGGGCGTGTGCAGCTTGGTGGGAAGGAATTTTGGAAAACTCCAAATTTAGGCAAAATCAACCAGGGGAGGTGAACTGTGATGGGAGTTGAGTATGTCCAGGCTGAGGAATTAGACTGTTTAGCGTGGGGCCTTGGGCTCCAAAATCACTGCAGATGGTGACAGCAGCCAGAAATTAAAAGACGCTTACTCCTTGGAAGGAAAGTTATGACCAACCTAGACGGCATATTCAAAAGCAGAGACATTACTTTGCCAACAAAGGTCTGTCTAGTCAGGGCTATGGTTTTTCCAGTGGTCATGTATGGATGTGAGAGTTGGACTATGAAGAAAGCTGAGTGCTGAAGAATTGATGCTTTTGAACTGTGGTGCTGGAGAAGACTCTTGAGAGTCCCTTGAACTGCAAGGAGATCCAACCAGTCCATCCTAAAGGAGATCAGTCCTAGGTGTTCATTGGAAGGACTGATGTTAAAAGCTGAAAGTCCAGTACTTTGGCCACCTCATGCAAAGAGTTGATTCATTAGAAAAGACTCTGATGCTGGGAGGGATTGGGGGCAGGAGGAGAAGGGGACGACAGAGGATGAGATGGCTGGATGGCATCACCGACTCGATGGACACGAGTCTGGGTGAACTCCGGGAGTTGGTGATGGACAGGGAGGCCTGGCGTGCTGCGATTCGTGGGGTCACAAAGAGTGGGACACGACTGAGCGACTGAATGGAACTGAACTGAGCATGGGGCCGGGGGTGTGGCTAGATGAAGGGATGGAGGTTGAATGTGGTTCCCATCACCCCATCTGACCCTCTTCAGACTCCTCCCTCCACCTCCGACTCCTCCCAAACCCAAATTTGCCTCCTTTAGCAGCCCGTTTCCCTAGGCTTCAATGACGTTAGCTAACAGTTAATATAACCCCACAAAATCCAGGCTCTCAAATACAATTAAATTTAATATTAAGGTTAATTATTAAGACATATTAGCATATTAATATTACTCATATAATTAATATCAACCATTAAAAAACAACAAATTTGGATTTCTAAATTCAGCCCCATTTGATTTTAAAAAGCATGTTCAATAGCTTTAATTACCATGTCTTTTACACACATAGAAATTCAGAGATTAAAGCAGTAACTTCCTAGAGACTCTCTGAGCTGGCAAATGGGAAAATAAGCAAGACAAATGACTCTGGAGGCAGCAACCACTCTTGAGCTGCATGGCAGGTGGAAAGGAAGTGGGAAAACTGCATTAATCACTGATGGCAAGTGAGGCAAGGCTTTGGAATTTACAGAGTGACCCCCCTACACACACACCCCCCACACACACATACACATGTGTTCCATGTGAGCAGGCTGAAGCATCAGGCTGTTTTACTTATACCCACAAACTTGTTCTTTCAGTCAGCTCCTGAGTGGACAAGCTAACTTAGGAGGAAAGGGTCAAGGACACAAGTTAAGAAGAACTGAGCAGGAAACTGAGCCTTTGACCCTCCACTGTGGGCTCTAATCATCTTTATTATTAGCAGCAAAAACCAGCTCATGAACCCACGTTTTTGAGCACTCAAGTCCCAGGCACCAAGCTAACTGCTTTCTCACATATCCTCTCATTTAATCCCAGTAACTCTCCTGTAAGACAGGCATGAGCCCCATTTTACAGACGAGGGAACTGTGTGATGAGCTGGGATCTGATGTCCCAACTATCAGCATCCAGAGCCCATGTTGTTGGAAACTGTACCAGCCTCCTGATGGGGAATACGGGTGCCATGACCAGTTCAGAACCAGATGGAAATGATGTCCCCAAAGGGTGGGGCTGGAGAGGAAGCCACCAGCTCAGCAAGGGGCCATGCTCAGGAAGGCGGGTGTTTCACGAGTCAGCTATTTCTGTTTTGTGGAATCCGTGCATTATAAAAAATGCTCTATATACAAATCGAGTGGGAAATTTAAGTTTACTCCAAGTGTACTTGATCTCCAAACAGAAACCGTAAAATCCAGCTGTATGAACTCTCTAACCTGGAGCTGTACTGTCAGATTGGTGGCCTGGAAGCTGTCCCGCTGAAACTGAGCTGCTGGTAAGAAAGAGGCATCTCCAGGGCCAGGCAGCGTGCCTCTCCCCTGAGCACCAAGTCCTTCCTTCTCTCTCTGCGGACAGTTATGCACACTTGTGCTCTATCCGTAGGTGCCCTGGCTCCCATGGGGCCTGTCATGCCTGTGTGACTTGTCACAGGGTGCCCAGAAAGGAGGGGCCTTCCTGTGTCTGTGGAGGAAAGGGAGGCCCAGAGAGGCGAAATGGTTTCTGCTGATGAGATTATGAATTAATCTATGTTTTAAATGTGGATATGTTAATTTTCCTGAAACCCGACTCTGACCTTGTTATTCTGCTTTTGAGTGGTTGCCAAGTCCTTCTCCAATAATATTCACACCTTTCAGTGGCACCCAAGCCTCCCCTCCCCTCTGCCATTCTAGCCTCCCTCTGCACTGGGCCTTCAGGCCCAACCTAAACAAAGACCCTTCAACTCCGGGCAGGCAGGTCACTGTCTGGATGCTCTGGATGCTGTTCCACTCCCCAGCCATGCTTCCCATCATGTTTCTAATATGCACCTGACCTTGCTGGATACGGGGACACATATGAATGGTTCCCAAAAGCTCCCACTGTCTCACAGAGACGGCGGGTTCTGCAGAAATCCTACCATTCCTTACGGCCCAAATGGTATCTTCATGATGTCCCCTGAATCTGCTTCTCACGCAGAAACCAAGTGTCCCGCTGGAAGCATCCCTGGTCTGTAGCTGTGGGGTCCCTTACAGACATCACTGGTACAAAGTCCTGAGTAACCCACAGGTGGCACCCACGCTTCAGTCTTTGCCCTGTGCTCTCTGGCACCTACACACGGACTGGTCCATAGTAGGCTCTCAAGAAACACTTGTTAAATAATCACATCAGAAATCTTTTAGTGATTTCAAAAGGAGGATCCAGTTTTATTTTGCCTTTTCTGTCTCCCCTCCACTTTGCTTTTCTTGCTGCTTGATGATTTCAGCAAAATATATCTTTCATTCAGTTTTCTTCCACCTATCATTTTGTATATTGAGAAATATAGAGAAAAATTGATGGATTTAGAAGGAAGTAACTGAAAACCAAACTTGCAGCAGACTGTGTTCCTGTAGAACAAAGACAGACCCCTTCCCCAGGGCATCTCTTGCACAGGTGTGGCCCCTCCTGAGGCCTCCTTCCTCTCCAGAGGGAGGGGTGTGACATCCCACCCCACCTCCAGAGGTTAGGGTAGGGTAGGAGGCACTGGAGCGCTGGGGAATCCAGGTGTCCAGCCTACAGTGAAGGCATCGCCATATTGAGTTGGCTTTTATCTAAGACATCTGAGAGTTGCCTGAAAATGATTGATTGTGTTAGCACTGCTTTCAAGAAAGGCCACTTTGATGAGAGAAGAAAAAGGACACCCTTGAGAGAACATGTGCAGGCCCAGCGAAGCAAGTAAAGCTCAGCCTGGCTGTGCATGCCTCCTGCCTCCCGGCTCCTGGGCCAGACCCCAGCTCCCCACATCAGAGGATGCTGGGCTCCTCCTGGGTAGGTCAGAGCCTCTGGGGAAGGCAGGACTTTGTCGTGGACTCAGATCTCAACAACTTCACTCATCTCTGGGTACACTGTGGTCCCAGGACATCATGAAAACTTTGTTCTACTCCACCTTTCTTGGGGCTTGGAGCCGAGGGTGGGGATGAGGCTTTTGCTATGGGTTAGGGGTTCAGAAATTGAACTCAGAGGGCACCCAGCCTCAAGGGGAGCACAGCCTGGTGAAAGTGAATGTGTAAATCTGCTGGGACTTCCATAACAAGATGTCACTGGGTGCCTTAAACAACAGAAAATCATTTTCTCACAGTTCTGGAGGCTGGCAAGCCTAAGATCAAGGTGATAATCCCTTCTGTTTCTGGCCAGGGTGCTTCCTGGATTGCAGACAGCCACCAAGTCGCCTTCTCACTGTGTCCTCATGCGGCCTTTCTTTGGTGGGTTGTATGGGGGCAGGGGGAATGTTGCTCTATGGGGTCTCTTAACCCTATCATGAGAGCCCCAGCCTCATGAACTCATCTAACCCTAATTACATCCCAAAGGCCCCATCTCCAAATACCATCACATTGGAGGTTAGAGTTTTAACACATGAATTTTGGGGGGACACAAACATTTTATCCACAATAGTGAATATTTACTGACTTGGGTTGTACATTCTAACCAGTCACCTCTGCCTTAATGAGGGTGAATGGCATTGCCATGTAGTCAACCAATGGGACTGTTTGTTGATGATGTCATTCTCTGAGAGCTTCTCCGCTGGACTAGGAATGAGGTTTAGGATGCCCCACTCCTCTGACATGGAGACTAGTTTTCTTTTTTCTTTTTCTTTCACCAAGATTTAGCTTCTGTGTGTGGGTGCTCAGTCATTCAGTCATATCTGACTCTTTGTGACCCCATGGACAGCAACCCTCCGGGCTCCTCTGTCCATGGGATTCTCCAGGCAAGAATACTGGAGCAGGTTGCCATTTCCTTCTCCAAGGGATCTTCCCAACCAAGGGATCGAACACGCGTCTCCTGTATCTCCTGCATTGACAGGCAGATTTTTTACCACTGAGCCACTGGGGAAGCCCATTTAGCTTCTAGACACACCCAGAGGAAAACCAATTTGAAACAGCACTTATAACTGGCATAGACTGGACCTGGGTGTGTGTTGTGGGGTGGGGTGTCTCTGTGTTGCCCTAAAACCTCCCTTAAGAATTGTTGACTTGGTTCCTTACTAAATTCTTGCTAAACTTTGCGTTTTATCTCCATTTCGTCTCACCACTGCCTCTCACACCCAGACCTGATGACTTAAGAGCGATATTAGAACCAGCACAGTGTTTATCATAATTTCCTCAGCAAGTAGGGTTCTGAGAAGTACAGTGATAGCTAGTTATAGAGACTGAAGGCTCCAGGGAGCATTAATCATGGTGTCTGAGTGCATTTGTGGGAGCGCATTGTAAACTAATTGGCATGTGCGGAGCTCCCTCTGTTATTACCTTTAACTTACAATTTCACATACAACTTCTTTCACACCACTGCAGACACACTCAAAAATATGTCTCAGCTTTAAAATTTTTATACCGAAATAGGAAAAGAACAGAAATATTTCTGATGAGTGATAAATATATCTGCCTAATAGATCCCTTAGGTCATAGAAGACATTCAATAGCTGTTTTTGACTAAATAGATGAATACATTAAAAGTAAGTGTTTTTTTTAATCCCAGCTTGATCTACTGTAATTCATCTACTAACTTAGGTCAAGATATTGTCCTTTTCAAGTACAAAATAAACTAACAATGGAAGAAGGGGAAAAGAAAACCACTTAGCTAAGAGATATGACATTACTACCCGCAGAGGAGTTCTCGGAAGAAAACTTTATTACACCGAGGTACTTTTCCTCCAGTTCCTAGTGTGTTGAGAGTTTTTATCATGAAAGAATGTTGAATTTTGTCAAACACTTTTTCTGCACCTATTGAGGCAATCAAGTGATTTTTGTCCTTCATTTTGTTGATGTGATATTAATTGATCTCTGTGTCTTGAGCCATCATTCCTTTCAATGTGCTGTTGGATTTGGTTTGCTAGTATTTTGTTGAGGATTTTTGTGTCTACATTCATCAGGGATATTGACGCGTTGTTTTCTTTTCTTGTAGTGTCTCTGTCTGGCTCTGATATCAGGGTAATCCTGGCCTTATAAAATGAGTTTCAAAGTGTTCTTTCCTCTTCAGTATTTTGGAAGTTTTTGAGAAAGAGTGGTTTTAATTATTTTTTAAAGTGTTCAATAGAATTCACCAGTAAAGTCATCTGGTTCTGGGCCTTCAGTTAAACTTCTGTACTAGCGCTAGGCCTGGTCAGACTTTCTGTTTCTTCATGATTTAGTCTTGGTAAAATTTTATGTTTCTCAGAATCTGTCCATTCTATCCAGTGTGCTGACATATAACTGTTCACAGTTATATTTCTGTTGTATCATTTATGATGTCTCTTCTTTCATTTCTAATGTTTGAGTCTTCTCTTTTTTTCTTAATCTGGCTAAAGTTTTATAAATGTTTTAATCTTTTCAAAAAACCAACTCTGAGTTTTGTTGTTTTTTGGTTTTGTTTATTCCTTTTCTGCTGCTGCTGCTAAAAGTCGCTTCAGTCGTGTCCGACTCTGTGCAACCCCATAGACGGCAGCCCACCAGGCTCCCCCGTCCCTGGGATTCTCCAGGCAAGAACACTGGAGTGGGTTGCCATTTTGTGACTTTACAGGATTAGTTACTCTGGACATGTGGGATCTTCCCGGACCAGGGATCGAACCTGTGTCTCCTACGTTGCCAGGTGGACTTTTTACCACTGAGTCATCAGAGAAGTCCTGTTCTTCTTCTTCTTTTTTTAGTTCCTTGAGGTTTAAAGCTAAGCTGTTGATTTGAGATCTTTCTTCTCTTTAATGTAGGCATGAACATCCCTTTTAGTACTGTTTTCACTGAGTCTCATAAGTTTTGATATGTTGTATTTTCATTTTTATTTGTCATGAGGTATTTCCTAATTGCCTTCTTTATTTCTCTTTGACCCAATGGTTGTTCCAAAATGTGGTTTTCCCGCCCCCACACATATTCATGAATTACCCAATTTGCTTTCTGCTTTGATTTCTAGCTTCATTTCATTGTTATCCAAAAGATACTTAGTATAATTTCAGTCTTCCTAAATTTGTTAAGACTTGTTTTGTGGCCTAGATGGTCTATCCCAGAGAAAGATCCACGTGTGCTTGAGAAGAATGTATATTCTGTTGCTGTTGGGTTAAGTGTTCTATATTTGTCTGTTAGATTTATTTGATCTAGAGTGTTATTCAGATAGTATGTTTCCTTACTAATCTTCTGTCTGGATGTTCTATCCATTACCGAGAGTGAGGTGTTGAGGTTTCCTACCATTATCATGGCTTCCCTGGTGGCTCAGCTGGTAAAGAATCTACTTGCAATGCAGGAGACCCTGGGTTGATCCCCTGATTGGCAAGATCCCCTGGAGAAGGGAACAGCTACCCATTCCAGTTTTCTTGCCTGGAGAATTCCATGTACAGAGGAGCCCGTTGCTGTCTATTTCTCTCTTGTATTCTATATAACTTTATTTATATCTCTGTTCCAGGAATTATCACTCTCTGTCTTGTATTCTAGTCAGCTTCTACTCCAGAAGGACCAACATGAGCTGGACACTGTTGTGAGTGCAGGAAATCCTTCACAGTACAATATATATAAGATTTTCTGCCCTCAAGGAGTTTTCATTCAAGAAGGAGAGACTGAGAATAAATAATAGTTTTATAAATATACAAATGATACAGTATGTTGAAAGGTGTTAAGTGCTATGGACTTAAAAAAGGGAAATAATGCCAAGGATACATGTGCGTGTGTGGTGAGAATAGGGTGGGGGGAGTTGTTCATTGTAGTAATCAGTAAGGTGGTTAGGGGAAACTTTAGTGAAAGGTGACCTTCAAGCTAAGACCCAAAGGGAGCAAGGGAGTGAGCCAAGGAAGCCAAGGGAGATACCTGGAAGACAGCCGCACAGACAGAGGAACAACAGGAGTAAAGGCCTGAGGAGGAACATTCCCCCTCACGCCGCTTGCTCAGGGACTCGCAGCATCTGTCTGCCCTGCACCCACGACACCATCACTGCCAGGCTTCACAGCCTCACTATTTCTCACTAGACCTAATACAACGACATCCTAAGAGGCAGATCCTTCCTTCTGATGATACCAAGCTATGTGACATATACTTTTTCTTCCCTTGAGTTTTGCAATAGCTCCCCCTCTGGTTCTCCAATGCCTCTAGCCTTCACCCTCCTCTTCCCTCTTACATGTTGAGAACCCTTCAAGTGCTACCCTTGGCCTTCTTTACCACACTGTCTCCTTAAGTATTGTTGTTTCTTTTTATGGCTTGGCTATGATTTAAAATTACTTCTTGACCTCTGTCCTCTGAATGCTAGGTTTGTCTTTGAGTGGGTATCATATGCTGCTGCTGCTGCTGCTGCTAAGTCGCATCAGTCGTGTCCGACTCTGTGCGACTCAGCCCGCCAGGCTCCCCCATCCCTGGGATTCTCCAGGCAAGAACACTGGAGTGGGTTGCCATTTCTAGGCCTTTCAAAACTGAAGTGCCAAAACGCAACAGCCCTGCCCCCAGATTCCGCAGTGCGTCCGATGTTTTCTGCTTTGATTATAGCCTCCATTTCCTCATTTGACCTGAGAACCTTGGAATTCCCT
Source organism: Aepyceros melampus (assembly GCA_006408695.1). Classification (NCBI taxonomy): domain Eukaryota; kingdom Metazoa; phylum Chordata; class Mammalia; order Artiodactyla; family Bovidae; genus Aepyceros; species Aepyceros melampus. Next base: position 62,511 of record SJXQ01002360.1, read on the forward strand.
GTGGTTGCCTCCTCTCTTCCTCACCTTCTACTTCCAAACACTGGCCACTTCTTGTCTCTTTCCACTCTCATTTCTATAATCTTGTCCCAATGTGGGTGGGAACAATTGCTTACATGTTCTTATTGACCGGCTCACAGCCTCCAGTCTCTCCTCTTTGTAGCTTGGTCCGCAAACTCTGGGAAGCTTTGTTTATGCTCGGCTTACAATTCTGAACAAATCTCAGTGGCATTTGCCAGTGTCCCCATGGATCAAGGCCTCTTTGAACACTGATGCTTGTCATTTGATCTGCATTCCCTCCCAACTTCTCTGAAGGACAAAGTGATCAGCATCACCAGGGTTTCCTGGTTTACATCCAAGTTGATGTTAAGACATTGGCTCTCTCAAGAGATGGTTCATCCCCCAATGGCATCCCCATGGGCTCCAGAAGAGACTTCTCACATAAATGACAGAATCCCAGCCATGCCTCCGTGCTTTAGTACAATCAATTTGATTCAGGTCAAGCATACACTGAGTAAAAACAGCCTGCCTTCTTTCCTTAGCCGAGTTACAAGTTGAGAGCATTGATGATCCATTCTCTTTATTCCTGGAGGGCTGATATATAGCGAGAAAGAATCTAACATCAATAACTAGAGACACATTCAGTGATCTCTTATCTGATTGATCTTCCTCTCTTTTGCCGCCTGAAAAAGAGCACTGATGGGTCCCTTGTGAATAGTTTTCATTGGCCTCAGTCTCCCCATCACCTTTCATAACTGAGACCCCACGATCATCTCCATTTTGAAGGGGGAAACCAAGAGATGTATTCTATGCATCATCCTACTGAGACCCAGAAGGAAAAAAAATATGGAGATGGTAAGATCATTAGGAATTAGAATGCCAGGACTTGTCAGAAATTGACTCACTTATTATGAAGCTTTGCAATTCATCAAAGTTCAAAGAAATGAAGTCTGAAGCCAGTCCAAGCCCAGCTAGGTACTTCCAATTTCCTGGTTTCCCTGTCCTTTCCAGTAACATACGGGGAGTTTACCCTGGGTCTGAGGCCCTGTCCTAAGCATTGTGTGAAAGCTTCAGGTTATTAGATGTGACAGAATGTTCCCCTGAACCCTCGGCTGCAACTAGTTGGATAAAACTACTCTAAACCTAACTCCTAAATGAGATGACAGTCTTGCTGCCCTTCCTGAGATTGAAACACACAGATTAGCTTGAAGCATCTCTAGAAAGGGGAGAATTATTGATCCTAAATTGGGCCTTTTTTGCATCTTAAAAAATCAGAGATAGCCCCTTTGAAAAACCCTTTCTAGATATTTATCACCCACATCCATTGCTATTATTGCAACACAATGAACTGTTTCAGATGCCTTGAATTCCAGGAATCTGGTCTCTTGCCAGAGCTGCAGAATGATATGAATAATTTCTGGGCTCTGATACTCGGGATGGATGTGTTTCTGGGATTTTTTTTTTTTTTTTTTGCAGAAATATCACCAGAGTCTCTCTTTTAGAGGAGTCAGTGACTGCATGCTTTAAGGCAGGCTCCATGCCTCCTTTCAGGGTAAGCAACAGCAGAGCAGAGATTCCACTCAAGGCAACTCTTTTCATTTTTCCAAGTCTTGTTGGAAGAAAAATATATCAACATCCAGGGGCAAAGATGTGTGAAAGATAAGCCAGTGGTACGCGACAGTTTATTTCCCCTGATTTTAATGTACTTAGAATAATGTAGCAAATGTGAATCTTAGTCTGTAATCTTGGATGTGAAAGAAATATAACTCCCTTTGCTTTTCAGAACTCCAGCTCTATTTTGAGCACCCACACTGTAGTATCAGTCAATGCAGGAGTTGCACTGACATGGTGCCTGAGTTTGGGGGTCCACTGGTGGGAAGCCTTCACCAAGGCCCCTTTGGGCCTGAGGCTGTCTCATGCATAAGACTCTGCACTTGGCTGCAGGTGGCATGTCTACCTGGAGCTCCATACAGCCAATCCTCTCACATTGCTGGGGAACACACTTCCCTTTGGCACCCTGGATAGCTGGGCTGTGTACCTACTCGGACCCTCAGCCCCTCTTCCTGCCCCTTCCTTGTGGTTCTTCTGCTTTTCCTTTTGATGTTCAGTTGCTAAGTTGTGTCCACCCTGTGCAACCCCATGGACTGCAGCACACTAGGCTTCCTTGTCCTTCACTATCTCCCAGAATTTGTTCAAACTTATGTCCATTGAGTCAGTGATACTGTCCAACCACCTCACCCTCTGCTTTCCCTTTCTCCTCCTGCTCTCAATCTTTCCCAGCATCTAGGTCTTTTCCAGTGAGTCAGCTCTTTGCATTAAGTGGCCAAAGTATTGGAGCTTCAGCTTCAGCATCAGTCTTTCCAATGAATTTGTTGTTCAGTTGCTCAGTCGTGTCCAACTCTTTGCGACCCCATGGAATGCGGCACATCAGGCTTCCCTGTCCTTCATTATCTCCCAGAGCTTGCTCAAACTCATGTCCATCGAGTCAGTGATGCCATCCAACCATCTCATCCTCTGTCATCCCCTTCTCTTCTTGTCTTCAATCTTTCCCAGCATCAGGGTCTTTTCTAATGAGTCAGCTCTTTGCATCAGGTGGCCAAAGTATTGGAGCTTCAGTTTCAGCATCAGTCCTTCCAATGAATATTTGGGGTTGATTTCCTTTAGGATTGACTAGTTTGATCTCCTTGTTTTCCAAGGGACTCTCAAGACTCTTCTCCAACATCTCAGTTCAAACGCATCAATTCTTCAGCTCTCAGCCTTCTTTATGGTCTAACTCTCACATCCACACATGACTACTGGAAAAACTATAGCTTTAACCATGAGGACCTTTGTTGGAAAAGTAATGTCTCTGCTTTTTAATATGCTGTCTAGCTTTGTCATAGCTTTTCTTTCAAGGAGCAAGCATCCTTTAATTTCATGGCTGCAGTCACCATCTGCAGTGATTTTGGAGCCCAAGAAAATAGTCTGTCACTGTTCCCAGTTTTCCCTTGTCTATGTTTTCCTTTCCCCCTCAAGCTCAGGGAGGATCTCCTTCAGTTCTGGGAGAAATCCTCCTTCTTTTATGCTTCTGCCTGCCAGGCCACTCTGCCCCCACCAGGACCCTCCTGCTTGCCCAGCTTGCTCCAGGCCTTTGCACATGTTACTGTTCTTGAACACTGCAAAAACACATGTACCTCAGGGCCTTTGCATCTGCTGTCATTACCCCTAGGAGTGACCTTCCCTTCAGAAATCCATGTGGCTCAATCCAGTGTCATCTGCTTCTCCAAGAGGCCTCTCTGACCATGAAAATACACTCTTTCACCCCAAGACTCAGATTTACTTAATGCCCTCACCCTGCCTTATTTACTTCCATAGAAATTAGCATCATCTGACATGTGATATATTTTTTTGCCTATTTATTTCTTACCCCTCCCCATTAGAATATGAGCTCCACAATGGCAAGAGTGTTCTGTTTTATCCCATCAGCATAAAACCACACTGGGCACATGGTATTATAGTCAATAACTATTTGAGGAATAAAGGAATGAATGGCTTGAGGGTGCCTAGCTTGTTACAGACCCTGGGCGAGTCGCCAGCCTTCGTTCAGCTGGATGACAGAGCCAAGAGTGGGCAAGGAACCACCCTGCATTTGGCTGGCTGGGTGACCGAGGCTCAGAAATCAAGGAGGCCAAGGGCAGGGGGAAAGTGTATCTGGAGCACTAGGACCGAGACAGGGAGCCCTGTGGCCTCCAGGTGAGGCCTCCAGATCTTGGCTGGGACTTGGAGGCCAAGCACACAAGGGTGAGTGAAGGCCACCCTGAGGAATGTGGGCACAGCATGGAGGCCAGACCCCCTGCCTCCAGCTAGAGCTTGACTGTCTTCTGGTCCACATTTGTAGTGAGAGTATGGGAGATGATCACTCAGAACTTTATAAAGGATGCTTTCTAAGTAAGCCCCTTCCACATATGTGTTGTCAGGCACTATTTGGGTGCTGTGGACATAGCAGGAGAAGAAGCAGATAAAAGGTCTGCTCTCTGGGAACTTCTGTCCTAGTGGAAGGAGACAGGCAATAAGCTCAGTGAGGAGTGTGTTAGGATATGAGAGCAAAGGAGAAGAAATATAGCACAGAAGGAACTAGAAATTATGTGGGGATTAGAGGATAGGGCAGCGCTCACAGGCACCACTGGGAGGGCTTGAGGGAAGAACAACAGTGAGGTACAGGGGTTACAGGCGAGGCTGGAGGGTGTGTGGTAGGGGTGGGGCCTGGAGTTTGCTGGGAGTTGAGCATGGCCAGCCTGGAGTGTATGAATGGATCAACAGCAAAGATCAGTGTAGCTTATTATAGGCCCAACACTGCTCTGAGCACTCATGACATGTTAGTGAGTAAAATAAGCAAGAACCCTTGCTTTAGTGGAGCCTGGCTTTCAGATCATAAACCATCAGCATAATAGATGATTACATAGGGTGTTGGAAAGTGATAAGTGCTGAGGTAGGAGCACTGGGGAGGGCATCAGAAATGAGGTGGTCAAGGTGTGTGTGTTGGGGGGCATCAGAGTCATCAGAATAAAGAAGTGGAGTCAGAGCTCCAGGTGTCGGATACACTTGCCAGGGGCTCATGTGTAGGCAGTCAGCGCTGAGTCCTGGGTGTTCAAACCTGGGTGAGCAGCGTCAGGTGCATGAAGCGGCTGCAAAGACGAGGACCCAGAATTTCTGCTGGAAGTCACTGCAGTTTTGTCCAAGGTGGACAAGCCAGATGGGAGTCCTATTGAGTGGGAATAGGAAGGGAGAAATGGAGACAGCAGGATCAACCCTTCTTTCAAGTAACTTTTCTGTAAAGGAAAGGAGAAAAATGGGGTGATAGTCGGTAGGGCAAGTGGACTGAGACAAGTGTTTTTTATCCTCTCCAACGAGAGTAATTAGAACCCTTTTTTGTGCTGATGGGAATGATCCAGAATACCAATGGTGCAGGAGACAGAGGGGAAAAATGCTGAACAGCAGGCAGATTGGGTAGGCAAAAAGGGATGGGATCCAGCACGCATGTGAAGGGCTGACCCCGGGGAGGAGCCAGGGACGCAAAGGAAGCCTGAGGGGACGGGTGCGTATGCAGGTAAGTGCATGCATGTGTGCTGGGATCTGATGGAGCCTGTTTCCGTTTGTCTGTTCATTTTTAATTTTTGGTTGTGCTGTGTCTTCATTGCTGTGAGGGCTTTCCTCAGTTGTGAGGGTTACTCTGTGGTTGCGGTGCACAGGCTTCCCATTGTGGAGGCTCCTCTTGTTGTGGAGAATGGGCTTGAGAGTATGTGGGATTCAGAAGTTGGGGCACATAGGCTCAGGAGTTGCGGCTCCCAGGTTCCAGAGCACTGGCTCAATAGCTGTGGCGCACAGGCTTAGCTGCTCCATGTCACATGGGATCTTCCTTGACCAAAGATCAAACCCGTGTCTCCTGCATTGGCAGGCGGAATCTTTACTGCTGAGCCACCAGGGAAGCCCCAGTGGAGCCTGTTTTAAGGGTTTCCATTTTCTTGATAACTCAGAAGCAAGATCCTCATCTGAGAATGGACATTGGGAAGAAGCATTGGAGATTTTCAGAGAAAAGAGGAAGTGTGAAATGGACTTGGAAAGTGGGAGATGAGAATGGCTGCCAGGAAGCACTGAGAACTTATTTGTGGTTTGTGGTCATGAATTTCAAGTCAGACCACTCAGCACAGTGGTGTGGTTTGTCGCCAGCCACATTTTCATGTGAGTTCCTGCAGGGGTGGGTGGAAAGTCAGTTTGAATCAGGGATGTACTTTTGCCAAGAAAGAACAGCAGCAACAAAGAGAGAGTTGGGGTTTAAAGGAGGAAGTGGTTACAATTCACTGTGGAATTTAAGCCAGATATGAAGGAAAATGAGGCATGAAAGGGTCAAGGGCAGTGAAAATGTGTTAGGACCAATGGATTGTAAGTCCAAGAGTTAGAGCTGGAGTACAGTGAAGATAAACCGGAAAGACTGGAGTTTGAAATGGAGATTTTGCAGGGGCTCCAGGTATGACTGAGGACAAAATCAAGGGTACAACCATGATTGCGAGTGGCTTAAATATGATCGAAGACAAGACGATTGAAATGGAGGGGAAGGAAGTGAGACACCAGTAGACTGGAAGGATTCTTTATGATTGATATTCAAATCCCAAGATTTATGTGCTGGGGAGAATGATAATGTGTGCAAGGAGTTGAATTTTATTTTATATTTTATATCTCTATAGAAATAAAAGGTATAGAGAAAAACTGGGCATCTAAACAAGTCTTTTTATAACTTAGTGGAGAGCCTCTGTTCTTTGTCTTTTTGAGGGACATGCAGGAGTTTGGGTTTTTTGGGGTTTTTTTTGTAATTTATTCAACTGCCCAGCTGTTCTTATTATTTCCAACATTATACATGAGTTGAACTGGTCTTTCCTGGGAAAAGGTATGGCAGAACTTTGCAGGTGAATATGGCTTCGTAAGGGGCTTCCCAGGTGGCTCAGCAGGTAAAGAATCTGCCTGCCGTGCAGGAAACACAGAAGATACAGGTTTGATCCTTGGGTCTGGAAGATCTGTAGCAGGGCATGGCGACCTACTCCAGTATTCTTGCCTGGAGAATCCCATGAGCAGAGGAGCTGGCTGGCTGCAGTCCACGGGGTCGCAAAGTGTCAGGTGTAACTGAAGCAACTGAGCACATACATAGGCACTTGTCTTTGTAACAGGAGTATCTTGGCCGTGAGGAACTTGACTCTTTGCTATCTTTCTCACTTTTTCTCTAAGGAAGAAATTGCTTGGTAGACAATTGATTATTCCTAGAAATAACCTTAACAAGAAATGTGTGAGATTTATCTAGAGTGATAACAACATTTCTGTGTGCTTGCATGCTAAGTTGCTTCAGTTGTATCCAATTCTTTCTGACCCTGTGGACTGTAGCCCACCAAGCTCCTTTGTCCATGAGATTCTCCAGGCAAGAATACTGGAGTGGGTTGCCATGCCCTCCTTCTGGGGATCTTCCAAACCCAGGGAGTCTTTTACGTCTGGTGCATTGGTAGGTGGGTTTTTTTTTTTTTTTACCACTAGTACCACCAAAAGCCTTTCTTAAAAAATGTAAAAGAAAGACCAAATAAAAGGGAAGCAATTTTGTTCCTGAATGGGAAATTTTAATATTATGAAGATGTCACCTCTCCCCAAATTAAATGTCAATTTCAATGAGATTCCAATGAACATATCTAAGAGATTGTTTTGAAGCTCAACAAGTTGATCTGAAGTTCATCTGAAAGAGTAAATATGTGAAAATAGCCCCACAAACTTGTTGAAAATAAATAAGGAGGTAAGATTGGAACTACTGGATATCAAAGCAAGCTGTTAAGTTATAATAAATGAAAGAGCTAGTGCAAAGGAGAGACAAATAGATCGATGCCAGACATGTACCTAGGGAAAGTGGTATCTGATAAAACAAGTGTTTCAAATTAGTGGGAGAACAGTCTAACAAATAATTGTTAACTGTTTATTAGGGGGGAAATTAAGTCCTTAAATCACAGTATACATAAAAATAAATTCAAAATAAAGATCTAAATATTTTTAAGTATATACAAGAAGAAAATACAAAAGACCATCTTAATAAAATAAGGGTGAAGAAAAGTCTTTTGCAAAAGCAGAACTCTAAAGACAGAAGTCCAGAAAAGATTAATGGACAGATTTGGCAGCAAAACTTGAGGAATAGTCTGTGCAGTAAAAAGATTAAAGTGTAAGAATTTTCAGGGTAGGCAAAATGTACTTATTTGTGGTTTTGTTTATTAATAACTACAGTGTCCAAAAGAGGATCTGGGGACAGTTGCAGCAGTGAATATAGAATAGAATAAAAGACAAAACATGTGCACATGGATGAACAAAGGTGATGGAAAAATATATAGGGGGACAAAAAAATCAGTGAGCAAAATACACTCCATAATACCCTAGACAATTTTTAGAAATGAATAGCCTATTTTTCTTTGAGTTTCCTAAAAGCCAGAAAAAAAGAAGGAAACCACATCCACTGGCCACTTGGTAGGGTGTATAAGATATCAATTAAGGTGTTTAAGACACATACAGATTTCTGATACTGACACAGGAAAGAAGTGTCTCTCTTGTAGGTTCCTTCTGTCTCTGGAAATAAAAGTGATAAATTAATCTAATTCAAAGTGACAAATTATTTGTTAAATTTAATGTAGCCACGTATGGGGACAGATGGTTACTAGACTTATGGTGATCATTTCATAATATATGCAAATGTCGAATCATTCTTAGTACACCTGAAACTGACATAATATTGTATATCAGCTGTACTTCCAAAAAAATGTCATGTAGCCACATAATGTAGCCGCATAATGTCAGACAAGCCTTCATTGCTATTTCCCAGATACTGGCAGGCCTCCACCTCGTGTATCCACTCAGCTCCTTTACCTGTTTGACAAATCCAACCACACCAAGCATTTAGTGATTTTTGTCGATAATACTGAGATTTGAGGGGTCACTGGGAAGGGTAACACACTCAGGGTCTTGCCGCTCTGTTGCCCACTGTCCATACTCCCTCCTCCTACTCTTTCTCAGCCCCATCATCCCCTCTGCCAGCCAACTCCACCCACACATCTTCATCAGCAACTATTTTCTCTCCCTCTGGCCCTGGCACCAGCTGGTGGGCACCCTACCCTTGAAGCCAGCCATTTACCCAAAGTGGGGCGGTGTAGCATTTCCCCATGACACTCTGGCCACTCTCCTTCTTGGACATCAGGATTAGGGAGCCATTGCTCCTTCTTCCCCACTCCTTCCAACCTCCATCTGATGGGGGGGATTCTGTCCATGTCAGGCAGGCCCCTGCCTCTCCTTCCAGGCTGGCCAGTGTGGTTTGGAGGTCTCCTGACTGAGGGGGTTCATCAGCCCAGGCACCTCCTTTCAGCTAGCTTTCAGCTCTGGCACTGGCTTTATAAATAAGTTTCTTATTTTAATTATGAACCTACACAGTGGAATGAGATGATTAAATGAAGAGAAATCTGAAATCACTTCTGATCTGAGTGAAGTAAACAAGTGCCTGTGTCTAAGACTGTTCTGCAAATAGAACATAAGCATGACATAAAGGACAGTTTTCGGGTCCCACTCCCCCGAGCTGCTGTTGTGCTCCATATCTGTAGATGTTTGCTTTTTTCGCTCTTTGCTCGAGTTACAAGGATCCTGACAAGTGCCTGCTTCTCTATGGTGATGATCAGGTAGGTGTGGAGGGCAGGAGGGGGCATGAGGGGGCAGTCGTCACTGATTCAGGGCCCAGAAGACACGTGTTGTCCTTTCAGGGAGGAGCAAAGGGGAGGGAAGCGGGTGGGAGAATCTGTTTCTGGAAGGTGAGGCACAAGTAGAGGAAAGGGAAGAGGAAATACAGCGTTATGGCAAATGCATAAAATTCTGACAAGTAACATGTCTGAGTGCTGGCCTCTGCCTGGTGCTGTGCTTGCGTCTTCAGTCCTCACACCACCGCCATCTGGCGATGCTCTTTCTGCCATCTGTGATAAGGGGGACACTGAGGCACAGAGCAGTCACTTGGTCTCTCCAGGTTGTGTGCTGCTAGGAGGCGACTCAGCTGGGATTTGAACCCAAGCGGTCTAATCCCAGCCAGCATTTAACCACTGTGCTTTACTGGCTTTCAAGTAAAACGAAAGGGATGTTCCAGGTAAATGTGTGAAGAAAGAGGGCTGAGAAGGAAGGAATCACTCGGAAAGCTTTAAAGTCAGAGCACAGCGGGAAACACACGTCTGGTTTAACTCCCATTAGTCAGGGGAGGCTCCTGTTAATCAGGGCCAAGGGGAAGGGTGCAGGAGGGAGGAAAACTTTCTCTGGATTTTGCTTCACAATTAGATATAAGGTTTAAATGCAAATTCAAGTGGGAGAGGAGACCAAGTGATGTAAACACAACCAAGGTGGATGGTGTGATGTCCTAGAATCTTTTTGAAGAGCATGTTGGAACAGGACAAAGGCGACCTTCAGGAGGGTGCCAGATACTTGGATCGGGGGTGGGACTGAGGAAGAAGGGAGAGGGACCCTGGCCAACTCTGAAATCCAGCTGGTTTCAATTTCAAACTCTGCCTATATGTGGCCTTTCTATTTTCCCTAGAGCCTTTGAAGGCAGATTTTTTTAAAGACCTGAGCACCCAAGAGAGGGCAGGTGGGTGATTCTACAGAGCCCTGCAGTCCAGGGCCCGGCACGCTGGGAGCAGGGACTCTGCACTCACTGCCCAACTCCAGGGGGCGCCATTCACACAGACTGCAGCATGCATGGTCTGGATCCCTGGATATGCCCTGCGCAGCCTCCAAGGCCTGGAATTCCCCCCAGCGGACACTGGCACAGGGATGGGATGGGAGAGGGAACCCCACCCCACCCGCACCCTCATGATGCGTATCCGCACCCTGGTGGTCACCAGCCCCAGGCGATTGTTAAATTCAGCTCCCCGGCTCGCTCTGACCATCGCGCTGCAGTCCTGGGTGCGGTCCAGCCCAGTGACTGGCAGCAGTCCAACAGAAGCCAGGGAGGCAAAGCCAGGGCCCCATCCAGGCAACACTGCCTATTCATTATAATGCAAGTTCATTGGTAAAAATGCAAATGATCCCTTTCACTTCATCCTCCTGACAGACTGTGCTGGTAGCAATAACGGGCTGCTCCTTGCACCTGTCATCACTGCGGCAATGCTCACTTTGTGTAAAAGGCCTGCCACACTTCAGGTGTATATATAGCAACCGTCATTAAAGCTGCCTGGGGGAAACCCGATCCTTCACTGCCCTCTAGTGGACTGGAAGTGAATGACCCCATAGACTGTTCCTTTGATTTAGGTTCCAAGCAAATCAGAGTTGAATTTTGTTTCAGGAATAGATTGCAGAGTATGCTGCTTTAATCCTTGTAGCTCGTGGTTATGGTTCTTAATTAACAGCACTTTCATAAGATAAAGTGTCAATCATGAGTGGCTCTTTGTGGAACTATATTTGAATGTTTAAAAGTCTGGACATTTTTAAACAGTATTGAGCCTTCAGGGGATGTTCATTTAAAAAAAAAAAACAAGAAACGAATTTTCTTTAAGCTGATAAAAAGCTAACAGTAAGATATCATTAAGGAGCTCACCTTGCCATCTCACAAAATTATGAGTTGTGCCCGAGAGAGAAATTAGTTTATATATGAAGCAGATGCACTGACTCTGGCTATTTTATCACTTCAGATCCCCTAAGCACCCTTTGTCGGCTTTCAAGGTCTTCACATTTTCCCTACTTCTTGATGGGCAAGTATCCTTGGAATCAGGGACACAGTCAGCATAAAGGAAGCTACTGAGACAAAGAAAGGGAAATCTGGTTTATCATTGTCATACCACAAAGGCTGTCTTGATGAGTAACTGACTATTGGGCTTCTTTCTTTGCTACATCTCGTCTAGGATCACGCACTTAAAGATCATTTAGAAATACTCATCAGTGTTGCATTCAGCATACTAAGAAACATGGTTTTTTAAATTTCTTTAATTGAAGTATAGTTGATGTACTCTGCTGTGCCTCTCTCTGCTGTACAGCAAAGTGACTCAGTTATACACATATAGGCATTCTTATTTTCATATTTCCTTTCCACTATGGTTTATCACAGGTACTGAATATAGCTCTCTGTTGTATACAGTGGGACCTTGTTGTTTATCCATCCTATATGTACTAATTTACATTTGCTAATCCCAGACTTCCAATCCTTCCCTCCCCTCCCCACCTCCCACTTGGCAACTACACAACTGTTCTCTGTGTCTGTGAGTCTGAAGAAACTTGTTTCTTAAGGAGGTGAATAATCTACTTTTATACCCTTTCTGAGCTATTTAAGTATTGTAAGGACTTGAACAGATTGGCGACTCTCTTGAAGTTCAGTGAAATCATTTCTCTGAAATTTTGGCATACCTACTACTAGAATATCATAGGTACTAGAATAGCTCCCTTTCCATAACCTGCACTCTTGCCACAAAGACCTCCATTAATAAAGTCTAGGCCAGTCATGTCCAAAGCCGTCTCTTCTAGGTACAGGTTAGCTTTTCATCTGTGCATCTAAAACAGTACTAGTCACATGCCATCCTTGGGAGAACTGAAAATAATAGTCCCTTGAATCATTTTCTGTGCTTATTGGTACAAATGAGGAAACTGGGCAGTTACCTCAGATGGTTGCCTAAGAAGTGGTATCTGGGTGAGATTAATATGGGGGTAGTGATAAATTCCCCCCTAGGACAGCCCTGTTCATTTAGCTTATTTATTTTCGACTCACTCTAGGGTAGACATGGTCCTGATGACAGGAAATCTCTAAGAGAGAAAAGCGCTGGTAAGGAAGCTTTGGTGTGAGACACAGAGCAGAACTCAAAATTTTCCCCGTCTGTGTAGATCAGAATCCACAGTAAGTGAAGCGCTTCTGAGTTCTTCCTAAGCAGACTGTAGTTTTCCTGAGAATGTCACAGGAAGAGCTGCTGGTGATTCATCAGGTTAAACTTTTCCTCCTTAGTCAGAAAAAAACAGCTATCCAGTGTGGAAGCCCAGAGGGTTCTGGGACCCAGAGGGAGGGGGTGAGGGGAAGCAGGCTTGTTTACTGACTGCTCAGTACGTTCCAACCATGAAACCTGAATGGCTGCTGAAGAACATAGTGAAAGCCTCAACCCATGGAAACTTTCAGTCCGATAATAAAAATTAAATAGGCTTGGGGTAGAACTTACCAGAGAGAAATAGGTCAGTAGAGCTGATTCCTTAGGTCCTCATACCAGTCCAATGAAGCTCTGTGGCTGCCTCTTTTATTAAAGCTGGGCAAGATGCCCGTCAAGCGGTTCCATTTGATTTTGGCTGACCTAGTTTAAATCAGTCAACATATCTTGTGGACTCAGAGGTCACAGAACAAGGTGGTCATCTGGTCTACCTCCCAGCCTACTCAGCTAATATCTTTGATATATCATCTCTAAAGATGTGCTTGAGCCAGGACTGAATTAAGTGCTAGAGGCAGGGAGATGGGAAAACAGAGTGGGGTCATAGGTGAAAGCTAAGAATACTCTTTCATTCACGTTGGAAATTTGACAACCTAATTAGAAAATCCAAAGTAAAATACATTGGAAATGATCATGAAGTACTTTGGCCACCTGATAGGAAGAGTCAACTCATTGGTAAAGACCCTGATGCTGGGGAAGGTGGAGGGCAGGAGGAAGAGGGGACAACAGAGGATGAGATTGTTGGATGGCATCACCAACTCAATGGACATGAACTTGGGCAAACTCCAGAAGACAGTGAGGGGCAGAGAGGCCTGGCATGCTATGGTCCATGGGGTCACAAAGAGTCACATATGACTTGGCGACTGAAAAACAACAAAAAAGAAGGCATGTGGACTCAACCAGTATTTCTGCTCTCTGCCCTTATCCTGGTGCTTCCTCCTGTGATGATCACCTGCCTCCCTGCACGGAGGAGGTGGGTGCAGTGGTACAGCAGGTGGAAGTGCACAGCGAGAGCCCCCACCTCTGGCTGGCTGTCGTTCAGCCTAGAAGCTGGCTGTCCTCGGGGCTGCACACACGCCCTGCTAACGCATCTTCTCCAGCTGGCCTCTGGCCAAGCTGCCTCATTGGTGATACCAAGCAGGTTTTATGTACGAGTTTCAAAGCTGCTGTTGCTGCAGTAAGTGTAACCTGGCCTTTCATGTCTCAGTCTAGACAGATGCAGGATTGAATAAAGGCTTCCTCCAAGCCCCGTGTCACGTTGGCCATCTGGAATGTAGCCGACCACTCATTTAGCAAATTGCTCTGTTTAAATGCAGCTGCTGTGTCTCAGTGTTTCTGCTGCTGACACAGATCGCATGATTCCTCTGCCTTCATTTGTCTAGCCGTTCCTCTCAATCTGCCTGGGAACTTAAAGAGCCTGTTAATGTATGACAAGGCACTTGACCTGCAAGATTTCCAAGCCCGGGAGGAGCATTACTTGTTGTGCTGGGCCATCCTTTCCTCAAAAGCAAGGGCACCTTGCCTGTGCTCCTTGTCTTAATGAAAGCCACCTTTATAAAGAATCCCATTAAGCTCCACAGGGCCCAGCTATCCAACAATGTAAATATTACCCTTTAGAAATGCATCCCCGAGGCCCGGTGCAGGCAGCTGGCCCAGAAGCAAGTCGGGAGGTGACCTCAGACCTCAGATCTCTATGGACAGAAGGGTGTTGTTTGTCAGCCTGCTGCCTCTCCTTTTGGAAAGAGGGATTACAATCATTAGCAGATAATGTCAACAAAGCCCCTGAGATGATCTGAATAAGAGTTGGAAGCAAAATGATTTCAGACTAGCAATGAGCGCTGAGTGCTCAGGTTTGGGTTTTCTTTAATACCTGGATTTTTTTTCCAAAGGAAAAATAAAAAAGGGGACCACCAAACTAAGTGGTTTGTTGTCAGTATGTCACTGGTCACTGTAACCTGGCCTTTATTGTCATCTGCTATTTATCAAGCAAATAATCCTGGTGTGACCACTGCTTTCTTCAGCTGCTTAACTCAGTTGGGGTCACAGTGTCTTTAAGTTTAGAAGTTGCGAGCCAAAAGAAGTGAGTGTTTATTTAATAAATACATGCTCCACCTTGAGCTAGGCTCACTGGAAAAGAAAAAAATTGTACAATAAATGATCTTTTCCATTGAATCCTTTGGGAGATGAAACAAATACAGAGTATTTAGCACAGGACAGTTGAGAGGTATGTGGGCTTCGGGATCAGACTTTGTGGGTTCAAATCCCAGATGCAGTATTAGGCAAATTCACCTTCTGAACTTCAGTTTTCTCATGTGAAAACCTATGTGGGCATTTATCTCTTGGGGTTATTTTTAGGAGAGATTGAATCAATTTTGCACAGTGTAAAAATCAACAAACCTTACTTATGGTAGTTAAAGGATATATGTTATTGACTATGTATACTAGAGACATTCAGAGGGAATAAAGAGCATTTTGGCCTGGGGGAAGTGAGGCAATCCTAATAGATTAGCTAGATCCTGAAGGAAATATAAACTCTGGGTAGAGAGAGGGATCTAATGTGAACACATCATAGAGATAAGGGCAGAGTAAGAGCTGGGACAGCTGGTGGCCCAGAGGGAAGAGCTCCCATTTGGGGATGTCGAGGTGGAAATGCGGAATGAATGAGGGGCCACATTTTGGAGGATCTTGAAATTAAGTGAAAGGGTTTTTACCTAGTCTAACTGGTGGCAGGGAACCTTCATGGTAATCTTAGCAGGAAAGTGGCAGAGAGACAGTCATGGGTTAGAAACACTCGCCTGGTGCCAGGAAATCAGTGGTTAACTGGATAAGTCAGGACTGGGGAGACAGGGTCCAAGCTTTGTTTGGCCCAACAGACAAGAGTTAAGTGGAAGTGGCCCCAGGGTGGATGGGGTGGAATAATGCTGGTGCTCTCTTCCCACAAGACACCCTGATGCCTAGGTAACACCAGGAGGGAGAGGGGGGCTGGAAATGGCAAGAAAACCACTTTTATGGAGCACGATTTCTGTGTTGGGCTTCCTCGGTCCTTCTCACTTTATCCAGTTCCCAGCATAGGTCCTCAGGGCACCAAGGACCTGAACTGTGTTCCAGCCGTCCGTGTGGTTTATACACGTGGAGAGCGTGACGTCCTGCACACTCAGGGTCGTGTGGGAAACTGTGATCCCAGCTCAGGGTTTGGGGTAGAGAGGCAGAGGTGCACACCACTGGCTTAGGAAGACAGCTCGGCTGTGATGCTCCTGAAGCATGAGAGAGTAACAGAGGGAGGGCGTGGGATAGTACTTTGGAAGAAAAGAGCAGAAGGCCAAGATCCCAACCTTAGGGACACAAGGAGCTGAGAGGGCCTAGTAACCAGCAGCAAACAGGGGAGGAGGGGTGCCCAGGAGGAAAGAGCTGCTTAGTAGCCACACGTCCAGGGAGCTCAGGGAAGGCGAGAGACCAAGACAGTTCAATTCAATGTGTTAGAAAGGGACCCTGTAGTGAGAAAAAGGTCAGCAGAGGAGCAGGAAAGCAAGCCAGAGTGCAGGACTTTGAGGAGGGAGCATGAAGGAAAACAGTGACACAGGAACCAAGAGGAGAGACGTGGAGAGAGGGCAAGAGGATACCGTGATTTCCGGAAATAAAGTGAGTTTCTAAATCATACTATAACTGCAGGGGAAAGTGACAGAACCCAGCGACAGTAATGCAATTCTCATTAATAGATTATGTGCTAGAAAAATCTTATAGAAGACATGTGACACAGAATTTTTGGTGTATGTCATACTAAGGTTAAAAATAAGAGAGAGAAAAAACAGCATACTGGGATTCTTTTTGTATCCAGACTGAGCAAGAAAATGATGTTAGCTACTGTGAACTTCACAGACTGTGATCTAAGACCACAGCCTGATCAGACCCTGATCTACCTGAGCTCAGAGACCACATGAAATGTAATAAGTCCAGAGCTGTGCCTCTCAGGACTTCTCTTACCCTGGGCATGCCGTTTACGCTCTTCCTGCCTCAGTCTTCTCATCTGTAAAATGGCAGTAATAAAATCACCCATCCTAAAGGATCATGTTGAATATTTAATGGATAAGGCATGCAAAGCAGCTAGGTAGAGAAGTGTGTGTGTGCGTGCACACTCAGTCATGTCTGACTCTTTGCTATCCCATGAACTGTAGCCCACAGGCTCCTCTGTCCATGGGATCCTCCAGGTAAGAATACTAGAGTGGATTGCCATTTCCTACCCCAGGGTATCTTCCCAACCCAGGGATCGAACCTGAGTCTCCTGAGTCTCCTACACTGGCAGGCGGGTTCTTTACCACTGAGCCACCTAGCTGGAGCAGTGCCTAGTGCTTGTTCAAGGAGATATTTAGTCGTGGAACACCAGAACACCATCAACAGACTACCAGTGTTGATTTCATAGGAAAGACAGCAAGTTCTGCCGTTCTGCGTGCCTGGATGGTGTTCCCGTGTTTTCCTCTGTGTCAGAGGCTGCACCCGGTGCAGGTCGCTATGACAAGCGCCCCACAGTGACCAAGGTCCTCCAAGCACACTGTCAGGCGCAATAGGGAGGGAGCTCCCTGTGACCCCAGTCTGAGCATTTGGACAGGGGAGTCTTGTCCAAGCTCACGCCTCACTCAAGGTTACGCAGCTCCACTTGCTGGATATGAAAGCCCATCTGTTTGGGGGGAAACAGAGATGCCTGAACACTATCCACTCCCTCTTAAGTGGAAAAAGATCACTTGTTTCTGCTGAGAGAACCACAAGCTTTTAGTGTGGGGGAAATAAATGGAATGTGTTGGCTTTTTACTTCTGAAGGGAATTTATTTTTTCTTCTCTTTTTTAAACTGTGTTGCAGGGATATGTGAGCATTCTGTTTTTGGCTTCTGTCGGTGAACTATTAAGGTAAATATTGACGTTTAAGTCTAATTTCTAAATGAAGGGGAATAACACATTTTTTTTAAAGCAAGGACATCATAATCTCTTTTGTAACTGTTGCCATGGGGTAAGAGAATAAACCCAGAAAAATGCTCTTAAGATATCTTAGGGTTTGGCTTTGCTTTTTCTTCTTTCTAATTTTCTCTTTCCCACCCCCTGCTGTACTCATTTGTCTACTCTTCTCCAACGTTCCCCTCTCGTGGATACCACTATGGACCTCCAAAGTGGGGACATTTATTCATTCATTAAGAAATGTTTCCTGAGGAGATATCAGATTATTCTGCTGGGTTCAGAGGACAGAGCAGTGAAACCAAACCTAGTCATGGAAAAAAGGCAGGATGGGCATTTTAACTAAACATAAAGTCTTCAGAGAGGACGGCGCCTGCCACCCGGCAGGAGCTCAAGATCGGGCTTCAAGAGAGGAGAGTGGGGTGGTGAGACACACCATCCCCTGCTTGGCCATTGCCAGAGCCCACGGTGCCTCAGTGTCTTCATCCATAACCCAGATGGCACTGCCTGCACCCTCCTCTCTGAGGTCATTCAGGAATATCCAGAAGGAGAACAGGAAAGTTAATCACCAGGCTGGTCTGACTGAGGTCACACCCTAGGTTCCTCACGAGGAGGAGGTCGCACCCCAGGTCCCTCTCAGCGGGGAGGCCACACCCCAGGTTCATCTCAGGGGGAAGGTCAGACCATACCCTTAATCACTCAAGGAAGACGTCACTCTAGATCAACTGTGCTACCACTGCTGGTGGCTGAGCACCTTGAGAAAGTACCTCCGCTCAGCCTGTCACAGTGACACTGGGGACGGAGGAGCTTGGAGGTGAGAAGAGTCCGGGTGGAACATTTAGGGGTCGTCACACTCTCAGGTGCGGTGAATCCAGAGGCAGAGCAGGCGCGCAGAGATCTGCAGACGTCCCCGACGCCAGCAGGCCCTCCACCAACACTGTCCCACAGACAGACATTCTAGGGGACCCCGACACCTTCCCCCAGCTCCCCCAGACCTTCAGAGACACCCCATAGATGGTCTATAGATATCAGTACTCACGCTCACATTTTGCCACACATTTCTGCTGTCACCACACAGAGACTTTGTAGACACCCACACATATTCCACAAACACTCCAAAATATACCCCCAAACCCATGTCAGCAGCCCTCCACACGTCTCCCACAGATTGCCCACAGTCTCTAATTTCATCCCACAATCTCCCAGATAGCCACTCAGGAATTCCCTAGAAAGCCCCCTGCCCTCTACACTCGACAGGCCCAGCACCGTCACCTCCAATACCTCTCACAGGCCAGACCACACGTGGCAGCCTGCCCAGACCCCCTGCTCATGAACAGCCACACACCCAGACCTGAGGCACACGCACACACAGCCTTGTCCACATACACACACAGGCACAGCTCAGACACACAGGCATGTCCACCCCTCTCCCTGCACTACCCCACCAGCTGCACAGACACACTCTCAGGCTCACCTCACAGAACCACTCCCCCAGACCCATGAACACGGAAGCTCACAGGCCCAGCAAACACAAAGACACAGACACCTCAGCTTCATGTCTTCCGTTTGTCATTTCAAGCGGTCTTCCAGTTGTCATCCTGAAAAATCAATAACAGTCCTTTAAAAGTTAACAACTGAGAATGTGGTGTGACCCTCTCTGGTGCTGGGGAAGGGGACAGAAATCCCCTGAAATGAGGTCAGATGGTGCCCATGAGAAAGCCAGCGAGGGGACACTGCCCGCTGTGCCCTTCAAGAGTGGCCAGCACCGCCCCCCGGCCCAGGTGTGACTTCTGGGACCTGCTGGTCCCTTTGCCCCCCAGGAGCCTCGTTCAGGAGACAGTCTGTCCTGACCCTTTTCTCACGGGAGACTTCGTCCTGTTCCCAGGACAGCTTTCCTCCCACACAGCCCTTTAGCTGGTCTCTGCACAATACAAAAGCAGAAGAAAAAAGAGGTGATGCTCTAAAAAAGTCCTCAAATTCTCTTAGAAAAATAGGCGCTTCCACAGAGGAGTAGATTGTGGTGGCTGCTAGCAGGAGGAGGGGAGAGACAAGGAGATCAAAAAGAAAACCAAGGGGACGGATAAGGGATTCGGATGCAAGAAATAGCTCAGGCCAGCTGGTGGCCATCTGGGGGCTGTGGGGAAAGGGAAGAACAAAGTTGCTGAGTTTCCAGCAAGTGGGTGCAGTTTATCGTGAGAGGAGGTTACTGCTTTGGGGAACAGGAAAGAAGCCAGAGCCGTTTAAAAAGTCGAGTGGTTTCCCTAAGGGCTGGATTGCAGGTCTAAAGTGAACTAGTTAAGGACATCATCATTTAGAGAAAACTCAGGAGACGTCTGAGGTATGGTGCTATAGAGACCTTGTCTCTGGTTGTCAATGTGAAAATGGACAGCGGAAAATGGGAAAGAAACTTAGATGTACCTCAGATTAGACTTTTTTAAAACCTCAGATAAGATCCTAAGGATGGTCAATGACTATAGGATAAGCCATAAATTATTGTAATCAATTATTTTGCTTTTGGTAAAAATTTTAGGTAAATTGAATGTATTTTCATAGAGGCTGTATATAGATGGGCCTTCCCAGATGGTAAAGAATTCGCCTGGCAATGTAGGAGACACAGATTCCATCCCTGGGTCAGTAAGGTCCCCTAGAGAAGGAACTGGCAACCCACTCCAGTATTCTTGCCTGGGGAATCCCATGGTCAGAGAAGCCTGACAGAATACAGTCCATGGGGTTGCAAATACATGGGAAAGAAATAAATTATAAAATCAATATGTACTGGGCAATATAAAAGACTGGTCCCACAGAGAACTGAAGGTAACCTCACCGTGTCTTTGTCATCCACCAAAAATTAGCATGCCTTCCTCTTCCTCCAGATCCACTGTTGGTACCACCTAGCTCCCACATCCAAATGATCAGTCACCAAGTCCTAACAACTCTGTTCCCTCAATAAATCTAACGGGGTCCCTGCTTTCTCTCCCCACGGTCACTGCCCCATTCAAATTGTTATTGTCATCACAGCAAACCCCTAACTGGCCTCCCGAGCCCTAATACCACACCCCTGTACATCAACCTCCATATTTTCATAAGGTGGTTTTGTAAAAAATGAAAAAAAATCTAATTTCTATTCATTCTGTATTCGTTCTAGGTGCTAGGTATACGAAACAAAGACATCTGCCCATAGTTTAACAGGAGGAGAAAGACAATAAACATAACATTTTATATGATACCTTGGAAAGTAATAAATGCTGTGGAAAAGAGGAAAAAAGAAGCAGCGTACAGAGGGTTGAGAGTACCGAGTGTGTGTGCGCGGTTTTAAGCAGTGTGGCCAGGATAGGCCTTATAGAGGGGTTGGTATTTACTCAAAGCAGGGGAGGGGGTGAGCCCCATGCATGTCTGAAGGGAGAGCATTCCCTGCAGACACAGTAGCCAGAGAAGTGCCCCATGGAGGAGTGACCTGGCAGCCTTAAGGAGGAGCACGGGCCAGGGTACTGGAAGCAGAATGGACGCAGGATGGGAGTGGAAGGCATGAGTTCAAAGAGCTAGGGGCGGTTGGCCACATGGGGCTTGGAGCAGGCGGATCTGCTGCAGGGTTTTGAGCAGTGGGTGACCTGCTCTGACTCCCATACTGAACAGTCACTCTGGTGATGATGGTGACAGGTAAGCGGCAGCAGAGCTTGAGAGAGCCCATGCTGTCTCTGTCTTGCTCAGAATCCTTCAGTGACGCCCCTCAATTTCAGATAAAATCGCAACTCTTGTCTGTGAGCACTTCAGGATGGGGACCTCACTTCTTTTTCCAGATTTGTCCCTTCCTGGCACTTTCAGCCCCTAAGCCCTGCCGTGTTCTGGTGGCAGACGGGCTTCTAACAAGCAACTCATCCTTCATGGAACCAGGCACCTGTGTAGGTGGTTTTCCCTGCTTGAAGACAGTGCCCTTCTGGGCCTTCACTGAGCATCTTCTCCTCAGGAGAGCTTTTCTCTCTTCTTGGAACCACACATCCCCAAAGCAGTCTATGCGTACTTCAATGATTGGGATTATAGCCCTGAGTCAGAATATTCTGTCCCCAATCTGTCTCTCTCACCAGACTGGGAACTTCTACAGGGCTGAGAATAGAACTCTTATTTTTGAGTCCTAGTAGACGTGGATGGATGGTTGAATGGATGTGTTGGGGGAGTGTGTAATTTCTTTGGTTCTGTCTTGTCACAACAAAAATTGGAAGCAACGGACAGACCAGCGTTACAGCCCTTGGACGGACCAGTGTTATAGCACCATGTTACAGCTCAGTTTTATTTAGAAAGTAAAGGAAAATACATCCTCAAGGCGTGAAGGAATGCCAACTCAAAAGGCGCAAAGAGAAGAGAGGCCCTGGCCCAATTTTGGTTCCTCTTTTCATATGTATTTTTATCCTCCCCCCTGGGCCTGCCCTGTGTAAACTGGGCTAACCAGGAGTGCTATTTGTTTTACCTGAGGTCTTTACTCCATCCTCGGACCTTCCTTTGTTCTATTTTTGCGGGTTTTCCCCTTCTTTGTCTTTTAACCACCGCCATTTTGGACTCTTTTTTCATATTCTAACTACCTAACGGATGGGTGGATGGATGCTGGCTCTTTCATCAAATCTTGAATTCTTGGGTTTTGTTTAAAATTAGTTAAGCAATAGAAATGCTTGAAAACTGACTGTAAGACATTAACTCACTAACCTCTCCATGAATAATATGGCTGAACTTGAGAGCGTATTTGCACATCAGCTACACATGATGACTGATGATCAATGGTGGTGGGAAAGTTGCATATAAGAACAGTTTTTATAAATTGCACCTAACTTGCCCGTTGACCAGTGTAATTTCAGACATGCTTTACTTTCTTGTTATGCTGTTCAATTAGCAGTAGCTCATGCTATAACTTTTAAGTTCCTTGTCTTTACCTCATCTTTCCATGCCAGCCACTGTCAGATACATCGTTCAGCTGAAAACGATTGATTTCTGTTAGCAAATACTGAGGGGAATCCTTTTAGAACATGAGGGTCTTTCCACAATGCCTAAGTATCTCTCAGCGCCTCTTGTTTTCTGGCGTTGGCCCTGTCTAGTTTGGGTTGGGCTTTAGGGTCTCCATTTTTATCTTGAGAAACGCTGGGAAATGCTGACTGTATGTGTTAACCAGAAGTGGATTTCTTCCCCACCACCTGCTGTTTCAGGGAGGCCCAGGAAGCAGTTGGCAATGGCTAGAGACTGACTTCTCATCACCTATGATCTTTTGATGACAGAACTAGAAGACACAGACTTTCCCCCAGGTGTCACCTCTTCACCAGAACTCTCCCTCCACAAAGCACACAGTGGGCCACACTGGAAAGTGAAACAAAAGCGAAAGCACGTTTTCCCAGAGATACTTGGATATGAACATTACTAGAATAAGCACAATGTAATCAGAGTTTTTGGCACACCACTCCAGCACTCTTGCCTGGAAAATCCCGTGGATGGAGGAGCCTGGTGGGCTGCAGTCCATGGGGTTGCGAAGAGTCAGACACGACTGAGCAACTTCACTGTCACTTTTCACTTTCATGCATTGGAGAAGGAAATGGCAACCCACTCCAGTGTTCTTGCCTGGAGAATCCCAGGGATGGGGGAGCCTGGCGGGTTGCAGTCCATGTGATCGGGAAGAGTCGGACACGACTGAGCGACTTCACTTTCACTTTTCACTTTCATGCATTGGAGAGGGAAATGGCAGCCCACTCCAGTGGTGGGCTGCCGTCTGTGGGACTGCACAGCGTCAGACACGACTGAAGCAACTTAGCAGCAGCAACAATCAGAGTTTTAAATGAATGGGAAGGTCCCAGGGAGGCACCTTATCTGACCTGTGACCACCCAGAGAAGCAGAAGCCTCTCTGCCACGTCCCAGAGAGGCAGACTTCCAAACTGGCCTGGTGGCTCAGTGGTAAAGAATCTGCCTGCAATGCAGGAGACCTGGGTTCCATCCTTGGGTCAGGAAGATCCCCTAGAGAAGGGAATGGCTACCCACTCCAGTATTCTTGCCTGGACAACCCCATGGACTCAGGAATCTGGCTGGCTACAGTCCATGGGGTTGCAAAGAGTCAGACACGACTGAGCAACAACTTTTCAACAACACCTTCCAGGAAAGGGGAGCCCCTGCCTTACAAGACAGCCCCTAAAGCTGTGGATTTTTCCAGGTATTAGAAAGCAGTCCCTTAGGTGACTCCAAATAGGCCTTCCACACTTCCAGGAAGCAGAGTAGGCTGAATTCATGCACCTACTTTAATTCCCTCCTTAATAACACTGGTCTCAACCATGGAAAAGGGATTTTTTTTGT
This sequence comes from Aepyceros melampus, assembly GCA_006408695.1. Lineage (NCBI taxonomy): Eukaryota > Metazoa > Chordata > Mammalia > Artiodactyla > Bovidae > Aepyceros > Aepyceros melampus. Next base: position 86,244 of record SJXQ01002360.1, read on the forward strand.
CCTGAAGGCACAGTCCCACAAGGATGAGGTGAATGAGAGGAAACGGCAGCAATAAAATTTACAAGTTGGAAAGCAGATAAAACAAATGGTAAGTGACTTAGGAAGCCCCAAAACACTAAATCCTTGAGATCAACTGTGGGAAAAATTGACAGTCAATTCATTTCATAAGACAGAACCCACATCCTCACCCCCCAGGCCCAAGAATTAGCAGCATTGCCTCCTAGATTGCTGACAGCCGTACTTTTCCATTCTAGGCATGAAACAGCAATAAAATGCCATTATTATCTTTGGAGAGACAAGATGGAATCCATTAAATAAGAAGATGCCAGTACGGAGGAAAATCCAGAGGGGAAAAAGGAATTCTTGGAAATTAAAATTGTGATTTTAAATATTTAACTTAATAAAATGTTTGGAAGGTAATATTTTCCCAAAAAGCAGAACAACAACAACAAAAACAGAAAAAAGTGAAATAAAGAGAAAAGATTAACAAAAAACATATGGCCAGTCTGGGAAGTACAATATTCAAATACTGTGCACACAAAAAGAGAAAAGAGAGAGAAGAAAATAATCCAATAGTTTAAGAACATTTTCCAAAACTTTGAGAGCAAAGAGAAGATTTTAGAAGTGTCCAGAGGAGACAAGTCAGCTTACCATGCAGAGGATCAGGACTCAGTAATGGATTTGAATTTCCCCACAGCAGAACTGGGAGCTAGAAAGCAAAGCAGCAATTCCTTCAAAAATGGAAGGAAAACTGTCTCCAGTGTGGCATTCTATATTCTGGTAAACTATTACTGAAATTTGAGAGTAGAATAAAGTCATCGGCAAAGATGTGAAGTTTCAAAAAGTACTTCCCATATAGGTATCCTTCTCAGGAACCCATGAAGGGTTTTCTCTGTAAAGTGAAGGGGAAAATTGCAAAGAAGATGACCTGGGATAGGAAAACAGGAGAGGCAATGAAGCAGAATAGCAAATAGCATCCTCAGGATGATGAGGAAGGAAGGACCTGAAGGGCAGCAGAGTACATCACCCCGAATATGCTTTTTTGCCATAAGGATTATTTCAGGCTGATTATTTTTAAACAGCAGGCACAGGAGGAGCTCTGAAAGCCAAGGAGAAGTTACCTTTTTGTAAGAGCATTTTACATTTATAAGGGGAATCTCCGTATGTAGGGGTGTCTTCCTGGCATGCTGCAGTCCGTGAGGCTGCAAGAATCAGACATGACTTGGCGATCAGACAACAGCCGCCTCTCTGTACTGAAGGGGAGGGTGACCAAATCTCTAGAAAGTCGTGTGAGTGGAGAAGATGGCGACTTAAACCTGTCTAATGACCCTACCATTGTTTACTGTGTTTTGCCTGATAATCTCCCATAACTGGCTCCTTCACACACATCTTCTTTACCTTTAGCTGTAGATGGTATTTAAGGTGATGGCTTGGGCCATTTGGGGGAGTTATTCAGTTTTCCTGACTATCTCCCATATATATATATATATATATATATGTGTGTGTGTGTGTGTGTGTGTGTGTTCTTCTACTTGTTTGGTTTTCTCCTGCTATTCTGTCTTCTATTACAGGGGAGGTCTCAGCCAAGAACCTTGAAGAATTTAAGAAAAATTACATTTCCTCCCCATCCAGACCTGAGATGGCAACTGTGTACCAGGCATAAGGGTGGCCAGGGCCCTTCAGAAGATGCAACCAACGGAATGAATATCTGATGGAGCCGATTATCTTGAGAAAAGATTAAGATGGTTGGTAAATACGAATGCTAAGTGCTCAGAAGTCTAAGCAAATCAAAATCCAGAGTCATAAGATAATATCCCGAACTGAAAAACCAAGAAGAAGGACAGCAAGCATGCTATTTAGAGACATGGAATAGATATCAAATAGTCACCTGAAAGAACGTGGAGGTTTTCAAGGATGGAAAGGAAGAAAGTGGTCGGGCTTCTTAAACTTGCAGAACTATTTAATTCTTCAAACAACTGCATATAACTTTGTTGTTGAGTTGCTAAGTCATGTCCGACTCTTTTGCAACCCCATGGACCATAGCCCTCCAGGCTCCTCTGTCCATGGGATTTTCCAGGCAAGGATACTGGAGTGGGTTGCCATTTCCTTCTCCAGGGGATCTTCCTGACCCAGAGATCAAACCCTTGGCTCCTACTGCATCTCCTGCATTGCAGGCGGATTCTTTATCACAGAGTACGCTGCTGCTGCTGCTGCTAAGTCGCTTCAGTCGTGTCTGACTCTGTGCGACCCCAGAGACAGCAGCGCACCAGGGTGCCCCGTCCCTGGGATTCTCCAGGCAAGAATACTGGAGTGGGTTGCCATTTCCTTCTCCAAAGCATGAAAGTGAAAAGTGAAAGTGAAGTCACTCAGTCATATCCGACTCCTAGCGACCCCATGGACTGCAGCCTACCAGGCTCCTCCATCCATGGGATTTTCCAGGCAAGAGTACTGGAGTGGGGTGCCATTGCCTTTTCCGATCACTGAGTATACAACTTGAATAAAAATAAAAATAATTTTTAAAAAAAGAGAAAAGAAAAATAAGCAAAACATAAAAACATAACTTCCCCCCAAAATCCACATTTTCAAATATTTGAAAATGACTAGATTTTCCCTTCTCTTGGGTAAACTGTTCTAGTTTTCTCAGCCACCCTTTATCTGACTTCCTTTCAAGATATCAAGTCATCCTGGCCTCTATTCTAGAGAAAGGCATCACACAGCCCACCAACACTTTACTCACTGGCATCTTATCTTCCACTTTCAAGCCATGTATTCCTCATCCTTTTTCTCTCTCTCTTTTTTTTAACATTTATTATATACTTGGCTGTACCTGGTCTTAGTTGCGGCATACAAACTCTTAGTTGCAGACTGTGAGGCCTAGTTCCCTGACCAGGGATTGCACCTGGACTCCCTCCATTGGAACATGGTGTCTTAGCCACTGGACCATCAGGGAAGACACTCCTCATCCTTTCTTTATAAACTGAGGTTCAAATCTAAACCCAGGGCTTTCATTCTTGCTAAATTTCATTTCACTGATTTTCTTTTGCATCCTAATTCTATTTGGTTAAAATAATTTTAAATACTGATAATACCACTCAGTATAGATTGGCATTCTCTCTCTCTCTTCAGCTTTGTGTCATCAATAAATTTCACAGTATTTCTCTGAATTTATCCAAGTCTTAGAAAAGATCATTGAACCCAGTACAATGAGAACAGGGTCCTGAGTCACTAAAATTTCCCCAGGGTGGCATTCACCTGACATTTACCTGGCACTTTGCTTTGAGTAGAGGTGTTTATTCATTTGCTCAAAGATGTAACACAAAGACACTTTTGGGAGAGGAGTGGAAAAGAAAAAGTACCGGTAATGATTCCAGGAATTATGCCTTCTAAAGAGTCACAGAAGGACAGTTCATAGCACCCCTCAGTTGCATTTGGATGTAAGGGAATGAATTTGTTGGAGCTTTGCCCTATAATGGATAGACAGCCCCCCGCCCCACCCGAGCACACACACACAAATACTGCTGGGAGTTAGAGTCCCACGTGTCATAAGCCTTCCACAGCCATGGAGCCGGGATGCCGTGCCCTTGTGAAGTGTGGAAAGATGCCACACTTCACCACTTCTCGGGGGACCTGGACTGGGGGCAAGAGTCTTGAGGCTCCAGTTGCAATGACAGCCTCCTTCAGGCTTCTTTGGCAATTCATGCCAGTACTTGGATAAGTGTTAGATTATTTTTTGACAAGCTGAAAGATAAAGTTCAAGGTGAGCAATTGACTGATGACACAAATGTACTCAAAATCATAAAGACAGCACCACGCAGAACTGTTACTCTGATCTAACCAAACCAATTCCAAAGTAGATGAAAAACTGATAAAGCAAAGACTCTCTAAATCTCCCCCTGTGTTGCTGCTGCTGCGAAGTCGCTTCAGTCGTGTCCGACCCTGTGAACCCCATAGACGGCAGCCCACCAGGCTCCCCTGTCCCTGGGATTCTCCAGGCAAGAACACTGGAGTGGGTTGCCATTTCCGTCTCCAATAATCTCCCCCCTGTAGATGCCTTTAAAAAGGAACAGTTTGTGTCATAAGTATCCCAGGATATCTATCTGCTTTATGCTTGGTGGAGATTTTTTAAAACTACGTGATTCTTGTCTAAATTAAGAAAATATTAGTGGATAATTCTGAAACTATTAACAAAATGAAAAATAAATCACAATCAAGTCCTTGTTTTAAAAACTTTGTCCTCATCAGTTAATTCACGCACAGGAGACTAAATTCATGTTTCCAAGCAGTAAATTACTAGGAATTTAAAGACTTTTCCCCAAAGTTTTATCTCTTGAGGTGTGAATGCATGTTTTAAGTTAGTTACCTTTGGTAACTAAGTAATCTAAGTCTGTAAATTTGGCCGATTTTTCTCCTCTGACCTATTTTCTGTCATGAAAATTCCTCCCCAGAAATAAAAGTATCCAGAGCAAGGTAACATTGATGATGAATGGTATTATAGAGCAGTTAATGGAAGTGGGTCAGAAAAGTTCTTATTTGAGGGAAATTTAAATGACAGAAGATTAATTGACAGTAAAAGCGAGTTGCAGGATTCTCAAGGTACCACAAAGAAACATTCAGGCTGAGAAGACTTATTATTCACTTTACTGTTGGAGAGCAGGCACTTCTTTTAACAATAGCAGACTTTGTTAACTGCTTCTCGAAAGCTGCTTTTTAAAGAGAGACGTTCCATTAACCAGTGAGATCAGAGTTTGTTATAGAAGCCAAGTGAATCTAAACTGTAACATAAATCTTAGAAAGACAGTACCATGGGCAAAATGGAGATTATCGAGTGCTTAGGATTGGTTTCTGAAGTGCCCGTAATCTGAAAGCAAACACAGATGGGTAATGGGTCTTGGGAGTTCTGAAGTGTGGGGATTGAAATCTACTCAATCTATAATTCTCTGACTCTTGGCTTAAGAGCGTAAGGATAAGGGGGCTTGGATGGAAAGTTTGAGAAAACTCAGAAATAAAGAGCTTCATCAGGCAAAGACAGATGAAAAGTTGTGTCCAAGACATGAAGAAGAAGTTCAGAATGAACCCCGACAGAAGTTCATTTGGAGAGGAAGTGAATGTTCATGTAGACTGCCCCTGAGCACTCTACAGAGTGAGGCAGTCCAGCAAGGATTATAACCAAACTGAGAGGGAGTGTTCAGCGATCACCAATTTAGAGGGTCTCCTGTTGTTTTGATAGGATCGCTATTTTGCAAGAGATTCCCCAAAAATAGCTTTTTAAATTTTTTTTTATTTATTTTTGGCGGCACTGGGTCTTTGTTGGTCCCCGCAGGTTTTCTCTAGTTGTGGAGAGTGGGGGCTACTCTTTGTTGCAGTACACAGGTTTCCCATTGCAGCGGATTCTCTTGCTGCAGAGCACAGGTTCTAGAGTGTGCAGGCTTCGACTCGCAGGCTCTGGAGCGCCAGCTCAGTAGTCCTGGCACAGGTCTTAGCTGCCCCTTGGCATGTGCAATCTTCCCAGACCAGGATCGAACTGGTGTCCCTCCACTGGTAGGTGGATTTCTTTACCATGGGACCACCAGGGAAGTCCAAGATATAGCTTTTGAGTGTACTGAAATTTTCAAGTTTAATACTTGAAAAATATTCAAAAGTCATGAGCAATTTAAATGAAAAAATATACTGTCATACTAGCAATTAAAAAGTGCAGAGAGAACTTTACTATGACATAACCTATAATAGTAATAAAACACTAGATGAAAAAAAAACAGTTTGGGGACTGCTTTGGGAAAGTCAATGCACTTCTGTAATTGCTAGCAGTATGTATTAAAACACCTTGCCTACAGTTTTCAGTGATACATAGGTCGCCATTCCACGTTCCATCTACTTTAATATTTTCAAGGTCATCTGAATAACACCTCTGAGCTCTAAATAGTTCCACAATTCTGGGGCTTGTTAAACAGTGAGAACATCAATTGTAGACTGTGGTGTAGAGTTATCTCTAAATATGCTTCAAGCTGCAGTCCAGGCTGCCTAGGCCTGGATCCTGTTGCTGCCACTTGCTAACTTTGGCAAATTATTTAATATCTTTCTGTGCCTCAGTTTCCTTCTTCTGAAGGAATAATAATAGAGCCTTAAAAAGGGAACAGTAATAGTGCCTATCTCATAAAGTTAAGGAGTAAATGAGTTGATATATAAAAAGCGCTTAGAACACTGCTTGATACATAAGAAGAAGTTGATAAATGCTTGCTATTATAGAAACAAAAACCAACTAACAGGATAAATGAGTTATCTTTCTTTCATTAAAGAAATATCAGGATATAGATGGCTGCTGCACTGGTTTAGCTTATCAATGGTGTCATCACCCACCTCCATTCTCCGTCATGTCACTTCACCATCTGTAGTACGCTGGCTTTTTGCCCTTCAGCCCATGGCCTCATGGTCTCAGAATGGCTGCCATAGCTCCAAATATCTCACATCTCAGCTGTGTTTAAAATCAGAAGGAACGATACCATCCAGGGGACAGGGAAAAGTGAGAAAGAAAAAGAGACTATCTCACATTATTTTCACATTTTATGAAGCAGCAAAATATCTTCCCAGAGCGCCTCAGTTGATTTCACCTGATCTCATTGGCCAGAACTGAGTCACAGGACATGTCTGAGATCAAGAGCTCTCTGTCTTGGCTTTTTTTTTTTTTTTTTTTTTTCCCTTGGCTGCGCTGGGTCTTCGTTGCTGTGCAGGCTTTCTCTCGTTGCAGCTCCTCTTTGGCTGCAGTGCATGGGCTTCTCACTGTGGCGGTTCCTCTTGTTGTGGAGCATGGTGTCTAGGGTACTTGAGCTTCATCAGTTGCTGGACATGGGCTCAGTAGCTGTGGCTCATGGGCTTAGCTACTCCACAGCATATGGATCTTCCCAGACCAGGGGCTGAACCATGTCTCCTGCTTTGGCAGGTGGGTTCTTTACCACTGAGCCACCAAGGAAGCCCTCTGCCATGGTTTTGTTGGCAGAAAAAAGGAGAGTGTCGTTAGGTAGACAACCACGGGTCCCCTACAGTTAATCATTTCTGGTATACCAGCTGCTTTGCTCCTGCTTTGGCTGCGGGAAGGATGTTGGGTCCCTCAGAGCATTCGTGTGAATTAACCAATGATCACAGAGCTCTTGTAACATATGAGACTACTGATACCACCACTAAGTTCTTCCCACATATGATGGGAAGACGAGCAAGGCCCACTTCTTTTTGAGATGGACCTTGACCTCAGTATCATCTTCTTAAAGGCTGTTCAAATCCTGACCAGAACACACAGAGGTACCCAATTGAGTCCCTGCTCTCTACTGAGCCTCGTGGGACTCCAAAGGAAGCATCCTGGCCTTTGGGTTGTACATACACGGATGAGAAAATAACAGCAGCACACAGCAAGCATCAGTTCCATGCTCAACTCTCCTGAAGTCCAGAAAATGGAGCAATCAAATGGTCTGGCATGGAGAGAGGTTCCCATGGAGGAGTTATTGAGGTCGCAGTGAATGAGAAGAATTTATGAGCCAAGGAGAGGAGGGTCATTCCTGATCAGAAGGCTAGCCTACAAAAGAGCTCCTGGATGGAGTCAGCAGGACATGGGAGGGACATTCGTTCTTTTTATATTTTTTATACTTATACACACTTTGTTCAACAGTATAAACTTTGTGAGGAGTATGCTCATGATTCCCATTCTGCATATGAAGAAGCTGAAGCTCTAGGGTGGTCCATATGCTTGAAATCATAATAGCAGAATGAGGGGGAACATTCATTCCTGTTCTTTTGAGATTTTTGTTTTCTCCTTAGAACTTGGAAGAAGCTGCCTGAAGTTGAGAACATGCCAAACGTTAACCTTAATAACGCTGTGACCTCTCCAAACGTAAACTATATCTGCTGGCAAGTGCACAGGGACTGGGTTACTCAGGTAAAAAGAAGAAGCAAAAGTAACTTGCAATGTGCCACGCTACCTCTTTCTGCAGGGGTGTCACACAAGCAGTCAAATAACAGTATATGTATTCTTTAACACGTCATCCTGGTCCTGAGGAAACTTTATTAACTTAGCTAAAAACAAAAATATACGTCACATGATATACCCAGAATGGCACAAAGAATGGTTTCTAGAAGTGAGTGAAAATCATCAGTTTGAACTTGCTTGCATGTTTGCTCTGGGAGTTTCCACCCAAGATACCCTCTGGGTCTGGAGACAGAAGGTTGTCCTCCTCCGTCTTGTAGGAGTGAGACTCACTCAAATGACTCAAGGGTCTGAGGACCCACAGTGTGACTATAGACTTGAGAGTTGCTCCCTGAGATTTCTACTGGCTCTGAGAAGCGAAGTTAGTGTTTCCCAAGTGTGTAAAAAGGCAAGACTTTGTCCTTTATGTTAAGACAGCCCAGTCTAACCAAGGAAAATGAAGAATGTGTCCACACAAAAACTTGTTCCTGAATGAACGTTCGTGGTGGCATTATTCGCAGTAGTCAAAAAGTAGAAACAGTCCAAATGTCCATCAACTGGTGAACAGATAAACAAAATCTGGTATGCCCGTACAAGGAAATATTATTTGACAATAAGAGGAATGAAGCTGTAATACAAGCTGTAACATGAATGACACTCAAATATTATGCCAAGTCACAAAAGATCCCACATTATATGATTGCATTTATATGAAATGTCCAGAAAAGGAGAATCCATGGGGACGAAAAAGCAGATTAGTGGTTGCCTGCTGCTGCTAAGTCGCTTCAGTCTTGTCCAACTCTTTGAGACCCCATTGACTGTCGCCCACCAGACTCCTCTGTCCGTGGGATTCTCTAGACAAGAATAGGAATGAGGAAATAGTGGGAAAATAGGGAGCGACTGTTAACGTTAAGGGTATTTCTTTTCTTTTTAAATTTCTTTGCCTGGGTCTTCGTTGCTGCACACAGGCTTCCTCTAGTTGCTGCAAACGGGGCTACTCTTCATTGCGGTGCATGGGCTTCTCATTGCGGTGGCTTCTCTCGTTGCAGAGCACGGGCTCGCGGGTGTGGGCTTCAGTAGTTGTGGTACACAGGCTTAGCTGCCAGCAGGGGTCAAACCCAGGTACCCTGCATTGGCAGGCAGATTGTTAGCCACTGGACCATCAGGGAAGTCCTGGCATTTCTTTTTGAAGTAATGAAAATGTTTTAATATTGAAAATGGTGATGGTGCACAATTCTGAACATACTAACGAAACATTAAATTATACACTTTAACTTGAAAAACAAAGAAAAAGTCCAGAAGCCAAACAGAGAGTGGACATGCAGAAGGGAGAGCAGTGGTCCTTCGGGATTGATGGGGACCCTCCACTGGAGGAGGATAAAGATCCCTCGTCTCTTTATAAACACATCAGGTTGAAACTAGGTAGTGAAGATGTGTAATAAAGAAGACTAATGCAAGAAAAGAAAGGTAGGGAATGTTATTGGGTCAATGGAAAAGAATCAAACATGTGCTAAGTGAAAAGGAAAATTAAAGAGGAAGAAAAATTGGACCTGGAAAATTTTATCTAAAAGATTAAACCAACAAAGTTCCAAACACAAAGAGAAGAAACTAGAACACCATCCCGCAGTAGAAAGGAAATGTGAATGAAGAAAGCTAGGTACAAAACAGAAAACAATAATCTGACTGAACAAGCACACGCAAAGTTGTAGTTAATTCAATGTGTTTCTCGAAAGCAGTTGGAACCAGGTTCTTTTTTCCTTCAATTTGTTTGAGGTACAGTTTACCTGAGGGCTTCCTTGGTGGCTCAGTGGTACAGAATGTGCCTACAATTCAGGGGGCCTGGGTTCGATCCCTGGATCAGGAAGATCCCCTGAAGAAGGGAATGGCTACCCACTCTAGTATTCTTGCCTGGAGAATTCCATGGACAGAGGAGCCCGGAGGGCTACAGTCCATGGGATGGTAAAGAGTCAGACACAACTGAGTGACTAGTACTTTGTCCTTACTAGGACTTCTGCAGGTGGAGAAGGTGGCCGGGGAGGAGAGGAACTCCTCAAACCCCTCCCAACCTGTTTTCTTGCCCCCACCCCCAAGAGTGGCCCTGCCCTCCCCACCCTCAACCCCACCC